>JAUBNQ010000014.1:17767898-17831026 GCA_032353495.1 Ctenopoma kingsleyae | reverse complement strand
ATATTTGTCACTTTAGCCTAAAGAAGCTGTTTTTAAAAAATATTTTTGTGTTTTCTAATACTGTGTACATATTTCCTTTATTTTCTAGTTGTATTTTAATAAAGAGACTAAGAAATAAAAACATCTATGGTCATAATAGCATTGCAAAAACGACAAATCTAACGGTGGCCTAAGACTTTTGCACAGTACTGTATGTGATGTTACTATTTGTCATATCTCTCTCATCTTTGTTTAGAACTGGTTCTGGTTTTCACTTTGACTTTTATATATTGTTTTCTGCAACTGTGAAATTTCCTTTGGTTGTTCATTTATGCAATCAGTTATTTTTAATCATTTGCCAGTCACATAGTTTTTTTCCAGATTGTGCACAGAAGTGAAATATTATTTCTTATTATCAAATATAAATAGTTATAGAATGATGCGAGTCATTCAGACTGTTATCTGTCAGATGACTTCCATCAGCTGCCAGTCTGCTGACACATCACAGTTCATCAGCACATGACTGTTTTTAACCTGCTGTGTCTCAGGAAAAAACTGATGTGTTGACTTGGGCTATAAAATCTGCTCCGCTGTGGCAGACGGGTTCTTAATGCAGCAGATAAAAGCAGCTGGAGTCTCACCAATGCTAATGCTCTTTTCTTTTCTTGTTGTCTCCGCTGTTACAGGGTTTGTTTGGATTAAAGGTATGATATCATCAACTCAAGCACTCTTGTCCCCACAGATCAAATATACTTCAGCTCTTACGCTCTGTTATCTGAAGCAAATGTCACGGATGATTTTTTACATGAAGATCGTGCTGCTTTATTTTGACGGTGCATATAATCATAAAGCTGTCACACTTTGGAGTTGATTAGAGAATGTAATGGGCGTTCGCAGCGGTCTTTACTTCCATGAGTGTGTTTTATAGTTCATGGTGAGGCATCACGATGAGGAATTGTGAAGTTGTGCTCATACTTTCTTCTCCCTGCAGGGTTTGAAAGGCTACCCAGGGTTACCTGGTCTGCCTGGCAGGAGGGGGCTCCCGGTATGTACACAACAGAGTTCTTTAAATGTGCCCTACAAAGATGAGAGAAAGTAAAAGTATGTTTATTATGGATTTACTGTGTATTTGTCATTTTATTGATTACATTTAAGGGTTTCTGTTACTGTGTGAAGGATGGCAACATTTTAATATATACTTTTTTGCTTGTTTGTTTGTTTGTTTGTTTGGGGAAGTCATTTGTGAATCAACCTTTTGTTTCAGGGTCCACCTGGTGTTCCTGGACCTCCAGGACAGTCACTTAACATGACATTGACCCAACTCAAGGCAAGTCATTCATATCATCATTAAGTTTTCAATTCAAGTACAGTATTATGTTTGAGGCATTACTAAAGCAATTATTATAAGGTCATGTTCAATATATCTGTTAAAGCAGACACACATGCAGCAGATATGTGGCACAGAATATTCAGTTTAGAATATAAATCTCTATAAAATGAAGAGAACATTATTATTTTGTGCATTCCTGTTTGCTATTCAATAACCCACCTAACCGTATCACCTGACACTGTGTGTGTTTTGTAATTGTCTTTACGTATGCAGGACCTGATGTATGTGTCCGATAAGCCCAACTATCCCCTGATCCAGACTCTGCTGGATTCCCTGCAGCTGGAGCTTCGGTTGCTGGTGGATCCCCCTGATGGCAGCAAAGAGCATCCTGCCACCACCTGTCTGGAGCTCTGGCTCTGTCACCCTGAATATAGCAGCGGTCAGTTACTGAAACCGAATCTCAATGTATTTAAATCATTTGTACAGATTTATATTTATGTAAATGTATTTATAATTATTGTTATTGTTATTATTTTTAACAGTACAGTTACTTGAAATCCATGTTTATTGTGGCTCTCCAGGCTTCAGGCTAAATATACTGTACATACAATAGACTGTATAGTCCACTGCCTGTAAATACAGTATAAAACCCTGTATACTGTAGTTAGTGGTGAATATGTCATTGTATACTAATATTGCTGCACTGCCTGGGTGGCACTATGGAGGTTTTATTGCTAACAGTGCTGCGGTGAAGGTGTCGAATCTGTCTGTCAGGAACAACTGCAGCATCTTACATGACCTGTCTAAACGGCCTACTTTAATAAATATTAATGTAGCTTTCCTCGGCTAAGGTTATGTTTTATTTTATTGTCTGCTTGTTTGTTTTAAATACCTATTTTAAAAAGTTGTACTTAACAGTATATGATATCAAAACACACCATCACCATTATACCTGTTCTTATCTAACGAGTAATTAATAATTAATTCACTGAATACTGCCCAGTGGTACAGTGCAGTGGTTGTGTTTTCAGTATTACTCAAGTCTTCCTGTCAGTGTAAAGAACAGTACTTTGATCCTTTCTCTGCAGGAATGTATTACATCGACCCCAACCAGGGCAGCCCAGCCGACGCTCTGCTGGCTTACTGCAGCTTTTCTTCCACATCAAAACAGACCTGCCTTCATCCTCAAGACTCTCAGGTATAAAGAGCAGGGAAAGGTTTCAGGATATTGCACCTTCGGATCAAGACGTGCCAGCAAAGTTCAGTTGTACAAGCTGAATCTCAATTTAATGAGTTGTACACTTTTGTAGTGATGACTTGGACTTGAACTTGAACTTGTGACTCAGTCCGTCAGGAAAATTCAAATTTTACACCTGAATCTTATTTTGGTAGTTTGGACAGCACTACTGATTCACTCACAGCAAGATGTAAAGCATTAGGTCTGAGGGCATTTGGAGAGTCGATGATTTTGGTAACAGAGCTGACAACAAAATGGATTAAACTGCTACCACAACTGACGTTCATCCCTGAACTTCAAAGTAGCATCTTTTACAAAACATCTCCACACAGCATGTAGAGTAGAACGATTTGAATTGGTCTCTGGTAGCATGGTGTGACACTCTCACTGAAGTAGCAGGTTCGCTTGTGGTTCATCAGCAGCTGTCTGAACATCGTTGACCTTCACAGGTCTCTCAAGTGAAAGCTTCCGTTCAGAAATGTGTGTCTTCTTCTCTCTGCCTGCAGCTGCCCATGAAAGCGTGGATGGATGGGTTTTCTGAGGAAGGATCTTTTGAGTGGCTCAGCAGGCTGGAGGGCGGGTTTCAGGTGTGTGTGAGAATCCCACTGAGAGTGTGGAGACCACAGACGTGCTGTAAAACCAAAACAATGAGCTAAAAGGAGAAAAATCTCTACTCTGGAGATGCTCGTCATAGGAGATACCATCAGTCATTGTTTTGCAGTTGTTCTCTTTCACATCGTCTAACTGATGATTTCATTAAGCACTTTGACCTTTTCCTTTGTTAGTTATTTTTGTTGGTATTGGTGATAGAATGACGACGTGTTAAATTCTCCTTCTCTTCAGTTCTACTACCCAGGAGCAAATGTGGTCCAGATGCGTTTTTTGAGATTGCACAGTAGCACGGCTGTGCAGAAGGTGACCTATTCCTGTCATCCTGGACACAGACTGGGTGAGACAGACAGAGACGTCAAATTCCTCACTGACACAAGGAAGCAAAGTTACCTCGGAGCACTTAAAGAATGTGTGGTACGTGTAATGTTTTTTTGATAGTCTGATAATGCAACGAGCTTTTACCTCGTTTGGTTTTGTCAAAGTGATGGCAGTTCTTTGTTAGAGGATAGAATTAGAAATTTGCCATCCCTGGAAATTGAGAAGAGGAAAATCTTTTTTAATATTTTCAAACATTATATACACTAAGCAGTTATTGAAATAAAGAAATAATAGGAAATGGAGATACGTAGTTACAGCCTGCTGTATTCAGTAACATAAAACAGATGATGATTCATACAGTGGTGGTAACTCTGTGTCCTGCGTGTCAGCCTACACAGGAGACAGTTTCTGCACCTCGGGAGTCTGTCTTTGAGTTTGAGAACCTCCAGCTGCTTCCTCTGAGAGATGTGGCATTAATGGCAGTTGGAAACTTCACACACCAGTTCGGCTTCACCGTCGGACCCGTGTGTTTCAGCTAGAGGTGCTAGAAAGCTGTGCCGTACCAGAAGACTCACGGGTCCAGGACACAAACCTGTTCAAAACACAAGATACCAAGTGGACAAGTGGAATATATCGTCCACTTTCTGAAGACGCCTCCACTTTTCCTCTTCTCCTTTTCTTCTAGGGGATTTGATCTGTCAAGTTAAGTGACTCCCTATTAATGAGTTTGAAAGGGCACAAGCGACCCTGGGGCTTTTCACAGAGAAGTCAACTTTGTTTACAGAGACATTTAGCTTGTATTGAATAATTTAATGTTTTTCATCATTTATAAACGATGTTTTTTAATGTTTTATTTGTGTTATGTATTTTGGGCTTCTGTTATAGCCTTTTCCATTGTGTATGTAAGAGTCAGACTGTCCTAACTGACCTCTTAACAGTGTATTAATGTGTTTTGTATGGGGACTGCTAGTGGTCGTCCCATTGGCCGAGTGTGTCCAGGCCATTAGACTCTGACTATAAGCCCACTACTTTGGTGCTGTAAGTGAACTCACTTTTCTCAAGGTGCTGAAAGACCAACATTTATTTAATTCCAAAGACGGTAGACGGGGGTGGAAATATCATCGTACACATGCTTGATGCTGTCAGTCAACAGCAATATCAAATTTCCTCATTTTGTAAAAATACAGAACATGTTTTATAGTTTGTACAATTTCATATAATTGTATGTTTTTTACATCTCAGGTACTTTTATGATAAACACATGGGCACTGAAGCTGGTTTTGTATCTTAGCAATAAAACCAGACTTAAATATTAAGACCAAAACTAACAATGAACCAATCTACGAACAAGTATCAAGTAACAATAATACAACCTAGTGGTTTTAATGTTGTGGTGGTCAGGGGTCAGCTCAGGCACTCTGACCAATGTGCGGCTCCACAGCCACATTACGCATCAAACTGTACTGCACTCTAAGTTTTTCTGTGTATTTTATCCCCACAGAGCTCCATTATTATCCGAAACCTGTGAAAAAAAAAAAAACACTAGCCAACTACAAAGGTCATTAAAATGAACACACACGTGTACTGTAGATAATTTTGAATTATCCAACATAAACCGTCTCCTGAAAACACTCACTAGAAAACTAAATGTATATTAATCCTCAACTGAAACTAGTCCCCAAAACATGCACTATTTACTCCTCTCCGAGAAGCATTTGTTAAAGAGTGCAGTACCCATATGTTTGTATTTACCTGGCTTTTTTAAATGAAAATAAATTATGAGCTATGTTTAAAGATTTACATTTTAAGCAGGAACCACTGAAGCAAATACTGAGAGCCACAGATGGGGCAGGGACACTGGAAAGTGCTGAGAGGTGGGCATTGTTGGATTTGCTCTTTTCATTTGATTTGGTGATGAAAAAAATAATAATTCCATTTGAAAATGAAAGTAAACTCCTGTTCATTGCCAAAACATTTGATAAAGAGGTGTGAGTCGGATTTGTCACCAGGTTTTAAACAAACATAAGTAAGCAAATTAGTTACAGGCTCTGTCATCCAATTGTAAACAGGATCAAATCACTGGAACACCAGAGACAATTACAAACAATCAATCAAAATGCAACTACAAAAAAAGAAAAAATGAACTCTAAAAATGCATTTTATTATCGATCTATGATTATTTGGTAGAGTCTGTCTTTATATTAGAGTTTATCAAGTTTGTTCTGACAGTGTTGAAAGTTTTACTGCATTTCCACTGTAAGTATGTAAAAGAAATTCTCTATTCATGTTATTCTATTCATGATCCATGTGTTTCCTCCCAGAGCAATACTGTATTTTCTTCTTCACTCTACTGTAAAGATCAGACTTCAGTCTGGCTGGAGAGTAAGTGTGAGAGCAGTATCTCAGCCCTGCAGTGCGACTGGTCAGAAGCATCTAGTACTACCCACTTAGCATTGAGTAACTGCTGTCAGTCTGAGTTTCTGTTTCGTTCGCTCTGGGAAGTGCTTGGGTGCAGAGAAAAGAAGCAAGCCTTGTGGCTTCTCAGCACAATCAAGATTTGATGCTGGTGTCTCAGAGCTGGTCAGCACAGAGTGATGAGTGGCGTGGTGCACAGTTTGCAGGGAGCAGAGAATACATCTGAGGAGGATCTCAGGGAGTTTGTGGTAAGAGCAGCTCTGCAGCCTCAAATAGAGAGAGAGAGAGAGAGAGAGATGAAGAGTGGAGCACCAGTGGGCATCCTAGTTTTTCACAAGGCAGAGGCATGCCACTGTTACACTATATAACAGAAAACATTTGAGTTTCAACATATTAACCACAGGTCTGCAAATTCTTGTGTTTATCTTTTAAATGTTTTTGTATTTTGATTTGTCATAACATCATTTCATATGATTGCCTTAGCTGGCTGAGACTGATCATTGTTATTTTACTTGCTCTGTACAAAATATCATTTTGAATATGAAATGACATGCTGGACATCGGTCTTGTGTGATCCCACCATCAGCTCGTTCAGAGAATTGTGTCAGCTGAATTAAAAGTGCATAACCAAAAGTTGGCTCGGGTGTGTTTTATCATCGTTCAGTGACGGACAGAGATGTTGACGTGATGATGGAGCTGGATTACTGAGTGTCTTTACCAGATTTTATGGTATAGTTCACTAACAGGTGTGAAGGCATTTCACTCAAAGCCACATTTGAGTATTAGTAGTCATGTAGCATACAAAAACCACAAATTACTGAAAAGGCAGACTTCAGGGGAGAACAAGGGCCCACAGGTGCTACTTGTAAAAGAAAAAAACAAAACCAAAAGAGGACTCCTAACAGCGTTAAACACATCAAAAGCATAAGTTACAAAGTGGAATAAGAAGGCACACGATGGAGAGTAGCACCTCTAAACCTATTGACACTAGACAATGTGTGTGCATACAAAACAAATGATGAGCTACATCCTGGCCAGTCTCCAGCCAGCAAATAGTTAAAGAAATTACAGAAAGAAATTACAGCGTATAATAACCACAAACTAATGAGCACACAGTCAACATGCTCAATCTGCATCACACACTGCATGTAGTAATTTGCATATACACTCAAAATATTAGACACACATGAAGAGGAGGACGAATGGCCACGGCCATAACAACTAGCTTAGAATGTAATTTTTATTTTATTATTTGAAGAAACATTTTATGAGATAAATTATGCTAGGCTAAGAGACATGGATTTAGGTCAATTTTAGAACTTCTTGGAAGATGTTGCCAACTAAATGTCAGATAACTTACAAACATTTAGTCATTTGTTCACAACAGCAGGTTTAAGAAATTAAATCTAGCACAAGATTATCTGGACTACAACAAACCACATATTTAACTAAGAGTTACAGCTAACAGATGACCAGTTAACTAGACATTTCCACTATGTGTCCCGGGATTTCCATTTAGCTGCTGCTTCTTTAAACCTGCCGACAGATTCATCTGTTGAAGAACCTGAAATTACAGCATGAGCCGGTTCTGCACGAGTTTAACATAAACATGTTACATTAAAAAAAGAAACTAATTTAACAACATTTTGAAGAATAAATATAAGGCATGTTACAATATTTTAATATTTGTAAAGGAGTAATTGATAAAAGTTCTCTCAATCATTCATATTTATTTCTCTGTTTATGGTTTTGTCCATATTGATATGGGAAACATGTTCATGAATATTATTGTGTGATCCTTGTCTGCAGACCTGAGTTTGATAAAGTAATATGTTTTAAAAATTATAGACAATTATTCTAGAAATAAAATAAATATAATAAGCTCTTATGTCTCCACTCCTGAGACAGACTACATGATGTATCTTTGTCCACTTTCAATGAAACAAAGTGTGAAACAAATACTTGTAGAAACTCTGGACCATTTACAGGAGCCACAGCCAGTACAAGTCCCAAAAATACTGTCCGTCATTCAGAGACTTTCCTTCTGTTCCTGAGTCATAAAGTTGCTTCGGGGCTTTTGTATTTTTCAGTCATCTGTTTTGTTTTGGACCAGCAGCAGTAACAGAGCTAGTGGACAGAGATGGTAACATTTACTAAAGTATTGTATTTAGGTACAATTTTAAGGTACTTGTACTTGTTTCTATTTTATTATTTTTACTTTACTCTTTACAGTTAGCAGGGGCAGTGTCAGTGTAGCCTTGGAAGCAGTATAGTTATAATAGGAGCTGTGTTAGCATTAGCACTAACAGCATGGTATGTGTGGAGAGTGCCACAATACAATCAATATAACAACCATTAAATAAATATTTAAATGTGTCATTAAATTATTAAATACTAAAATTAATTCACACCTAACGTATTAAATATATAAGTAACCAAATATATTTAATTCATAAAAAGTATAAAATGAATATATTTATATAATATAATAATTTATATATTTAATTGTATTTTTATATTTTTATTTTAGCGAAATAATTAATTCATGGTCTGTATTGCTGCACATCATGAATATATTTTATCTGTCAACTTTGGTGAAAGAGACGTTTTTTAGAAACACAGTGTTTAAGGGTTAAAGCTGCAACCATCAGACCACGTGAACAAGTCACGTGACCCGTGACAGCTTCATCTCTTCCGCATCTGTCTGTGGCTACAAAACGCTAACTTTAGCCATGTTTCCCACTTTAAGTCGTTTCACAGTTCATGTAACAACAGCTCGTCTCGAGTGACGGTCGGACGGACTGCTGTGTTACATGTTGCCTTTTCTGACAACCGAACAGTGTCACTTTTTATTCAGAAATAAGCCGAAGACGCTAGCTAGTCTGTGGACGCTAACGCTAGCTAACAGCTGTTTAGCTCTGAGGGCAGTAACGTCGCTGTCAGCAGCCAGCCAGGCACAAAGGTGAGGGGAGCCTGCTCGGTATGTGTGTCTGGACTGATTCCTCTGTGGTTTGGTTGTTTAAACAGCGTGTAAGTTATGTGTGGAAGACAGGAGTGTGAGGTAATAAATTAGCCTATTGAGCTACAATAGCTCGTTGCTGTAATGGACAGACTAAGGCAGCTTTTTATGTGCAGCATTGTTTTAATCGCTCACCTATAAGAAGACGAAGTAAGACTTACAGAAGCATGTGGTGTTGCATATAACTATTATATATTGCTTGTAAGCTGTAATAAAGCAAAGGCTACTGAAATTGCCATTTAAGTCATATATATATATTAAATACAGACTGTTGTATATAAAATACCGAGTAAACCATATCCAGGCTTGTTGTATGTGATCCATGATATTTGTTTGAAGACCATTAAAGCCAGAATAAAACCTTAGCTCAAGCAGTGACAGTTCCCAGCTTCCTCTCTGGAAACAGTTTATGCAGGTGTTTGCAAATTCACATTGTAGCAGCTCAGAGTTGTCTGTTGAAGAAGAGGAGTACTTGCAAACATACACACATAGAATGAAAAAATCTATTATATGCTGAACAGGATCTCAACAAAACCAAAGTAAGCTGTAAAATGCTGGTGGCATAAACAACATCTACATCATGTACATTTCCACTTTTCAGTCTGTATTGTAGTGTTGTATTTTCCACTGTGCCCAAACCCTCACAACCCTCCACACAAAGTTGGAGCCATTTAATACAATTTGAAAGACTAAGATGATTTACGTAAGTAAAAGTAACAGTAGCTCAATGACGAAGTACTCTGTTACAAGTAAAGGGCCTGTATTCAAAATGGTATCATCTCAAAAATGGAACTACCAATGTTAAATGCACTCACTTCACACCAGTGAATACAATATTATTGAAATATGATAAATGATGCATAATTGTGTTATGTCTTCTGCATCTTGTTGTTAATTAGATGTTTTGAACCTGGTAATTAGAATTTGATTGACTCTGCACAGTGCTGGGTTGCTTGTGAATTTCATTTTTAAGTTGATTAATCACTGTGATAGGATGGACCCTACTTTCACTCACATTTCTATTTTATGTCACATTTCATGTTTGATGTTGTTTTAGGATTAGTACTAGTTAGTCTAACTTTGTTTTTCATTTTTCTAAACGCAGCTTCTATGAGCTATGACTGACTGTCCCGATCAGATGATGTATCCACCTTCCAGAAAGGACTTCATCTCTCTGACACTCAGTGATCCACACAGTCACGCCTACAACAACGGCAAGCACCGGAGACAGTCCTGCTGGAGGGTGAGTGGTGCTGTGTCGGTTCTTTGACAAACACATCCTGTGATTAATGCACAATAATGAGCTTGTATTTGACCAAATGTCACCAGACGGCTCTCACAGGTTCACACAAGCTTCTTCTGTAAGCCCATACACGTCACTGCTGAACCACAGAGCTATGGCTCAGTGTAGAACTGGGAGACAGTTAAAATGCTGTTTCACACTGTGCCTGGAGATAATTTTAGCGCCTTCACTGAGATGAGTTATCTCTGCCTTTATGAAATGTATCTGTTTTTGTGACAAATGGATTGCTGCGTTTCAGTCTTCCTTTCTTACCTTTTGTTGAGGAGCAGCCTGAACTATCAAACTCAGATAAAAGCTACCCTCGAGCACATTACCCATCTTATCACTATAGTAAGATAAAAAACACTCCAACCATCTCAGCGTCTCTATTATATTGCTGCACAAATTTCCTTTAATCTTGTTTTCTATACTTTAGTATAATTTCTTACACTTCTCTTTCCTCCTTTTTCCTCACTGTGTACCTCCTTCATCTCCTTTGCTGGTTTGGATACTACAGGTACATAAAGTTACATTTATCATGCCACGCCTCACATTTTTGTTTGCTGCTCCCGGCTCGGGGATTTGAAAATAACAGTGCTGCTTTGTTCACAGGTTTCCTCTTTCATCCTTATTAAACTGCTTTTACACCCTTGCTCTTAATGAGACCTCAGCTACTGGCTGTTTACTGATTACTTCTGTGTAACAGAGTTTAATTAGTTCAGTGGCCTTAAAGCTACTTCGAGTGCAGGGATTAGAAGTTGTATTTCTCCCCACATATTTGTTTCAGCATCTTTTTTTTTTTTTTAAAGCAAATACAGCATCAAGTGTATTCATTCTCTATAAATGAAAAAGAGGCAAACCACTGCTCTCTGATCAGTAAAACTTTATTTGGGAAGTATATCAACAGACATTTTATCTATAAATGCAGTTCTATATTAGCTGACCTCGCTCAGCGCTCTCCTGTACCTGTTGGTCGTCAAATTTGATGACCATTTTTGGTTCCTGGGGGAAGCATTCTCTGCAAATCATGTCCAGTTGAAGGGCTTGTTGGCTCTGTGTTTGCTTCCATCACAGCGGAAAGAGCTGCACTAGCTGTTTCCCCCCCCTCTTCGTGTTGGTTTCCTTCAGTATTTGCCTGAATGCATGCAAATACATGTGAGGTGAAGGTGTGGAATTGGTATGTAGTGTAATAGTGTGAGGTGGCCTCTGAGTCCTCTTGTCTCTTGCTCAGTACAGTAAGTTAATATCTCTTCCTCATAGCTAATTTGGTGTAATATATTGGTAAAAAGAAGTTGACACAGTATACCACAAATGTAAAATGTTGTAAAATATGTTTTTTGTTATAAAATATTCTAAGGCCAGGTTTGAAACAGGCTGTACAGAATGTTCTTAGGCTGTAGCGAAGTAAAATGAAAACGTCCCCTGAGATAAAGTCTGTTGTGTTCACCATCGCAGCACACAGACGATGGCTCAATAGTTTCATGGTATTGCACTCATGTTAATTAGAGCAGGTAACAGAGGGCTACCAGCCTGCCTGTTAGCCTTCTCTCCTGAGACACCCAGGCTTCGTCCCTCTCTCTGCACGGCTCGGATGAGCTGGTTGGATTTGTTTGTGAGCCGTCAGTGGGCTTGAACGCATCAGGTGGAGAGAGATGTTGATTTTATACAGGGTAGGCCATCTGGCTTTTTTCATTTTTCCCTTTGCTGTTTCTATAGAAGCCAAAACATTTGTGAGATATTTTGAGAAGGAGAGAATCTGCTGACAGACATTCGTCATTTTAATTACAACACGTTTCTGTGTAGTTAGTTCTGTTTGTTGCTTACAGAAATGGAAGCAGCTGTCTCGGCTCCAGCGAAGCCTCATCCTGTTCCTGCTGGCTCTGCTGCTCATATTTGGACTGCTCTCCTATCCCAGCATCACAGAGCAGTGGAGAGGTAAACAATTCCACATACAAGCAAAGTCTGTCATTAATTCTAACGGCGCTGTTGCATGACTAGTTGAAGTCGATGAGTTAGATTGCCTGTTTGTTGTGTTTGGTGGTGATGGTTGCACTGAATGAGTGAAAGAAAGAAGAGAAACTAAAATATAACTTGTTTTTATTAGTTTTTTGTGCACACCTGCATACTTTTAAGTCTTGTGTACTTCTATGTGTGCTCAGTTTGATTTGACTAAACCTGAATATGCTTGTATTTCTCTCTGTCTGAGCCATGGTTTTTCACAGCAACGATTTCTGCTTTCAAAAAATCCCCATCCAGAGTAGATCATATGAAAACTCCTTGTAGTTTAATGCAGACTGGGGAAACTGAGGTTTTGGAAAAGTATGACATACAATATTGCTGCTCAGTCTGTGGTAGGAATGTTTAATGTTAGGTAAAGTATTTCATCAGAGCTGCCATAGTGTGGACAGAGTTTTAACTTGTTTTCTTGTTCATTGTGTGTGTGTGTAGGGTTGTCTGACAAGGAGGACTGGCTGGGACTAAATGACAGAGAGTTGGCCATTCCTCCAGGTGTGAAGCCTGTGTTGGATTTGGCCCCAGCTAAAGCTCCAGCTCCTGTGCCGGGGCCACATGTGGGGCCAGCTGCGGAGTCAGATGCAGGTGCAGATCCTGTGTTGGAGCCCCAAAGACCAAACATCCCAATTTTGGCTAAACCTCCTACTAAGGTTAGAGTTGTATTTTCATTTCCTTATAGCTTTATCTGACAGCTTTATGTTAACAAAGAAACGGTGTCTATATAGAAGACCTAGTGTGAGCTGTCTCTCACCTTTAGCTCTGGTGAGGCGTTCAGGGACAGTACAGAGTATAAGTCATCTGTGTTTTGAAAATGCTCAGAGCGAAATTAGTGTTAATGAGTTAATGTTCCAAATTGTTAATGATTTGTTAAAACCCTGCACCAAAAAGACTGAGACCACATTATGACCTGAATCATGTAACCATGACTTGAAAAATCGAGGTATGAACCAAACTGTGGATTTGGGCCATCACAAATCCTTATGCACTCACTCACTCACTCACTCACTCACTCACTCATCAATTGTTTTCAGTTCAATATTTTTGATGAATTTATATTTTCACTTTGAGATAAGAGATTTTTTGTCAAAAAAGCCAAAATAAATCAACTACGATTTAATGAGGGTAAACATTTTAATAGGCACCGTAATTCACAACTGAAGTTTATTACCTGAATGTTAAAATGACCCTAATTGCAAGCGTCTACAGCAGGGGTAATCAAGTATGATGTAAGGAGGTCCGGATAGAGAAACTTTCCTCATGTCCGGGTCCACAACGTCATCATGTTTAAATTAAAAACATATAAACATTAATATTAATTTTTTTATTAATTTATTTAAAAAAAAAATTTTTTTGTTTATCCTGTGTAGGTATTTTCTGTATATTCTAGTTGTATTTTAATAAAGAGTATAAGAAATAAATATATGTATGGCCCAAGACCTTTGCACAGTACTGTATATTCAGATGCTTATTAGTCCTTATCTAAGAGGTGTTCATGTTGTCCGTCCTGTTTCCAGCTCTATCTTTTTGTTTATCCACAGAAAAAGACATTTCCAAGCAAAAGAGGTCCACCAAACCTACAGAAAGATGGAAATGTTTCACACACAGTCGTTGGGGAAAAGCAAGAGCATGAGGTGGTTCAAGATGAAGAAGGGGGGGATGACGACAAAGAAAAGAAGATTGTCAGGTGATCTGTTTGTTTTCCTTTTTTTCCCCTATAAACAGAAGGCCTTGCAATGTTGCAAAGGTTTTTGGTTGATAAGTGTGTGATGTGGTACCATGACATTTCTCAGAAGACACAGCACTTTACTAACTTGCACTATATGTTTCAGAGAGGCAGATATAAATAATTCAGGTGTTAAATGGGTTTCTGCTATTGTCATGCAGCTGGAGAGGAGCAATGATTGAAGCTGACCAAGCCACAGAGCCTCCACCCTCGGCCAATGAGAAAGAAGCTGCGGTGCCCTCAGCACCAGCTAATCCAGCTGACCGTGTCCCGCTGGAAGGTCAGTACTGAACCTAGAGTTTGGGAATGTAACGGAATTTGGGGTCTGTTTTTGGTTTTCTGAATAATCAACAAGTCTTTTAGTTTGGTAAAAACTGTGATAAACTAACACTACCAAATGTCCATCAAAAGATGATGTAAAACAGATAAATATTAAAGGTCTATCGTTTTCTGTTTTCCAAGTTTGTAACACTGAGATCCTCCTCTACCATATTTTTCTGTTCTTTCAGGAGAAGAGAAAAGATCAATATTTTCATTCTTCATCCACAGATGAAGTTTTTGTGTTTTCTACTCAAAAAGACTTTTGAACATAGACTTGGCCAGATCCACTGGTAGATGCTGTTTAAAGTCCATCGTCTTTTTTTGACTTAGAGTTTGAACATTCCTGCTGAGCTCAAAGCTGCAGCAGAAGCACACGGCACAGAATATTCCCTCTACTGACCATAATGAGAAAATGACACGTGCACAGTTGTGTGAGCTTCCTAGAGGAAACACACTTAAAATTCCACATTGTCTTATTGTTTTGTGGGCCTTCGTTTGTACTGTAGTTTCAGCTGGCGCTGTGGACAGACTCGAAGCAGTACGTGATGCCTTCAGACATGCCTGGAAAGGCTACAAGGACTATGCCTGGGGTCACGATGAACTCAAGCCCATCTCCAAGTCTTTTGGCGAGTGGTTTGGACTGGGACTGACACTCATTGATTCTCTAGACACTATGTGGATAATGGGCCTAAAAGAAGGTAAAGTACTGTGTGTCACTTGTTCTGTCTCTTGGATTTGCAGTGTATATTGTATAATATACAGTACTTGTATAAATAGATGATGAAGAGATTTGAAACAGATACCAAAAGGGTTTTTTTTTTATTTCCACAGATATGTCTTTGCTTTATTTTGCTTGATCTGTTTGCTTTCATTCACATGTTTTCCATTTGTTACTCCACATGTAACTTAACATCTCGAAGAGTTTGCTTTGTTTTCGGTCTCCACAAACTTGGAGGACACATCAAAGTCTTTGGGAGTGCTGCCATGCATGTCAAAAATGTTGTTTAAAACTCCAGACAGAGTTTAGGCTGACGTTTGAACATAAAAAAAATTGGTTGTGGACCAGAGTGGACTTGAGCTTGTGACTTTACCACTGGTCATCCAGTCATCAATCTAATTGCAGTGCTGGTAATGAAGGAACTAGGTTTTGACGAAGAAGGATGCATAGAATAAAAAAAGACAGTAACTCTGGTCTGCTTCTCCACTGTGTTTTTCTGTGGGTCTGTCAGAGTTGTAGAAGTGCACCGTTAAATCAGAGGAGTTCTCATTTTAGAATCTGACAGAGCCTCAATCTGTTGCTGCCTTCGGAGTTGATTCGACCACTTGATCATGCCGCTTGACATCTTTTAAGCCACCACGTTAAAATAATGCCATCAAATGTCATTCTTTCTCTTTCTCATTTCAACGCTCGTACTCTGCCTTTCTCCATACAGAGTTTACAGAGGCAAGGAGCTGGGTGGAGAAGGAGCTTTCCTTCAACAAGAATGTGGATGTGAATCTTTTTGAGACGACCATCCGTGTCCTTGGGGGCCTGCTGAGTGCTTATCATCTAACAGGAGACCAACTATTCCTCGACAAAGCAGTGAGTTATCTCTTAACAAGCATTCTGCTGTCGCTATTGTGTCTTTTTTTGAGAAATCAAACAGGAACTAGAAATAGTCTCACTCATCTTATGTGTAAAACTACACTGAAGAATTGATGCAGTTCATCCACTGTGCATCATCGGAGGCTAACAGTAGTAAGCTGTTGCATTTTCAAGCTATATTCTGTCATGCCTCACTTTTAAAGACTCTCTCTGTTCTTCTCCTCACTTAAAGAAAGATCTTGGGTCCAGGTTGATGCCTGCCTTCAAAACTCCCTCAAAGATCCCGTTTTCAGATGTCAACATTGGAAAGGGAACGGCCCACCCCCCTCGGTGGACGTCAGACAGCACACTGGCCGAGGTCACGAGCATCCAGCTGGAGTTCAGAGAGCTGAGCCGCCTCACTCAGGAGCCACAGTACCAGGTGTGGACAACACAAGGGGCCTCCATAGTAGTAAAACAAGCTGTAGTGTGTGTGTGTGTGTGTGTGTGTGTGTGTGTGTCTCAGATCATCTTGATTTGTCATCACTTTCAGTTCTCTGACATATAGTGAAAAAAGATGGAGGCAGATGGAGGGTTCAGATGGAGGGTTGCAGTTCAGTTAAAATCACACATTAAATACACTTCGTGAGCACTCGTGTGATTGAAGTGACAAGCAGGAACTAGGATTTGCTTTAAATCCATCATGTTGTCAGTTTTTGAGTGATTGCAGGAACGAGAGCTTGTACCCAAAGGTTTTCAGCCACTGCCTGACATTTATTTGAATAATATCTGTCGTAACCTGAGCCAGCCCTCTGAGACACGGCCTCTAATGAGCCCAGTTTCATTAAAGTGTGAAATTGCTAATACTTTTCCAATGATAAAAAGCTTAAAATAGTTTTTTCCAAACCTTTTGGCCCACACATGAGCAGTAAGTTAAGCGAGGCTGGTGGGTTCATTATCTCATGTCTAGGAATTAATGTCACCTCTCATGTTTTGTCACCTTTGAAGGAGGTTGTGAATGAGGTAATGAAGCTGGTCCACTCGCTGCCGGGCAAACATGACGGGCTGGTGCCCATGTTCATCAACACTAACAGTGGCCAGTTCACCCACAAAGGAGTCTTCACACTTGGTGCCAGGGCAGACAGCTATTACGAATACCTGCTCAAACAGTGGATCCAGGGAGGCAAGACGGAAGACAAGTAATTCCAGCTTTATATGTCTCAGTTCTGTGCAACAGTTGAGTCAAATGTACTTCAAGCTTTTACATTTAGTCAGAATGCAAAACATTAAAACAGAAACATTTCTACACAGCATCAAAATCCATATTTAAACACACTTTCAAGATAACATGACCTGAAATGTGAGTTGTTGTATTGATACTTCATATTCAGCTCTAAACCAACTCACTGCACGCACGCATGCACACACAAACACACACACGCACACACTCTAATATTTCTAATTTAACACTGACTGTTTACTTATGTTTATCTGTGTGTTTTGTCCAGCCTGTTGGAGGACTACCTTCAGGCCATGGAGGGCGTGAAAAAACACCTTGTGAGACAGACGGGACCCAACAGATTGACCGTTGTTGGAGAGTTGTCCCACAACCGCTTCAACCCTAAGATGGTAGAGATGCTCATCAAAAGTCATTGTGCGAAATACAGAAGGTGTCAGGGGGTCACTGAGCCATTAATTAACCTAGTAGCTGCTGTTAATGCAGATTTTATGGCTGTTATACAGCAGTGCCACTGTACCATACACAGCACAGGAACTTCTGATTGTTGTATTCCGCACACTGCCAGAAGTCGATAAACTCACACCCGGAGACGAGGACTGCTTCGTTGAATCAATCAGCCTTTGTGCTTTTGTGGAATCAGTAACTGTACAAGCTCATGTGCTCTCAGTCTTTCTCTCTAGCAAGCAGTTTAATCAATTTCAGCTCTCATCATTATCTCTCATCATTTCTCTTTTCAATCATGATTTTTCCTCTCCCTCTTATGCTCCTCTATAGGATCACCTGGTGTGCTTCCTGCCAGGAACCTTGGCACTAGGGGTCCACAATGGCCTCCCGGGGGACCACATGGATCTGGCAGTGCAGCTGATGGAGACTTGTCATCAGATGTACGCACAGATGGAAACTGGGCTGAGCCCAGAGATCGCGCACTTCAGCCTGCAGCCCAGTGACGGGCGTGATGTTGTTGTCAAGGTGAGATTGTTTGATCATCCTTTCGTTTTTCAGTGGCTGAAATATTTGGACGGAAATTACAGGGTAAGGTGCAGATGCTTTTGTAAATTCAAATGGCCTTGCATTTGTCTGAATCTGTCTTTGTCTTAGCCCGTTGAGTCAGTGCTTTCTATTGAATCCACATTCTCTGTTTGAAAGAAGCTGGAATAAACAAAAGAAGGGGGAAGTCACTGTCAGTTCTTGGGCTGAATGAGCCTGCTGAACAAAATTTTAATGAGCTAGTGTTATGGGAGTTGTCACAATCATCTTCCCAACCTTCTTCAACTCCTCAGTTAAGCTCCAGGTTTATCAGAACATCCAATACTTCAGCCCTCATCTCCACTGCTGCTTTCATTAACCTCAAATAGCATTTTAAACACGTAGGAACGCGTTTGTGGTCTAGGATTAAAAACTAAAGGAACAAATGTCAGGTTAGAATGGCTTTATTAATTTACTGCAGTAATTTATTGTGAACTAACCACTGCTGGAAATGATAAACACTTGTTAAACACCTCTGTTTTTCCTGTTGTAAATCCTTGAATGTTTGGTTTTGGGTAAACACAAAGACCTGGGTTCAGGGTTGATTGCAGATGCTTTAATTTAGCCTTGGGGCCTCTCTGGGTGTTTCTGTGGACTGTTTAGTCAACAACATTACTTTTATGAACAAGCTTTTTATATTTATTTATTGTACTTTTATATACTTAAATTCATACTGCTTCCATAAATTTCTCTCTGATATAATGAACTTTTATAGTTGCAGGCACTTTTGTTTTTCCTGATTGTTCATGCTTGGAGTCATAACTAATCTCACATAAATGTTCTCAACAATCTAATTTCTTCCTTATTATGTATGTTTCATTCAAAACACTGTGCAAGAAACGTAGAAATGAGTGTTCCACTGCTGCCCAACTGTGTGTTGTGCTGCATTTTGATTTATTTTTTTCTGCTTTTAACTTGTTTAATCTTAACTGTGATTTCACTCACAGCTGCTTTCCTGATAAGGCGTCTTGAAAAGTTTTTCATTTGTGTGGATGTGCCAAGTTGAGTCAAGGTCAAACTGAAAAACTGATCTTTATCTGATCAACTTTATGAATTTTAATATTTTTTGACAGCTTCTTCTTCTTCTCTCTCCTCCAGCCTGCGGACAGACACAACCTGCTGAGACCAGAGACAGTAGAAAGTCTGTTCTACATGTACAGATTCACGAAGGACACTAAGTACAGAGACTGGGGATGGGAAATACTGCAGAGCTTTAATAAGTACACTAAGGTACAGACAACTGAACACACAGCAGATTTAGTTTTATCACACTTTTTTTAATGATAAAATAAATCATATAACCTTATATTGCATGGCTTGTAACTTAGCACAGGATTAGTGTTTATTGTGTTTAATATTGAACTTTATTTGTATGTATTTTAACTTAGAGTAAGAGTAACTGGTTAACGTTCTGAACTTAGTAAATGGATGCTGTCTCCACCATAATGTGGAGACACAGAGACATGTGCTCATTATTTGAGAGGACATATGTTTCTAACACTTAATTACACACAGCTCATTGAAAGATAGATTTCGACGAATTGTTGGGACAAATCTTGTGCAGAATGCAGCTGCTCAGTTAAATAGAAGAACACATAACCTCCTTGAAGATCACCTGGAGATCACATTCAGTAAATGTATTCATAAAAACCACAGGTATTGCAACTTTCTGTTTTCAATGAACAGGTAAAATGCTGATGATGTAGGTGTCATAACTGACCGTTTCAGCCATAGAAATCATGGGAGAAGTTTAACTTGAATCATGAGGATTTTCTGCCTCAAACCTTCTGCAGGTCTCCGGCGGGGGCTACACGTCCATTAACAATGTCTGTGACCCTGTTAACCCTGGGCCCCGGGACAAGATGGAGAGTTTTTTCCTTGGAGAGACACTCAAGTACTTGTATCTGCTCTTCTCTGACGACATGGAGCTGCTCAGTCTGGAGAAGTACGTCTTCAACACGGAGGCCCACCCTCTCCCAATATGGCCCTCTCCACCCAAGTGAAGTTACTGTAGGAGACCTCTGTAAAGATCAGGCCCACAGAGCCTTATCTGAGTCAAAGACTGTTAATGCTGCTCAGTCAGGCTCGTCTCTAAGCAACCGTCCAGACTGGACTGCTGTGTTGAGCAGCAGATCTGTGCTGTCCACTTGTACTTTGATATGTTTCCATGTGGAGGGGTTTATTTAAGATTTTCCTTCTTTTTCTTAATTTTTTCCTAAGGAAAATGTTTGTGATAGAGCTGGTCTCTAAAACCTTTTTTAAAATCAGTTCTGACTAGCTGGCACAGGAAACGGGGAGAATAATGTGGGAGTGCTTTGTTACTGCGGTGACTGGGAGAGTTTTTGTGTGTACAGTAACAACAGTCATGTTTGCTCTGTGAGGTGAAAATCCTCCAGTCCACCGTGGTCAGGCAAATGACTGACTCTCCATAAATTTGTTAATTGATCCACTGATGTTTAAAGGTGCAGTATGATATGTTTAGCTAAATTTATATTTAACCAAGTTACCGTAGTGGAGGAATCACAATTTATTTGGCTTTACTTTAGCAACATTCGCTGCAGTTGCTCATGTATAAAAATGACGTATAAGAAGTTAAGTTATACCTTATGATCCGTCTCAGGGTGTTCTCCCCTGTGTTTCAATGTTTAAGAGAAGTGGTTCATTACAGTGCAGTGGTCCTCAAACATGCAAGTCTTTAATTAAGGAAAAACTTTAAATGAAGTATTAGGAAGTTTCTGGCTACTCCAGGATGTACACAAAACAATAATATAAAATCTTGCTGATGATATAATCCATCAGGGACTTTCTCTCTCTGTGCTCTGTCGATTCTCATTAGATGTTTTTTTAAATTTTTTTTTTTATCAAACTCCCATTTCCTTGCAAAAGCACGGCTTGAAAGAACTTTAAAGAACTGTGAAGCCTCAGAAAGCGCTGCACTTGAAGTTGATTACTTATTACGCATCAATTTTGCACATGTAGCAATGATTCTTTAGATGCAGACAGATAAGTTAAATGTGGTACAACTGACTGCTCATCACCTCTTTGTGTTTTACAGGGAAATATGGGTTTTGAGTAATAATGGGTCAAGTTAGGACCTAAGAGTATGAAGAGAAAACATATGTAGGGGTCCAATAAATGAGCCCTGACTAATTTATTTTTGTCAGATCTATACACATAATGACACCTTGTTGTATTGATGAATGTATATATTTCCTTTTAATTTTGCATTTTTGTCACAGATGAGCATTTGTTCCCTGGTTTTGCATCTGATTAACTTGCTTTCATCATGCAACCTTAAATTTGAAGTTGCTGTAAACCTAGTTGAAAATAAACCAACTCAGTACATGATCATTTCTGTGTCAGGGACAATATACACGCATCATCTTTTCACAGACGACTTGCTTCAAAAGTAAAGTTTGTTGAATTGTTTTCTTCATACTTAAGAGTTTGATATGTTTCTCTGGCTCTGCACCAAATGTGACGTAGAGCAGTGTGGGAGCGCTCGCTTTCCACATTGTAACACAGACTAATCAATTAGAAGGACTTATCTGGTATCCTGTAGGTGCTGCCTTGATGACGGCTGATAATCTCTTATTCTATCAGCTTCAATCTTTCAGAAGAGAAACTTTTTGAAACTACTAAATGATTTTCATCCACGAGAGAGCCATATACTGTACTAACCCACATCACTGTATGTGCACTACATTTGCCAATGCTCTGCTGTGCCTAATTGAAATGCATATTGTGCTACGGTGGTTTGTTTTTTAAATTTTTGCTGCATCAGTGATGTTTATTTGTGAGGTGCTCTGAGTGATTTGTTGCTTGTATTTTTACTCTGAATGTCTGGGTGACAAAATAATATATATTCTGTATAAACAGTTTCTAACTTGTCTACTGATTCAACCCTGTGCGTCTGCTGATTTCTGAGCTACTTATGGTCTTGATGGTCTCTGACGTTAAAAAAATTGAGTTTAAAGCAGATCTTTTGGGGTTTACGCATCTTTTTCCTTGAAATTCTTCATATATTTTTATCACTTTATAAACTGCTTTCAGACATGGAATCTGTGACATATCTGCCTTTTTTCTGTTAAAGTGAAACTAAGGGGGAAAAAAACAAAAAACTTGCACTCTCATTAGCATTTGGCTTGTGCCAGTACGAAGTTGGGAATCTGAGAGTTGTACTATGTTGTATATCATTAACAGACAGCTACAGTCCTTGCAGTTAGAACACAAAACATCAGCTAAGTCGGTTCATCACACTGTTAAAATACTCATCTTTCTTTGTGTAATTGCTTCTCATACGTTTGGAAGAAATCAGTCTTCATGTCACATTTTCATGATCACTAAGAGACGGATGGTAACGGGAGAGATGAAAGGCCAGAAATTACTCATCTGTCTCCACAGTGAGCTCCCACGAAACCTGTTTAAATTCATTCTCTCTCTGTCTTTTTATAATTGTTTTACAGAGCTGCTTTTTTCACCTAAAAGAATTATTTAAAGGAAATTGGGCAGCCTGGCTCCACATTTTTATAAAAGTGTTGGAACAGTAAAACTCATACTGCAGGGGTTGAGACGGTAAAACTACAGAACGTAAGCGCTGTTCATTGTTTCTTGGCTGCTTCATTGCCTGTGACTGTGTCTGCGATCAAAGATATGGATCAATAATGTCTTTTCTAGTTTAATCGATTAATTGAGCCATGCTAGAAAAAAAACTTCATCTTGATAAAGCAGCCAGTTCTCTTAATGATGACAGAACCAGCATCTTGGTCCCGTTAGTTGATAACTCATCTGCATATTCTGGAGACATGCAAAGTAGTTATTTTCATTTTGGTAATTATTCATTTTTCACTTTTAAAACAAACTGAGATCACTTCAGAGAGTGTTTTATATTCTAGTATTTACTTATCATGATGCATTGCTTGCAAAGTTTGCCTTACAGTATCTTCCCATCTATCAAATCCACACTGAGCGTATGACTAACTCAGCTCTTTGTTGTTCAAATTGTGGTTTATTTCAATGTTACCTGAGCACAGACTTTTATCCTGCCAACTATTTTTAAATAAAGCTTTTCAATGAAGGCCCTGGACTCTGTTGGACTGCTTCCCTCTGCCTTTCATGGCTATCTCTTAAGAACTCTCTGTATCGCTTCTCTTCTCATTTCTCATTTCTCATTTGTGGGCCTAAAAGGCCAAGAGTTGGAAACATTTTTAAATGGCAGATTAACTGGTAAGACTTTCTGATATTGCACGCTTTATAAAGGGTCTATCTGGCTTCCTAGATAAAGACCTGCCGGACATCTGAACATCTGAACATAAAACCATATGTAGACTGCTTTTTAATATGGCTACACAATCAGATTAGACAGACTCAGAATAGTCAGATTCTATGTATATGTTAATTAATGGTACCATATTGTAAATGTTAATAGGAAGTTCATTAATGAATTTGGTCCAGAGGTCGTGCAGTGTGTTTCCAGAAAGCTAGGAAAGTTGTTCTTATTGATTACTTATAATTAATCCATAAAGCATTAGTAAATGAATTATTAACTGTTAATAAAACGATCATTTACATCCTATACACCACTTAATCAACGGTGACTTGTAAGACCGTGGTACTGATTAATACGTCTGGTTCAACAATCACACACTAAAACATCAGTTCCAGCTGCCTTTAATACAGCAGCAGGGGGCAGCAGAAATCATCCGTCACTGTCAGTACCAATGAAAGTAATGCTCTACAGGAGCATATCTACCAGGATATGTTGGCCATCTTCAAATAATAGAAGAAGAGTGTATTCACTCCTGGTGTCTTTGCAGGTTCAAAGGGCTTCAAAGGTGCTTCCTTTTAAGTTTCAGCCCTCTTGCATCAAGTGACTCCTGTTTGCCTGTTGGACTGATGTACCATTAGGAGTGAAACAGACTAAAACTGTTTGCACAGGACATCATCATCAATCACATCACCTTCACTACTTACTTTCAGTACATTGCCCGTTTCCAGAAACTTGAGTTTTTACCTTTGCTTCAAACCTTGTTAATGTAGTGTTCATTCACAATGTAAGTAGTAGAAAAGTAAACATTTGGATATAAAAGATGTACTTCCTGTGTATTTTACCCATTCAGGGCAGTGGTAGAGTCACTGCTGCTGCACTCAGCTAAAAATAAAAACGTACACAAAATCCACATAATAACATGGGAAACTGTAATAACGGAGGAGAGGTGTATGACAGTCCTGTACCCTGAATCCCAAAAAACATGGTGATTTCCAGCCTCCTGACATTTATTGCACACTCTCTCATAGCAGCTGCAGCAGCTACGTGCAGCAAGTGTAACCTTTTAAATTCTTTAAATCAGTGAGGACATGAAATGTACAGCAGAGACATGGCTCTTAATAATACACATGCTGTTTTTTTCATTTTTCCTTTCAGCTTCAGGGAATATGAAAAATGTGAACTTGTCACATGCGTTATATCACATTCAAAATGTTAAAAATCTGGATTACTGGAAACTATGAATTTTCCATTTTTTGTTCAGACCAAAATGTTGTTTATAGAACTAAGAAAAGTTTATTTGAACATAAACTTAGTATTTGCCTTTTATGCAAGTTAATATCCTTATTGGTGATGATTTTTAAGTAGTTTTATCACATAAATGTGAACATTTACATTTACAGGTGACAATTTGGACCATGCCTGCATACAGGCCTGTGTTTTTACAAGCAGTACTGATCCTTCAACAGCATCAGAAAATATAAAGAATTGACCTGACAAGCAGGCCTGTAGCCAGGATTCTAGAAATGATGAGTACAAACCTCCTAGAAAAAAGCCACAAACTTAAGAAATTCACAGAGAATATGTTTTAGCTTCCTGACATTGAGTGAGAGCCAGGATACAGCCTGAAGAGGTGATCAATCTAATACTGAGCTGACACAGAGATAGAGAAAACAATTCAAGCTCACATTCACATGTACGAGTCACCAACTCACCTACATAACTCTGTGTCTTTGTATTGTGGGGGGAAACTAGAGTACCGAGACAAAAAGGCTCCAGCTGGCTGGCATGCTGTGAGATGACAGCTCGCCACGCTTTTTATTTTTTTGTTTTCATTTATCAGGCCAGTATGTATGACCTATGTACAGTAGTTCACTGTTTCCCCAGTTGGAGAAGCAAGCTGACTGAGTTTTATCAGTCAGCTGACACGTCTTGGTGCTTGTTTGGAAAATATTGTTTCAAGACTTTTGTGGCACCAGAAGGAGATGTGTGATATATGGATTATCACAAGTGATGTCACTTGAGTCAGAGTTGGTCTGAAAAGTACAAATTTGAATATAGAGAAAATCAAAGAGAAGTGTTGCTCACCTGTGCTTAAAGTGAGCAGCTTGAGACTATATCGGCAGCTACTGTTATAGCACTGACTGAAACATGCTGAACCCCAACTGAACTGCGTTGTGGGTATCGTAGGCAGACATGCTTTGCACTTCTAAATCGGCAGAGCACTCTTAACAATGGGCACATGACAGCTTCTCATCATTTACATTAATTACTTAGGATCACAGTATTGTGTCTGATTTTCTCATCATGAGAAATGATTTTAGTTGTGGAATATGTTGGTGGAGTTTATAAAAAGTAACGCCAACCAACTAGCAGAGAAACCCATCAATATAACCCCCGACTTTGTGTGCACCCACACCTCCACACACAATCATTTTGCATTGATCCCATTAGGGTTTTAACAGCTACCAGTGTGGGATTTACTGCTACAGCCAGATGGTTTAGACTCTAAATATAATCCAACATTCTTTAAATCTTGTGTGTATAATTAGATGTGGGTGTTTCTAGGTGTATGTTGCTGTTGTTGACTTGGGGGATACTGTGCAGAAGTACTGTAGTAGTCTGTGGTTTGGCTCTCAGAGTTAGCCTAAGGCTTAAAGCTGCAACTCTCTCCCAAAAGAATACGAGTTTTTGGAAACTAATTGTTGCCCGGGGGGGAATTTAAGAAGATTTTTACCCAGAGCTCTCCAGCTGTCGGTAAACTTTTTGCCAACAAATTGGGTTGAAAAAGTCTCATGAATTCTTCGTTTTCCCTGCACTGTATTAAAGCTGTGAAAGGGAATGCACAGTTTAGCATTTTGGACATTGTCTACTGCATTTGTTTTCCCTTCCCTCATTTGGAGCTGGGAAAATGATCTTTCTGGGTAAATCACAGGACCATTTTTATGTTTTCAGTGATTCCTACTTCCAAAATGTCTTTTGACCAAAGCATTACTGTGTTTTGGATGTGACTCTAACTGTGGCGAGATGGCAAATATGACGTTTCAGTTTAGACATTAAAGCTATAATATGACTCAAGATCAATCATTCTGCTCTGTCCAGCCCACCCCCTCCCTGCTGTGATGTTTTCCATTATGATCCATTATTTGGCAACAGTCTGTCCACTGCTGCAGGTATTGTCATGAAATTACAATAAATTACTAATTAAGCAGAATGTAATTGGAATTCTCTAATAAGACTAAGTCAGTCTAACTTGTAGAAGTGAATGTAACGCTACAGGTAACACTGCTGTACTTGTTTTTGCTGACCTCCACTGGTTTAATTTCTTACCTTGCTGCTGTGATGTATCAGGAAATGGATATGGATATATTTTAGAGCTTTTCTACTGCGTGAACGAGAAGTTTTCCACTTGACCTTTCATTTACCCCTTCGCTTACACACTGAGCAGAGCTGCCATGCAAGGCCGTGACCTGATCCACCATGACCCAGTCTTGTCTTGCTCAAGGATGCTTCAGCATGTGATCCTGCAATTAGAGGCCTGCTGTACCTCCTTAGCCACAGCTACCCTTATGACATACACTATGCTGCAAACTTCTGACCTGGTGGTAAAGGTGCAATGTTGAGTTTTTGACACCTGTGTATCAGAATCAGAATCTTTATTGTCATTGTAGCAATGAGACATTGTACAACGAAATGAAGGTGCAATTTTCCAGTGCAAGAATAAAACACAATCAGTCTAGTTAAAAAGCTAAGATAAATAAATATATAAAGACAAAGGAATAAAATAAGTACCTAAACACTGTTTTTTTCATTCATACATACATACATCATATTGCACTTGTCCTTTAGCCGGTGTTGGCTTAAAGTTGTATTGTAAATATAAGACTGTATTGTACTGTTAGCTATGTATGTAGGTCTATGGAGCAATGTGTTTAAGATAGGGCACATTTCTTTGCACAAGTGCACATGTACACTACAAGCCATAAGCCTGGTGCTGGTTTCAGGCTATTTTTATGGGTGGTAACATGTTAAAACACAACAATTCAGCTGCAAAAGCAGTGAAGAAGAAGACTAAGCTGGCAAACATGGATTAAAGCATTGGTTTTAAATGCAGGTGTGAGAATGAGTTTATTTTCTCTCTGGGTGTCTGTAAAAGTAAAGTTGATCATTTTTCCTCTCCATCTTCCTTTCTTCAGGTCTCTCCTCTCCTCCACCTCAGTCTAAGGTGATCCACGGGTGGTGCAGACTCACAGAGCAGTGAGACTCCTCTGAACACTGAGAGCTGAATTCATCTGAGCAACCGGAGACCTTGGCACCAGACTGCGCCACGGGTTGTTATCTATCACAGCAATGTCAGCCGCAGCCCCGTGGTCTCTCAGATGAGAAATTAAAAGTAAGGCAGAGGGAAAAAAAAAAAGAAATGAAATTCAGAGAGATGACAGCAGACAACATGTTTGCCAAAATCATGTTTGTTATTTGAAATAAAATGTTTTACATTCATTGTTCTACCTCTGGAAAGTTAGGTTTACACAATGGCCATTAAAACACTTTCTCTGCATTTATCTTGCATTTATTTATTTTGAAATATTACTCATTTTATTGTGTGAAACATATTCTTGTCAGTGAGGGCATATGTTACATAAGGCTTTCTTGCTGGACCATTGTATTTGACAACATAATTCTAGCCTACTGTGTCTGCAGTATACAATGTATAATTATATTTATTACTGTCAGAGGAACATTGTCATTTTTTCATACATTTGCCACATGAAGACGTGCATAGTACTGTGTCAGTACACAATACTCTATTCAACATTGTTCACAGAGTGTAAATGGATTAAAGCCTTCTACATAACACTACTGCATAATACAGTAGTCGATCTGGGGGTGCAGTAAAGAGGGGCATACTCTCACAGTCAGCACACACTTAAGTTCTTTGTTGTTTTTCACTGTCTTCTTAACTAGGAAAACTAGTGTGCCACAGACTCGTTCATGTTGGTTATTGCCTTCCCATGGGCCAAAATCACCAAATTCTTTTTTGATAATACCGCAAGACAGTGTAGAAAATGAACTGAATACTTTAATCACCACCACATGTACATACAGTGCATACAGCTCTGAGCCATACTCTATGTGGTGAATTTCTTCAGCAACATGGGTTTCACAACACGAATTTCATTTCTCAGGCTGTCAGTTTATTTCGTGTCAGCAGGCAGCTGCAGAGGGCTCAAAAACACCAGATGTAGAAAAAAGAGACTGAAGGAGAATGTAATTTACTGTCTTCATCAGGTCAAGATTTTGATTTAAAAACACATTTCCGTTTCAGCAATGGCTGTTCTCGCAATCTGTGGAAGTTCTCTATAGAGACTCTGGTGGTGTTTTGGAGAGAGCTTCAGTGAAAACAACACGTCCTCTGAACTGCTTGCTCATTCTTCTCTGTCTTTGTAGCAGGTGGAGTTTTTGTTTGTTCAAATTGAGTCTGTGAATGATCTCCTCCCATATCTTTCAGTGACTGCAAAGGGATAGTGATAGTGCCTCCCCGGCACTGCAGAGGTGTGCTGAGTGAACCTGCAGAGAAGAATTTGCAGTTTTCAAGACACCGCAACCCACATGATAAATTTCATATTTCAAAGTACTTCTGTTTCCAGCCGTCATAACAGACCTGATGTTTAATCTATCTATTCCTGCAGCACTACCTCTGAAACATCAGAAACTTTCAATCATATCTCTCTGATTTTCAACTGCATCCAGTGTTTTTCCAGAAGTCTTCTCAGAAACAGGGCATTGTGGTGACAATGGAATAATGAGTCAGGCAGACCCGGGAGCTCATGTTTGTCTCATGGCTCACCTTGCATAGCATGCATCACTGCCAGATGACGCTGATGGCTGTAGCAGAGTATGCGTGGAACCTGTTGGAGCAATTCCTGCATTCTACCTCTTATTCCACTGCACTGACTGATTATCTTGTCAGACTCTCACACAAACTGAATCATTATAGATACCCTACTGTGCCAGCATTTTCTTATTTGTTTTTGAAAAATTCTACTTTGCTTTACTAATGTGAATTCACATTGCTTCAGGAGAAGCCCTGCAGACAAATTGTGTTCTATCATAGACTCTGGGCTCTCAGAGGTCCCACTGAGGGGAAACTCATTAACAGCTAGGAATTTAACCACTCCTCACTGTACGTCTCCGTCTGGATGGAGCAGGTGGGCCCACAAGGAAGAAGCATGTGCATGTCAGTGGCTACATGAATACTTGTAAAACCTAGTGTCTTTCTAGTAAATCCTCATTTAATAAACATGTCCATGTCTGACAATGATGCCAACTTACGTAGTTTCCTTGCACAAGAACCTTTGCTAAATGCCTGTGCTGGATCAATAGTTTCTCTGTTCCAAACACACATAAATGCTCTCACTCAATTACTCCAACCTTGAGCTATTATTCACTCATCAAAATAAATCAACATCATCATGTTGAACCAAAACCCACAATTACAAATAAACCCACAACTGAAATGAAATTTGACATTCAGACTGCAGATACTTGCGGTCATGTATGGTGCTGCAGAGCTCTGACTGCTCGCTGTCTGTGTACAGTGCCAGATCTCAGGAAGATTGACTGTATCTGCACAACAACATGCAGCCACTAATGTGAATGTGCAGACTCCACAGCACACGTACTGCAGTTCATGATTGATGGCCAGCTTACCCTGCAGATTACCCAAGTAGTCCCTTGCAGTAAGCTAAATGATAGGCCTGTGCATCGCCTGTGTGTCTGTCTCTGTTTGCAAAACCTGGGTCATCTGTTCCTCCACAGCTGCCATTACTGCAGCATCTCAGCTATCTGTGACCCCCCCGTCACATCGAATGATCAGTCAAATAAACAAGCAGCAAGTGTGGCTATTTTTAGAAGTGGATCAATGTGGTGCTGTGAAGTACTGTAGGACAGATCAAGAGTGGGCTGAATCTACCACTTTAATACCATGATAAAGTCAGCAGAGATCAGTTGTTTCAGTTAGTTCAATATCCTCAATATTTATGATAAAAAAATGTTCAGATTTTTGCCACATTTTCAAACTTAAAGTGAATGAACATACTGTAGATGAATATTTTTTAACATGGAGGCATTTCCCATTCACATCAGCTACTTCTCTTTTTGCCTAATACATATACCTCTAATACTTACTACAGCTAATCATGTTTCCCTCAGCTTTAGCTGTACTCTGCACTTGTAGCAAGTAGCTCAAAGCACCACTATGCCCAGGTTCAGCCTCACAGAGCTGCTAGCTGGTGGACTCTAAGATTTCTTAATAAATCGGGAGATTTTAATTGTTATGAGCATGCTGAACAACAGCCACTACTATTATCATTCCCGCTAAGAATTATCTTTCCACTGAGAAGCAGGACCTTCCAAATGATTTTACACCTTTTTCAATTAAATGTCACACAGGACCACTGAGTTTCCTATTTAAAACAAAATGAAACAGTGTTCATTTCAGGTGAACAGCCAGGGTTGTATTTCAGAGTTAATTAGTGGGAAAAGCTCAATGTTGCATGACTCATTAGGGTGTGACTCCAGTCTGAGAGTGTTACTGTTTTCAGACCCTCTGTTCTACTTCCCTGCAATCTGTCTGCTCCTGCAAACTGTTTCCTGCTGACCCTTCTCCATTAAAATACATATGTATACAAAAGCTGCTTGTTTGGTCTGTGCACTGTGCTGATTGTGCTCTGATGATATTTCCTTGTTAAAAAAGACATAAAATACACTTTTTGAACAGGGTCATTTCCAGTTGTTGCGCCTGGAGGATTATAAGAAAATTAAAAGAGTCAGTTATGAGTCTGGACTGTTTCTCGTGTCAGCACCCTGAATGAATGTGAACTTGGAAGTTAGCTGTTTCCTAGCAACACAAATCAGACAAAATTATTCATGTATGAGGTACAGAGACAGACAAGGTTTGGTTTCAGAGGTTTCAAACAATTACATTATAGTCTGCCATTCTTCAATCCACCATAAACAAAAAGAATACATCTACTAAAAGAGGACTCGTGTGGCCCAGTACGTACTAGAGGGTCAGGACGTACCAATCACAGGGTCAGCGGTACGATCCCTGCCTCCACCTGCTCATGTTGAGGGATCTGTGGACAAAGCACTGACCCTCATGTTACCCCTGCAGGGCAGCTACACTGCCATCAAGTGTGTGCAGCGACCAGATATTCACTCTCCTTTTTACCTCTGCTGTGATCTCCACCAATCACTGACAACATTCATTGTGTGACTGCTGACTTGGTGTGTCTGCTGTTTGGTGCTGGGCAGATAGTACATCTAGTTTATCAGAGCATGTTCAATGGAAACAGACAAGATAGGTAAGACTAATTGAAAAGAGTTTAAAAAACAAGTTGAAATATGTTAAAATGCTCAAGCTAAGAGGTCATATGACTCATTATTAAAGTGCAAATATTGATTAGTGCTGTTGTAAATGTAATACGCTTTAAATGCCCACCTGTTTAGACTTCATTTATCTTCCATTTGATGAGAACCGATGACTCTGTTAAGCTTTTAGTCATAAGCAGTTAAGCCTATTAAGTGAACTATTTAAGCCTTGTTAAGCCTTCAGAATGATTAGAGTTAACCATGAAATGTGGTAATTTAATTGTGAGTAGGTAGCTTTCTTTATTTTGGGAAATCTTTTCCTGAGGTCACACTGATGTGGTCACAGTGATCATCTAAAGGGAGCAGTTACAGGCTTATAATTCAGTCTCTGTTAAACCCTGTCGCACACAGAGCTATCATGTAATGCAGTATTCATCTCATCATTAACACGTTAATTGTTCTGCCCCTATGAGAGAATATGTCTTTGTAGAACTCAATATTCAGCCGTTCTGTGACATTTAGGAGTTTCTGCCTGTTTTAAAATTGAAAGCCTGATAATAGCCTATACTATTAACTCTACAGGTCTTCTTGAAGAACCAGTTTCTTTCATCACTGCTCTTTTTTTCTCTTTCTCAGTCACTCGCTTTGTGTTTCTCACACCAAACTTTCTGTACGTTTCTCTTGTCTGCTGCTCTGCCGGCTGTGCAGTGTGCATCTCTGTCCATTATAACACTGTTTGACTTTTCAGTGTTTCCCCACTAGTGAACCGCTCTAATTACTGTCATTAATCAACTTGAAACACACAGTCACACAAACACACACTTGTACATGGTCTCTCTTTGACCTCCTGCTGGGCCACACACACAGAAAATATGGTCCAAATGTTGCTCTTTCACAATTTTTCACTTCTCTTTATTAGCAGAACACAATCCATCGGTGTTATCTCTCTTCATCCCATCAGTCCTTCCTGTCTGAACTGCAGCAGCAAAACTAAACTAAACACAGACAAAATTATGGGATTTTTGTCTCAAATCCTAAAATTACAGCTCTAGTGTCATTGTAATTGCACAGATTCATATTCACCTTTTTATTGTTTGTCACTCTGACAATTGACACTTTAACTAGACAGGATTATTGGCCAGAGCCACTTTTCAGCCATGCTGGTAATTTAGGCATTGCTAACCCAGCTGTCTCCCACAGCCAATTCATGCTGGCAATTGATTTTATTTTATTTATTTATTTATTTATTTTTGCCCTTCTCACTATGCTGGACCAAAATCATGTAAATTATGGGTTATTCAGAGGTACAGTTACCACTTCATACCACCATCCCATCACACTGAATGCATGAAAAATGTTTTTTTTGTATTATCATTGTAGCTAGTAAATTTATCATAGTTCTTCAATTTATTCTATTGTCAGATGTTAAACAATGTTTCGTACATATTTTAATCACTGAACAACTTGCATAGGTACCACACAAATGTTACCCCCATGTGTGACTATTTAACATACGTACACACAGCATCCACTCAGCTCAGAAAGGTGATGGCAGACTTGGATGAGGCTCTGTGCAGGTCAGTCAAGTTTTTTATATATGAACCTGGCTTTATGTACAGAGGTAATGATTAAATATCATTAACCTCACAGTTTGCGTTCACCTTTGGCTATATTAACTTAGAATGATTTTCTTGTCTTAATGACATTTTACAGACTAAATGACTGTTCCTCTAACTTAGATTAATCAAAAATGCACAATCAGCATTGTAAACAAGTCAAAGAGCTTGGAATACTCATTTTGAAGAGGAAGACTGAAAATAAAGAAATCATTAACTGATAACTTGCTCCTACGACACCAGCAACTTTCTGTCGAATGCTCTTTCTTTCTTTTTTTTTATCTCACTTGCCTGTGTTGCTGCTTTTCTGACAGTTCTGCTGTGTTACTTTCAGCCAGCAGAGCGCTGACTTCATCTGTGACTTCAGTCAGCTCTGCATTAACCTCATTTGCTCTTCTGATGTTCAGTGCATTCTCTATGTTATTGATTCATTTCCAGAGATCATTTTTTTTCACTCCATTGGTTCATTTTGAGGTCCAATAATCACTTTGTTGTCAGTAAGTTTATCACCCAGCAGACACTTGGTCAGAATTTCTAATTAAAATGAAAGAATGCTTTCTTTTCTGAGAGAGGACACTCCTCAGTTTTCAGTCTTTCAGATGCTTCAGCAATGGTTCACAAAGCAGAAGGAATGTTTGGCTCTTAGTAGCTGCAGTTTTTAAAAAAGGCTCAGCTCTGACTCCCTGCCAAAACCGCACTGTCCCATTTGTCAACACAGTGGCCTCAGAGCAGCTTCATTTACAGTTGATATCGTTACCATTTTGCACTTGTGATAGATCACTCGGGAAAATGAGTTCAACTCCACTTTGCTCCTTCTGGCTACAGCTTGAGGACTCATGGATCAGTCTTTCCAGCAGCTAGTTAAGCTCCACCAGAAACCTGCAGGCAAAGATCAATATCTGTCCAGAAAAACAGAAATTGTCAGAGTAAAATTAAACCAAAATGAGAAAAAAAGACTAAACTGATGTGATGAGATCAAGATGACATGAAGAAGACCAGAAAAGCTGAAAATATCTGGCTTCAGTGAGCCTTACTGTCTTTTAATTTTAATACTATGAAAACATGAAAACTAATTTTCTTCTTGTTGTTGACAGCATTTATCGCGATTAAAGGAAAGTCCACAAATAATATTTTTCTTCTGGTGTCTGGAGAATGCCATCAATCATACACCATTACTGTAGTAAAGTACTTTTGAAATACATCTTCATAGCACTTAGAAGTGCCGCTCTGTTGTCAACTGATCTTTAGCCATTCCCAGAACAGAAACAGTCTCTGTTCTAATCTGATGGTAAGTAATGAGTGCATACACTTTATTTTTTTAAACAATAGATCTGGTTCATCTGTTTAACAGAATGACCTTTAAATAAGCCCTCTTAACCAACAGTTGCACTTGGAAATGGTTTTCATATTTTGATTACAAGTTTTAACAGAACTACAGTTGACAAGTCAATTAGCTCAACTGAGCTGAAGTGCAAATAACTGTGCTAAACAGGTTAAAAACAATTCTTATTTAACCCTCTATGACATGGTGTTGCCCTCGGACCTCACACCGCCCCTTTAATTTTTTGGGGGGAGTAAACAATTTAAAATATCACCATACGTGTCTGTGTCCCATGAAAAGAGGGGTTGACGTGCATGTGACCTTTTGTCTGGGAGAGGAGCAGTGCTTTTAGGAAGCAGAGCCGCATGATGCACACTGCCACTATTTGGTCAGATGAAGATCACTTTTCAACATGTTTAAATGTGCGTTAACTATAAATAAAAAATATATTCATGTGCATGAACATGTAAAGAAGCATTTTTGACCATTTTAAGACTTATTTTGTCACTATTTGTATAATAAAACCACTACTTCTGTTTGTTGCCTCAGTGCAACACTGTGCAGTTTGGGCACTTTTGATAGGACAATATCATACTATAGTGTGGATTGAGGAGATATTGTCATTCACTCAGACAGTGATGACAGGTTGTAGAGAGTAACTGTGGATACAGTGAGGAAGAGTGGATCCCATACATCAGGTTTGTTTTTATGCCAAAACAGCTCTGACCCATCGAAGGATGCCGTCCACTAGACTCCACTGATGTTGCGGTATCTGGCACCAAGATATTCTGATCCTGTAAGTTGCGAGGTGGGGCCTCCATAGATCGGACTTGTTTATCCAGCACATCCCACAGATGCACGATTGGACTGAGACAACACAGACAACCTTCACTCCTCACGTGTATCAGTTAGCCTTGGCCACCCATTACCTGTCGCTGGTTCACCACTGTTCAGAGAAATTATAATCTTGTTTAATTAGAGTTGATGGCAGGCCTGTGGTATTGGATTCTGAGTGTATACTGTATATATGTATATGCATGGTTTAATCATCTGTCTGTATATGTAACAAATAAAATAAACAAATGAAAATTACATTTAGCAAATTTATTTTATTCTTTCAATGAATGTAGCCTTTTCTCATTTATATCCTACACTGTTATGTAATGTTACTGTCTTCTGGTGCTAGTTTCAGGAAACCACTGCATGAAAATCATTACACATGTGCAAATATTGCAATTTATGATAACTGTATTCATAAGAATGTGACTCACTGTCATTGCTTACACTTTAATATGATTACCTGCTCCGTCTATAGCAAGTCAAAATGTTCATTTAGGAGGATTATGTGAGGATTTTTTGTGAATCTGGTGAGGCCACAGAGTAGCAATAGTGTAAAAATATTAATCTGCCCATAATAAAAGCTATAGCCCAGTTAAATAGCTGAATTAGTGTAAGAACGTACACGGACAATAACAAGCGTGGAAAATCTACAACAATCTGATAAGAGAACCTACAATGATTTATAAATAATGTTTAGTAAGTTATGAGTTAGAGCCACGAGCTCATGTTTGTTGGTTAGTAGCAACGTGTTGTCTGCACGCGGCTGCGTCACTTCCTGTCAGAGGCGAGTCGGAGGCGAGCGAGGAGCGAGCGCTCACTCAGTCGCTGTAGTAACGTCGGGGGAGAGGACGCGCTGAGCAGCAGGTCACCTCCACACTGCAACCGGATTAAAACACGACCAACAAACGTCGCTCGGTTCGTGTAAAGACACTGGATATATTTTTGTGAACTTCGTTCGTCGTTTGTAACTCGAACCGCGAGCGCAGAGGAATATTATGAACTCCTCGAGGAGCTAATACAGGAGCACAAAAATAACTTTTGTTTTCTTCTGTCGTCGTTTTTTTTCTTTTTACCGAGCTGGTTGCGCAACAGTGGACGAAGTAGTTTGGAGCGCTGTTGTTGTGGAGCTGGTGAGGCGGACACTCTGCAGCCACCTGACCCCGCAGCTAGTGACACGCAGGCTGACATCTTTACGTGGCTCGTTACTAAGCTGTGTGACGGTGCGGGACGAGTTCTCCGCGAGGCTGCTGCACTCCCGCTTTTGACGCACCATTTCACAAGTTAAGTTTTTTTTTTTTTTTAATTCACTTACTGATATCTAAATTATGGTAAGTGCTAATTAATTTGTTGGACTTAATTGCCGGTTGAGGTTGCCCGTTTTATCGCTCTGTTAGACAAATTACGAGGAGTAAGTGGATCATCTGTCAGAGAACAGACATCATGGATAAGTCTGGACTGTGCCTTCTCCAGGAGTCGTGATGCCGAGCGCCGGTGTAAACCCGCGCCGCCTGCCCGTAATGCGTGCTCTCTAACCCGCTCCAGTGTGGCGCCGCGTTCCCGTCACACCGTCCCGATGAGCAGCACCGACCTGGAGCGCATGTCGCTCAGCTCCTCGGCCAACTCGGTGGCCTCCAGCGCGCGGACTCTGTCGGCCAATGTGAGGAAACTGCACAACGCGCTCAACCTCCTGCTCAACGACTTCGAAAGGGAGCAGTTCATCCACTGTCTCAATGTCTACCACTCCAAACGCAACGTGTACGACCTGGTGCAGACCCTCAACGTCATCCTCAACGCACCCAGCAAGCGCCAACTTCTGCCCATGCTTCGGCTGGTCATCCCCCGCTCTGACCAGCTTCTCTTCGAGCAGTACACGTCGGAGGGCCTCTACTTAAAATCAGATTTAGTTGCAAGCAATGGCAATGCTGAAACGCCCCCGGGCGACTATCCCATTGCCAGCCCGATTCCCATTGGGCACTTCTCGCCAAACAACCCGCCCGAGTTTCAGGTGGCGTTGCGGGGCTCTCCGGACAGCTTCAGCACTAGCAGCGACGGGACAGCTCCACTGGTGCCTCTGCTCGGTAGGAACTTTATCCACGAGCCTCCAGGGGAGCTGCGGCAGGTCACCATGAAGCGGCACAAGAGCAACGAGGGGCTGGGCTTCAGCATCCGCGGTGGGTCAGAACATGGCGTGGGTATCTACGTGTCTCTGGTGGAGCCTGGGAGCCTGGCAGAGAAAGAGGGTCTCCGGATCGGCGACCAGATAATGAAAGTCAACGACAAAGTCTTCGACAAAGTCACTCATGCTGAAGCAGTGAAGGGAAGCCGCCCCCCCCCCCCCCCACTACACTAAACCTGCAAACGCACAGGTTTCACTGAACAGAGGATATAAATCAGTAGCCCTCAGCAACTCAGTGAACTGGCACAAATGGCAGAATCATGAGAACCGTTTCTACTGGGCTTGTCCTCTAAACCTACATCTCCTGTGTATAATAAGCTTCTGTCTCATATTAATTATGTGTTTGGCCTCGTGTCTAAAATCGACCTCTTGGCGCTAACAAGCGCCTATTTGTTGTAATGAGTTAATTTTGGCTGGAAGCCACGTCACCTATTTCAATGGCAGAGAGTAATGTGTTGCAGTAGTAGTGCACATTGTATGCTGACTACTACTCCTAGGAAGCATGCAGGTAAACCGATACCTTCAAAGCAGCTGGTTACCACAGAGGAGTGTGTGTTTGTGTATCTGTGGTAGAAGGTTGGCCACACTGCTGAAACCATAAACTGAGAATAAAGACAGAGACTACTGAGACGGAGCCTTTTGCCCTATTGTCAATGCCACAGACTGTAAAGGCTGTGTATTAGCAAATGAAGTAATAAAAAAGCTTATTTGATTTGTGGAAGGTGAAGATTGATACACCAGAGAAGGCCTTGCAAGGTCCTTGGTTTGTGAGCTGTCCGTGGTGCTGAACATTCATCTTAGAGATTTCTTTCTGTCTGTTTCCTCATCGTTCTTCTCCCTGTCTTTCTTTTGTAACTTTGTGATCATACTCATTCATGTGCCCATACAGTATGTACCCAGATCACAAGGAGTCATAGGTCTTTGATAAGGTTCAAGTCAATTTTACAACATGTCAAATAACAATCTGTCAGTGTTTTTGCTTATTATTGATTGTTATACTTTTACCTCTTACTGGATATTACTGGCTTATGCTGCTCTCTTGACAGCATGTCTCTTGCAAAATAGATTTTAATCTGATACTTTCACCTAGTCAACTGGAAAAAAATGATTTAGCACGGGGCAGTGAGCAGCTGTAGCTTGTACCTATGTTGACAGAAGACTTATTTAAGTTAAATAGGCAACAAAACTACTTAGACTCAGAGAAATTATTGGCAAAAAGTACCAGGTGCAGTTTCTATAAGCAGCTTTTAAGAAGTGTGATTGTTTTTCTGTCATTAAAAGCTCAGTGGTTTGTTCCCTTCAACAGCCATGGATTATAACTCAAATTAAGTCCTTTCTGATCTTCTGTCATCTTAAAAAAGTCATCAATGCCTTTATCTCCTTCAAGTAAAAAAATAGGCTTTATTGAGTCAAGGTCTCTGATTCATATATGGATCCACTGATTGACTGTTTCTCTACATCCCAGTCCCCGAGTTTGTCCCATATTTAAGATGAATCCATTTTTACTGTTCGTTTTTTGTTATTACATGACATGTTTTCTTTTGTGTTGTAGAACACTGTGTAGCTGTTTGTTAGCTTGTTGTGGCCTGTCAAATTGTCTCTGAAGAAGACACATAAGCTCAACGTGTTGTGTGTTTTCTTGACGCGTTTGATGAACTGAAGTGACTGTCCCAGTTTTGTCCTAGCAGTTTGTTTGAGACTAAATTGCATGTTGTGTAGAATACTAATGACAGAATTAACCATCCATATTTAAAGTTGTCTCTAGGCTATTGAGTCCTGTTACTATAATTGAATGACTGGAGTTTGCTGAGGTTTCTTTTGGACAGTACAGGTTATTTTCTTATGTAAGCAGCTGTGTCTGGTTTGAGGGCTGCTTATGTGTGTTGTGTAGATCTCACTGTAACATAATGTCCTTTCATTTTCTTTATTCATGCTTGTGTCGCTGTTCGCTAATCCTGATTTCATGCTACTCCTTCAACTACTAAACCATCCATAATGACTACGTTATGTCTACAGCTATGACTGCTAGTTACACTGCTGTTACTCTTGCTTGATCTACTGCTGTAATTAGTCTGACAGGGGAGGCAGCCAGCCAACAGGAGAGAAGTCCTGTCTGAGTTAAATTCCCCCTGGAGGTCATTAGTTCTCGAGTTTGGCTATTTTTATGCCGTTGTGGTTTAGTCTGAATGTTATGACAGGCCTTTGGAACTGTAATCATTATAACCTTTTTAACTCCACACACACTAGTTAGTCTGTTGTTACAAACCATCATCGTGTTGTGCAGCTAAACATTGTACAAAACTATACAATCACTTTAGTTTTGCACAGTTTCCATCTTGTACTACAACCCTTTCCATTTAAGGGAGTTGTAATCTCCATGTTAGAACAGCCTATACACTGAATTTAATCAATCTCTTATTTCATTTTGAGTAGATTCAGCTACTTCAGTAATTTCATTCATGATAGTTTCTTTCTGAAATCTTCTACCAATACCAGCAGCAAGACTAACACCAGCTCAGTGAGTTTAAGCTTTTGGCACGTTTGACAGATGAAATGTCACTTTCTTGATGATCCAGTTGTGACAACAATCACATCTGATCCAATCTCTTCACCTTGAACTGATCTATGCTCCCACAGAGTATCCATCTCCTAAGCTCCATAACCAGTAGTTTTATATTAATGTTCAATCAAATGACTGCAATGTGAAAGGGTCATAGTGTTGAACCCAAATAGAGCTAGCACCCATCTATTCAGCTTTTTGATTGGCTCAGCGCTCTCTGCAACCCTGTTTCCACAACCATCAAGCAGTTGTTTTCAGACGGCAATGTTTGCACCTAGCTGGTGACGAAAGTGAACCAAACTAACGGCTAAAAGAGCCTGATACTGTTCTCGCAATTTGGCAGAGAACAAACAGAAAAATACAGATTGACTTTATCAATCTCATCATTTTGGGAAAGTTTAGATGAAAATGTTTGGATGCAGTTTTGCTTATTTCCTCAGCCAGCATGTTGTATGAAAGATAATTACTACACACACACACACACACACACACACACACACACACACGCACATACATACACACACACACACTCACTCAAATTACAAATCACTAATCCCACACAACAAAGTTGGCTTAAACTAAGTCTTTGCAGCTTATTTTGTTTCCAGCACATTACTCATTCACATTGTTTTCTCCCTGCTGTATAACCCTACTTAGGATTAATCCGCTCCACTTTGGCAAACCTGTGTTGCCTGATGAATTCAGGGAGACCTCTGAAAGCAGCATATTGTTGTTTGGCCCAGGGGACAAGTCAAGGGCTTAAAGTGGTATTTCTTTCAGTTTCTGACTCTCCTCTTCGTTAGAGCCTTGGCCCTGGTCCTTAAAGTTACTGCCAAGGTTAGCTGCCCAGTCAGCATTTAGATCTTTTTTTCATCATCTTCTCTGTGGTGTACTAGGCAGTCAGGAGATGTGACGGGATAGGGGTAGGGACATAAATCTTGTTGTTTTGGATCCAGAGCCACAAAAACAAGACAAGTCATCAGGCACAGGCTGCCTGTCTCTCTGACTTTTTAATCTGATTGGTCTCAACTCTTAGGAAGTGGTGTAGAGGCACCTAGACACACAGAGGAGAGGACGCAAGACAAGACAGCTCATGTTGACATTGGTCAACATTGTTGGTCAACATGTTTCCCTGTCTTTGTTTTTGTCTTAATTAATTTTGAACATTGTTTACAGAGATACAAAGAAATATTGTAGTTAGGAGTTTCTGGGGCAGATGGCGCCATGACCTTCCTGCATGGGGATGAGAGGGTGAGGGGATTAAAAACAAAAAGATGAAGACATGACCGGTTTAAATTCACTTGGTCAACACCTGGGCTGCTGCCAGGTACTTTAACATGCAAACATTGGCCACGAGTCAGAGAAATGGGAGCTGAGTGGCCCAGAGCAGCTCTGCACACTGCTAATGGTCGGTGTGTTGATTAGATGGTGGTAAATGGATAGAAATCTTCTTAAGCTTGAACAGTATTAATTGTTTCATAGCTTGATACTGAACTGAGGTTTGTACTGCTTGATGTCGTCAACATGCTTTAGACTTTTACACACCAGTGGGCGTTACTTTAACTTTAAGGACCCAATTAAACACCAACAATTCACCTCAGGTTTCCTGTTAGAAAAATTGTTGTTGAAGTCTAATCTAAAAAAGTTTATTACTGTTTGTTTAACATGTTTGGGTACCATGAAGAAAATAAATTCCAGATGAGTGAAAATGAGTTGAAAGCGTCTTTACTGCAGAGAGAGACCAGGGACTGAATCATCAGTCAACCAGCCAAGAATTATTGCTCTCACAGAATGTCATGATGAGGAAAAAAAGCAGAAAAGTGCTAGCAGTCAGAGAAAATCATTCTGACCACTGTAAGAGCCTGACAGGAGAAAGTGTGAGTATGCGACTGACAGGCAAGCTGCACAAATGCAGGATTTACATTGTACAGTACCTTAATGGAAAGATTTTGTTTCACAAGACTCTGATTTATTACCTGAAAAACTGCAATGGTGAAAGAGATCATCTTCATTTATTAATAGTAATACATCATTACAAATCTGTGAGCACTGTGTTTCTCATTCTAACTGGATCAGTGCATACTTCACAACAGGTGTGCATTTTTAGTACTGGCTCTCAGTGGCCCGTGATCCGTTGCAGATCCCCTCACCCACATTTACTATCTTAAATTTATATTATATTTATCAGACACTTTTATTACTCTGTGGATTTTTTTGCACCTCTCCTGCTCCAGCTCAGCACTGTGATAGATGTATAAGCATACAGCTGTGAATAAAATTTTCAACCACCTCTTTTAGTATCCCTTTAAAATTTTCCCAGAAGGACTAGTCTGAAAATATTTCATGTCTTTTAAAAAAAATCCAGAAACATGGAGGGACTTTTCTTTAACATGAATTCAGAATTATATGTTGAAAAAGTGGTGTTACCGGCTCTGTCTTTGCATCCGATGCAGCAGTGGTTAACACTGAGACAATTTGTCATGTGTGATAGTGTTCATATGAAGGTCTCCAGGGTGTGAAGACATACTGAACTTATAGGCTGGTATATCTGATTAAGCACTACACTGAGCAGCCTGGAATAAATGAGATACAGTATGCCTTTAGGCCTCGCCTCTGGGCTCGTGTTTACACACTTGTGTATCTAATAACACTAAGCAGGAGATTTGTTTACCAAGTCACCAAATAAGTTTGGAGTGCTTCTCTCTGCAAACATGGGGCGGATTGTTGCCTAAAGGCACTCTGAAGGTTAGACAACTCCACAGCAAACAGCACAAATGTCGTGCTTGTGAAATCATAGCAAATGTGAATTATTTCTATTTTCTCCTTATTTCAACAGCTACTGCTAACACGTCCTTGAGCAAGACACTTAACCCTTAATCGATAAAATGGCAAATAGTGGGTGTCTGAGCTTCATGCTGTGTTGTGTGTGACAGAGTGTGAAGGACAGTATTGCTAAAAAAAACATGCTCAACAAACCAGAACAAAGAAAATTATGACTAAATAGATGAAACTGGTTGACTTAACTAGATCTTTTTTGGTCTTTTTAGGTAGCATCTTTTATCACAAGTGGCCCATGTATTGGTGCATGTGTGCACAAATAATTTACATTATGTTTAAACAGGTTGTGGTTTGTTTGCTATGCTATGATTTTGTATGAAAGGTGCAGCTTGTAATTTGCTTGAAGAAAGCAGTTGCTATTGAATAACATCATCTTGTAATAAATCAGTCTTATTGAAGTGTTCAGTAACTGCAGAAAAAAACGCTGTTTTCCAGTGACATTATGATGTATGGTTAACTACTTTATATGGTTTCTTTGCTGTTTGTTTTAAATATCGGTCAACAAGGTTTCATGATTGATATACAGCACTGCATTTGGGCGTATTTATTTAGTTCTACAAAAAGGAAGTTTAATTTCATTATTGAAAATCCATATACTTCACCTAAGCTCAAGGTTATTTTGGAACAATGAACAGTGTTGATTTGGTGGTGCTCCAGCAAAATCAAACTCTGCATCTTTAATATAATATATTGAACTGGGAAAGGAGACTGTTGAAATGCTGATTTTTCTATTTGGGCAACTGCTGCCTATAATGGAGGGGAGCAGATTGAAGTGTTGGACCAGCTGGGAAACTCTGATTAAACAAAGTGAACGGGTGCTACTTAAAAAAAGAACTCGCCTTGTGGTGCCCTTGAGCTGGTCACTTAGCACCTAACTGCTCCACTGGCCAACAGTTATTTGGCCACTGGTTTGTACTGGCCAGCGTCCAGCTGTGAGTATGAAACAAGTCATGACTGAGGTTTGGAGCATCAGCACTTCTTCCTCCTATTCTTCTTACATTTTTGGCAGCTTGAATTCTCTGCCTCAAGGACAAGGAGGGAAATTTCCATCAACTGCATGGATCCAGTTCTGTGGCGTGAGACATATGCCTTTGCCCTCAGCTAATGTTTGTAGTACTGGACAAAAATATTAAAAGAAGAAATTTGACATTAACCTTATCGGTGACTTCTTTTCAGTTGTTTTGTTTGCTGTGGTTTAATGTAACATGTTTAATGGACCATATTGGAGCACAGTCCCCATTTTAATCAGGCGCTTTGGCTGCGAAGAGAGGGAAAAGAAATCGAAAGGAACTGAACATGATGAATTGAACAGTGAATACTCACATTTTGCATAACTCCAGGGATTATCATTATCAACCAATCATCTAGTGTTCATGTGATCTTGTTGTATGTGTGTCATGAATATTGCTAATGGAAAAATATACTGTATTGTGCAGCCATTTCAGCAAATGCAACACCTCAAGGTTTAGTTTAGCTCCTCAGTTCTATTTCTCACTGTAATTATTATGTGAAATATTTATAAATAGTTTTAATTAAGTGGGTGGGGGCCAATTCTGGCCGGCTTTGTGTTGTAGCTTGCTGTACAGATGAATGCTGAAATGTTTACTGGCGTTGGAGGCTTAATGGTGAAGACTGAGTGGGAGATGATGGAAACATGCAGAGAGTAATTTACATGTAGCCTCAGTCAGGGCAGGAGATAATGTCATCTGCAGGATTTTTAAGTTGTAGTCTTTCACATTGGAAGAGGATTTATCCAGCGATTCTTTTTCTCTTCCTATATCATGTTGTTATATTTTGGTTTTATTTTTGAAAATACATTCTCACTATTAGACAGAAGAAGGAAGCTTCTGACAGATCATCCACTCATATGTATAAAAGTCTGTTATGTTTCTGCAAGCTTGCACATGTGCACATAAGCATGTTTCATTTTAGCCCTGTGAGTTGTTCCTGGCCCCAAATTAAGAATATATCTCTGCTTTCTCCTCCCTTGGTGCCATATCTTATAATTCTGATCGTCTTAAAGCAGCATGTCCGGCCTCCTCTGGTTGACCCACCTGGGGTTCCTTAGACAGATGTTCTGCCAAAGTGACTCTATTGTAACAGCCTAACTGCTTTACAATGGAACTGTCAAATGCTTCAGTTCACAGTGAAGGTGTCCCCAGTCCATCATCTGGTCCCCACAGTACTAGATCACTGGAAGCAACCATTAATAACTGGTCAATGAGCTGAATCTCTCAATTTCTGGTCACTTTTACGTGCACTCAGGAAATTTCTCATTCTATTAGTTCCTGGGGTGCTTTGAGTTTAACAGACATTGCATATTATTATTTAAGGCCTCTGCTGATACCACAGTTCCACGTGAAAATAAAATTGTTTTTATTGCAGCTCTGTTACATTAGATTTGCATTAGATTGTACAGGTGCTCACTTTAATGCATCTGCCCTGTGTATATAAACATCTTGATGCACCTGAATTCTGGGGAAAGAAGAAAAGCAATTTTTTGTTCATGTTTCTTGATGTAAAAAATAGTAAAGCTAATTAAATATATTCAGGCTGCTACTAGATTATCCAGAGCAAATAAACTACAAATGGATTAAAACTTACTTAGCCATCAAGTGATGTCCAGAAATGGTTGCAATTAAAAATGAAAGGGAAAAAAATGTGTAAGAATGAAGTCAATCGAATTGTGACGATGCTCAAGTGAGGAGCTGTGTTCAGAGATGTAATTTGTTCTTTTAAGTGGAGGCGCTGTCTCAGTGATGCCCTCCAGAGCTTTTTATATTTTATAGCGTGGGCTGATAACTTTAAGAGGTGGAACTACTGGTGTACAGCTGTCCTGACCTCAGAAGGGATTTATGGTTGAGTTGAGGTTGTTGGGTATTTTTTCGGAGACTCTTCTCAACCACTGTGGGAGTCATGAGACTGCAGGAGGTCTGGTTTGAATACCAATGAGGATCTGGAAGGTTCATTGTTACTTTGGTTTTGTCTGTTGCTCCTTGACAAGTATAATTATGAGCCAGGTTCAGGGAAAGGTGTGCATGTACCTACCCGCACCCCCTCCCCTTCCCCCTCCCACACACACACTGGTGATTATTATCTTTTTCAGAAGTTGAAACAGAGAAGATTTTTGACAGATACTGACATTTCTGGAGTGACAGATATATGATTAAAGGATTCGCTATTTTTGTTGGTATCAGACATATGTCAAAGTCAAATATAACCCTGGTATCTAAACTGCTTATTTGGATGTGAAGTGAAAGTACACTGTATACTAACACATTGTTTGCTTCACCTGAGCATAGTTAAATTTTTTAACAACAAATGGCTGAGGTTTTCTTTTGGACCCAAGAAGAGATTGGACACAACAGGATCAGTTTAAAAGATTGAATCAAGCTCAAATGGGGGTGGAAATGAAATAACTAGAGGGGTTGGGGCAGCAGGAGCAGATGACAGGAGGGCAGTAGATGATGTGTGGATTCTTAGACCTCCCGATCAGTAGGTGGCGTTAGCTTGCAATTAACATAAGAAACAGGCAGAAGTGAGAGTCAGCAGAGACTGAATGTATAAGTGGAAGAATCACTGAATGTATTCAGGCTCTTACTGTTAGTTCAGGATTGAGATGCGGTGTTGCTTGACAGAGAGTGGTGAGTATGCAGTCTGATATGTAGAGGCAGAGCAGGCAGACAAGACCGAGGATGAGCAGATGCACATGTTTTGTAATGTGTGAGTTATCAGAGCACACAAAACCTGAGGAGAGCCACAGGGTTGGATAGATGACATGGATTGTTCACATGCAGTGAGGAGCTTTGTAATGACTTATTTTTAATCACAAACATACTGAGCTAGTGACCACCAGCAGAACTCTAAAGAACTCCCTTTTTGTTTTGTTTGTCAGATTACATTATTTTCTTCACAGCACACATCTGCGAGCGCCAGCAGTGATAGTCTGTTAGGTAGGCCGGATGTCTCATTCATGTTTGGGATAACTGGAGAGGAGCCCCACCGGTCACCTCATACTGTGGAGCTGCCCTACCTATCTCCTGCCTGCACACAAAAATGCCTTCTTCCTCCATAGCATCTGCTGTGTGCTGCTCTTTAAACATCATTTAAGATTCAAATAAATCTGAGAAATAATAAACAAGGAAGAGTTGAGAATGTGGGAGGAGATGAAAAAAATAGACAGTCAAGGTCTGACACAGACGGTTGTGCATTTTAAGCAATATTTGTAGTTATTTGATAAGGATAAAATCATGCACAAAATGGAGATTCATATATTTGAAACTGCTGAAAAGGTGAGGTGAAGGGGTTCTGAGTTTGAATAATTTATGGTCATAGAATTGAGTACATTTGATGGGTGTCTGTTTTATTGGTGCTGTTTTCTGGTCTCAAGACTCTTTAAGTGTTGTGTAGAATTCATACATACGGTTCCACATTGCAAGAAGAATTGATGGTATCTAATAGCGTTGCAAATGCTGTTTGGAGTTTTTTGGACAACTTTTGTAGTCAGTGTTTGGTGACTGAGAGTTGCTACGCTACTGGTTGAATCATTAGAGCAAAAGAGGCTTAACTGTGTTAGAAAATATCTGGTTCTTTGCTGGAGAGTCAATGCCTGCTCATTATTGGGACGTTAACTGACTCATCCAAACTGGCATTTTGTAAGAATCACACAGCTTGAAGTTCTCTTTGTCCTGTAAATGTTCAGCTGGAGCTAAAGGTTATGCTTTGTAGAAACCCGAAAAAGAACTGAAACAGTTCAACTCAGTCAGCTCTGTGATTCTGGCCATATGTTGGATGAATTCACTGACCACTGGGGCAATATTTTGTTCCCAGCTGCAACGAAAGAGGTGACAAAGGCTTTTGACTTTGCTACAACTTGGATTCACACCTGTGAATTCCCCATAGCTACAGCAGCTGAGACTGTGGGGTGTTTTTAGAGTCATCTGCCATCCCAAACTGGCTGAAAAAATTTATTTCATAGAAATGAATATTTAGAATAGCTCAATATAACATAAGCAGCTGTTTAGTTAAATTATCAGTTGATGATGTGTGTAAAACAAAACTCCAACTGCATATACATTTTACAGTGTGGAATACTTCTGGTACAGGTGTTTCCCTCCACTGTAGTTCTCTTATTTAAGTACTGTACATCAGGCATTCGATACTGGCTCAAAATTAAACTGTCAGACCTTAAAACCTCTGGTTTCCCTCAGAAGACAGAAATCCATTTAAACTGGATTTGTGAATGCTCTGTGTGTGTGTGTGTGTGTGTGTGTGTAGGAAACCATTGGTTTGTGCATCTTCCTTTGATGATGCATAGACCAGTTTCTATGTAGTTTTTATTTCATGGAATAATTTTAGCTCCAGGTTTGGTTTTAGTTTAGGCATTTTGGTGGTTTGCTCAACTGTGGTAAAGTAATCTACTGATCATTGCAGATACATTTTAAGATAAAATATTACTGCTTGCAGTACCACAAGCAGACCAGTGTCCAGGCCTGTGTCTTAAAATTACATTTCTATACAACTAAACTGTAAATGCAAATACCTTTCTTGATAAACGATGTTTAGTCCTAAATCTATGCCACTTGTCACTTTACAGACCTCTCACCTGTTCTTTGATGCTATAAGTTGTTATATAACTGCCAGTGAATAGATTGATGAGTGCGTTTTCCAGTTTGTTGTATTGAATGAGCAGGTCATCCACTCCTCCAGTCTTATCAAACAATGTCTTAGGGCCTGCTGCCACTTATTGTATTGTACAGTGATTTGTAGATACCAGCATGGTAAAGAAAATACATTATAAATGAAAGTTAACAGGAACAGAATTTCTGAGACAGTATATCTGAATAAACACCCTCCTTAATCTTGTTTTGTTTGCAGCACTAACACACTGCTGTAACCCAAATATATGTAATTGGACTTTTTGTTGTGAATTAAAACATTATGTAACATTTGTAAACTTCCATCTGAGGCAGTGTTTCATCTAAAATCCACATCTTATTCTCCTTTATAAAACCATCGTTGTTGAGCCTGATCTCTGCCTGCAGAGGCAATTACCCTGACAGAAGAGGATGACTGCAGGGTCTTAGGAAGATTGAAGACTGGAGAACAATACGGGTGGCATCACATAATTCGCTCTTATACTGTAACACCATCTGGGGAGAAGCCCCGTGTAATATTGCTAACATGTCCTCTATCAGACATCAAAACTTTGTCCTGATTGGTTCATGGTGGCAGCAGGAATATGAAGAGCATTAACTCTCCTCTCATATTCCCAGGGTCAAACTAAGCTGCTGCAGTCAGTAAATGCTGATTTGGTACAGATTATGATTCCTAACAAGGTGGCATGTTTAAAGACTTAAACCCAGCCACAGACAGATCATTGACTCCATGTTAAAGAGAGATGATTATTTCATCTATGGACTGTTTCTGCTGGAGATCCATTCGTATTAACAGATTGCAGAGATGGATTGAGCAGACAGGTGGAAAAAGTGAAATGAGGAGGGAGTGAAGGGGGGTGAGAGGAGAGACAGCAGGAGATTGAGCTGGACTTTTTCATCCATCCACAGCTGGTGTGTTTTTTTTTTTTCAGAATTCACAGTTACCACAGCGTCCTGTTCGGACCTCTGTGTGTCCTTTGCCATGAATATAGGAAGAAGGGGGATTAAGTGAAAGAGAGAAAATGTGAGTCCAGAGTGAGTGTCAGTGAGCATGCAACTTGACTTCATTCTTCATTTAATTTAGCAATAATTTATGAAAATCATTCTTGAGTCCTGTAAATTCCCACCACCAAGATTTCAGAGACAAACATGATGTGTTCAAAGAGTTTTGTTGGACAAAATAAAACAGGGAAAAACTTGAAAATTAGAGATAATGGAACAATAGAGTGTTTGACTTTTTTGCTTACTGAAATCAAATCAACTTTATTGGTATAGCACATTTAAAAACAACCGAAGTGCTGAACAATTTCCAAAAGCTTCAACAATAACACTTTAAAAATGAACAGGCAAATAAATAAACAAATAAAATCCCAGAAAATGGAATGAAACACATAAATTACAAACACTAGAAAAGACACAAATAAAAATTGACAGAACAGGTAAAATTAAATAAAGAAAAACACAGTTAAGAACAAAGGGTTTAGAGAATTTTTTTTATTTACCCTCAAAAATATTAATGGATTCTTTAATTGAAATAGAAAGACTGTTCCAAAGCTTCAGGGATGCTACGGCAAAGGCACAATCGAACTTTCTTGTTAGTCTTGAAGAAGGAACAGTTAAAAAGTAATTGATTTAAGACACCTGGTCTTGCTTTGATAATCCATTAATAGCCAATCATTCTACAACTGCAAAAAGACGAGCTGGAAGAGGGATGACTAGTTCACAAGAAAGCCATGGATCAACTTGTTTTTTTAAATTAATGATAATAAATAAATAAAGAAATCACCAATATAAACCTTTAATTTGTATTCTTACAGTACTTCAAGAGATTTTTGTAGATTTTCTCTTCATGTTCTACTGTACTACCAGATGAGACTAATGCAACCAAAAGGAAACAACTTTAGAGTATGTGACACTGGCAACATATAAAATATGTGAAAATGCTTAATTCACCTTATTATCCTACAAAAACTTAGTAAACAACAAAAACAATGAAAGTAACACATGTATTGTTCCTACCAGGCTGTGCAAACCTATTGATATAACAGTGTTTTTGTCTTCTATCTGCCTTTAGTCCTTTCATACAGAATAACAAGGTCTCTGTGGCCAGGAGCCCGGGTTGTAATGCAGGTCCTGCCCTCAGCTCGTTACCCTATTAACCTCAGTTGAGTTTATCTGTGTGTTTGGGTTTGCTATTAGGCTGCGTGTGTGTGTGTGTGCACGTATCTTTGTGGAGGGGAACGAGTCAAGTTCAGGTTCAGTACGGGTCAAGTGTAGATGTAACATTCTCTGTGGTTCCCCTGTCAAAACTCGGTGACTATTTGTGTTTTATTACCTTCATTCTCCAAGCCCAGAGTTTGTACCTCTTACCCAGGCAAGCACACACACGTGCATGTACACATAACACATGATACACTGCCACAACAGGTAATACACAGTATTGTCAAACGCCACAAAATCCAGAATCTCCATTTCTTGTCATTCTTGTGTCTCTGTGGGACATTTTCTCATTTGCATCTCATGCATTCAGTTGGTGCATTATGAAAGCAGCTGGATATCTCCTTTGCCTGTGGTTTTAATATATTAATGCTTGACATTCTGCTTTGACCTCCACCGTCTGCCATCAGTGCCTGCTTGTCTGAAGAGCCCATCACACTGTGAGAGGCCAAGGCCCTCTGTCAGCTCTCGCTCTCTCTATGGGGAGGGGAGGGAGTTTCATGAGAGCAATTGCTCTTGCAGAGACTCTGATAATAGCTTAGTGGAACTCTGATTATTGGTTCCCCCTGTGGGGCAATTACAATAGTCAAATATTCTAAACCCTTTTTTGCCAGTCCATGTATAAATTGTGGTCATACACACATAGGCAACAACAAAGATGTCTGCTTATAGAAATACAGAGGGAAATCTGGTCCAATCAAATGTAAAAACTGTCTTATCAAACAGAAGAGGGTCTTATTCTGAGAAACAATATGTCAAAGGCTATCATACACTGCCTTTCTATGGTGCACAGAACCTCTGCACCTGTGGTTTTGTATGCATGCATGCATGTTTGCATGTTTGCATGTATGTCTTAGCCTGCATATGATACACTACTGTCCTAGTTCTTAGTGTTTATCTGTGTCAGCTCTTCAGTAAAGCAGACGTTTTATTACATTGGCTCCACAGACTGGCACATCCTGGCTGCTGTACCATCAAAACCTCTTCTGTCTACATGACAGAAGCAGCAGCTTCTGTTCTGTGTCAGTGTCTGCACTGGATCAGCAATGTGAAAAAAAGTTTGCAGAGATGTTTAGTGATTTAGTGTAAAAGTGAAGGCAGTTTTAAATCAAATCTGTAAGAGAAGTCGGGATATCTAATATGGAAAACATGGATGACATGAATGCAGAAGACACATCTAACTCATGAACACTCTACGGATCTGCAGTTCTCCAGAGAAGCTGTTGGTACGTACCTGTAATAAATGCAAAATGATGCAGTCGTCAGACTCATTATATCATAAAAGCTCCTTGTTGGCACTCAGCACTGCCGTCACCCACTCCCAACACTGACTCATGGTGTCAGTCTGTTTCCTGCTATCATGTAACAGTATTACAGTTTAGCTTTCACTGAGTGCTCCGCATGTTAGTCGTGAGACTGGGAGTTGTGGGTGTATTTTTGTCATGAGAAAAGGTACAGCTATACTGCAGGTTAAGGTTTGAGTGTGTGAACAGGTCACCTGAGGACAATGACCTAATATACCTGAATAAGTCTACTGTGGAAATGTCCTGTGATATGTTCTAGTTTGTAGAGTGTTATTGTAATGTATGGAAATGGTTTTTGGCTCAGTATAATTTCAAACCTTTAGAAACCTTTGCTATTATGATACATAACTTACAGGTCAGGACTTTGGGGAGTATAATAGTTTTTGCTCTGCAGTTAAGTAATATCTGTCACTATGTCATATCCTTGTTTTGTTGTCTTTCTGTTCCTCCCTCACCTTGGCCACACCCCTCTCTCCACTCTCACTCCCTAATTGTTCCCAGGTACATCTCGTTACTTATCAGTCCCTTCACTATTTTATTTCACATTCAAGGTCATGCAGAGGTTTGCACAGAAGAATTTTGTCCTCCTTGTCCTCTTCTGATGACCATTCATAATTTAACTTGAGTGTTTTTGGCGTAGTTTGTTACAGTGTAGCATGATGCTGGAGACCACATGTTAGTGGAATTAATGAATATATCAAGAAATTAATATAGAAGAACAATGAATGCCTCTTATTCAATCAAATTACTTGATCAGAACCAACTGTTGTATAAAGGCCTATGTAATAAAAGAAAATAGGATGAACTTGCAATCTAAAATCACATTTTTATTGAATATTAAAGATTATTAACAAATAAACACATAAAGAAGGAAAATCATAAAACATTCTATACTACATCATGTCATTTGAAACAAAATTTCACTAGTTTTACTATGTGTCCCAGTAAGTCACAAAAAAATAGTTCACCTGAAGGGATTATAAATGTTTCTAATGATGACAACTCATTTTTGTTGTTAAATTGGTCTGTTCTCGCATTCATTTTTAAGAATTCAGACTATTTCTTCATTGAAAATTTTTGATGAGAGGAAAATTAGTCTGAGAGTGATTCATAATGTTGATAATAGGCCATTTTCGTGTACTTTTTACAGTGTCACGGTGTAAATGATAAAAGTTAATGGTGGTTCAATTCCATTTAGCTGCTTCAGCTTCAGGGTCAAGGTTTTTTTTCACAGGAGCACTTGAATAGTATTGAGCCATTGTTAATGTTTTAGTTACACTTGTGCTTTTGGTTTAAAAAAAGGAAATGTTATTCAGTACAGTACTGTATTCATACAGTATGAGGTGGAATAGGCTCAGTATCAGTCAGTCATTGATGGATTGAGCATTTAATGCCTCCACAGTTGTTGCTGGAGCACAGGGAAACATTCAGTAAAAGTTCCCATATATCTTATTGACTTTCAATGTGAAGATTCTGAAACTGGAACAAGTGGACAGAAAGCGTTGATTTAATGACGACAGTGCTGCCCACAGGCTCTATATCAAGTTCAGCTGAGTAAGGCTTACCTAGTGTGATCTCAGTGTGTGTGTGTGTGTGTGTGTGTGTGTGTGTGTGTGTGTGTGTATGTGTGTGTGTGCGCTTTTAGTGCTTGTGGTTTAAGAGCCACTCAGAGTTAAGTGGTGCAGTATGAAGGACCTGTGGAGCGCCATAGACGTCCCTTTCTCTGGCTTCCTGTCGCTCTCTCTGTCATGCACAACTACCATCCAGCTGGTTGTCTTGTTAGAGGCATACACAGAAACAAATGAGATGTATAAGTAAAGAAATGTACTCTTATATGTTTTATCTTTGTTGGAGAGAGGTAGAAGAAGAGAGTGTTTGGAAATGACAGCCCACATCTGTGTGCCTTGTTTTTCTGGAGGATTTTAAGTTCATTAAACAGGATTAGGAACAAACCAGGGAACAGGCTGCCGCTTCTTTCTCCAGTTCTACGTTTTCTGTCAGTCACACACCTACCTCACGTCTCATTCCTTAAATTTTTTTCCTAAACTTTAGATTACAATATGTTGGAGCTCCTCAAGCTGCTGGATGCTGATAAAGCCTTTCTTTTAAAAGTCGCTGTCTGTCCTCCAGATTAGTTTCTTCTTCTCTTTTCTCTCTATGATGGAGGATCTGTAATTATATCTTCTTATATGAAAGTGCACCAAATTCGTACTGAATGGTTTGCGGCAGAGACTGTAGTAGAGATAATAAGGGCAGTTCCTGACCAGGCAATACTAATCAGCTATGTACAAGATAGCTGTAACCCACACATGCACAAACTTGTCTTAGGTCTAGAAAAACTGTCTGGAAGTCCCTTTGTCTGGAACAGTTTTTAATATCATGTGGAATTACATCAGCTAAGCTCATGCATATTAAAGACCAGATGAAATCGGGAAATCCCATAAAATCGTAACTTCTTGAAAAAGGACGAATCTTTAATGCTGACCTCATCCTGCTGAAGAAATAAAATAAAACCATCACATACTGCAAAACTCTCTAATCAAACAATCTTTTTTGTTGGCTTGTAGTTTATAATGGTCCCTCACATGCAATTTCATGCATCTGTAGTCCGTATCTTCTACAGTATGCATATTACATATTAAATATATCAATTTAAGAAAACATGCTCCTTCAAAAACGACCATTGTTTAGGTTCTGACCAGCCTTGTGTTTCTTTATAAAATAAATGTCCTACATATAAACTCTCTGTGTGGGGCACTGTTTAGGCATACAGTGCATGGTGTCTGCTGTACTAGTAAAGTGTCTACTGTGGTTTATACTGTAGCGTCTTGACGACCTTCACGGCAAACTGAATTTGTCTTATCTAGGTGCAATTATGTTGCTTCTGTCCTCTTTGTAATGCTGCACTTTCACTGTTAGCTTTCGTCTGGGTCCTACTTTATTCATGGACACATAAACAGTCGTTTGTGCCATACTACTTTATTGCCTCTGTGTGACCAATATGGAGAAAGATGTTTATAAATTGTATTTCATTAATCAGAGTGTGGCTGTTTGTTATCCTGACAATAACAGTGATGTGGTCTCTCTCTGAACCTGTGAGTACAAACCTGTCATGGATGGAGGGGTAACATATGGTGGCATACAGGAGGTGCAAGGGGTATTTAGAGCAGCACAATCATAAAACAACTTCATCACTACAGTTTACATTTTTTATTGGGGTGTAGGGAAAGAGAAAACTTTCTTTTCTATTTAATTTCTTTTTATTGCAGGAAATACAGTGTGGAGACATGACAACAGAACAGCCTTAGTTTAAATCAGAGAACAATGCATTTTATGAGATGATGTCCGTGCACACATGTCTATATGTCCTCGTGTGGAATCCGATGTGCAGATGCACACGTGTATATGGATATTGATTTGTCATTGCAGAGGCCCGTTTGTTTAGTACAATCAGTCACATGCTTTGTTGTCTTTTTTTTTTAGTGTGCTCTCTGATATGTGTTGTGTCTCTCTTAATGCACCCAGGAGAAGTAGGCCAGGCTCTCAGGCCACTGTTTGTCGATGAATTCGATATGTGTGCCAGGCCAGAACATCCCCTCCACACGGGCCACTCCATGTCAGGCCATTAGGATCCACCAGCACAGTGAGAAATGGATTAGGCTGCGTCAGTGTGGGCCATAAAATCATTGTCACCTCATTGCTGCTGGGACCAGTCATCAAAACAAATGCTCACATGCAGACAACATGAAACTGACACGTCTGTAAACGCACACATGCACGATCCACTCTCACAGTTCATAAATTATTCAGACTGAAGCTTATTTTGTGCAGGGGAGCCACTAGATGTTAAACCAGGTTGTGCAGTAGTGTCGGTCAAAGCTTAATTAGCACTAGATAATCACTGTTACAAAACAGAGAATGAGAGGGAGAGAGAAATGGAGACCAGTGGCCCACAAATAATCAGATCAGGTCTGTGTGACATTGTCATGCAAGGTTTGTTTAAATATAGATGTTTAATATATGGGTGTAACCAATAATGGTTTATCATTGTTACTGATTAGTTTGTGTCTCTTTTTTAAAACTCATTTTAAATATATACATTTAATGCAATAAAACAGAGAATCCCCTTGTTTGAGAAACTGGAGCCAGCAATATTCATTTTTGTTTTTTGTTGTTCTATTTATTTCTTATTTTTTTCATAGTTATATTAGTAATATTCTCCTGAACAATTAATCACTTAGTATATTCAGAACAGAAGAAAATCCATTCCTTTGAAGCCACATATTTTATGTAGAATAATCAATATAATTACGGTTAGATAAATAAAAACTAATCCTGTAGTAAATCTTGTCAAGATACATCAGTTTGTTTGGATTTCAGCTGAATGTAGGTAATTGCACACCACTTTAAGTACCTCAAGATAAGATGTTTCTCTGAGGAGTTGTTCTCCCTTTTGACATCTCAAATGTTTTCTCTCTGTGTTTAAACCTTTGATTACCTGACAAGAATGATCCGAGTGTGTATTCTGGTCTTAGGTGTGTGGTAGATAAACAGTTTGGGTGTTTTATTTTGTTTTTTTTCCCCTCACTCTGCTGGACGAGTTCTGCTGTGGATCTCTTGATCCCACTGCACATTTTCCTGTCTGCCAGAGCAGGGTCAGGAAACATGCATTTAAACTGAAGGAATCAATCTGTCAGCACAAACGTGGAGCTAAAAATGAGAGATAGACTCTGAAATGAGAAACGGTCTCTAACATGGTTCATTTAGCATCACCAAGCTTTTTTTATTGACTGCAATTATAGCCATTTAAGTTGCTAAAGATACACTGGCATGAAGACTAATGTTGAGCTTTTGCTGAGATGATGTGTAGATTCTTTTTGAGAATCATTATTATTTACCTAAGGACACAAGAAATGCACCTGCAATGTAAATGCCTGTACATGTTCACAGACTGTGGAGTCAGACACAATATGCACACACAGACAGGTTACACACATGCACAGTAGAAATGATGCATAGAATCAAGAAAAAAGAAAAAAAGCTTTGTTGTTGTATTTGTCTGGACAATGTAAAAGTAAAAAAAAACAAAGTCTGTGCAAACATTTAACCACATTGGGAACATGATGCTGCAGGTATCCTTGTTGCATTTTCAGTTCAGTCAGTTTTTGTCTTGGTGTTAGTCCATGAATACTTTCTTCTGTCAGTTAAATATCTTTCTACTTTCTAACCATTAACAGGACAATACTGTACTTGGTTCAGCAGCATGGTAAACACAGAACAGAAACTCAGCAACATTGCAAATTGAGTCAATGTGTTTTTTTTTTTTTTTTGCATGAATGTTGAACAAAATATATATGTTTTCTAATTTGACTCACACATTGTTTTGATTGTAATTGAAACTCTCTTTGCTGTCACATACACAGTCTTCAGTTGCAAACCGCTGTTATGCCTCTCGACTACACCTGCTCCCACCTGCCTTTGGAAAAATGTGAAGTCTGGCGCTGAGCTACAGTCTGCCACGAGACACCTCCCAATAAGTCAGAGCCACCGTGCAGCATGCTGATAGGTGACACAGACTTACTGCAGTGACAGTTGTTTTCCTTCAAATCCAACAAGGCTGATGCCTTCAATTTACACAACACAAAATTTCAGTAGTTTCAGATTACCAGTGAAGCACACCTTTATTATATTCACATTGATTCTGTCCCCTTGGATGGAGATATAAGGTGTTTATGCTTTCTCTTCCTGTGATGCTACTGTGCAGGATTTTGCAGGCAAGCAGAGAAAAGCATTAAAAGAACAGACGTGCTATTAATGCCAAAATAAATGGTACATAGGCAAGAAAAAACCCCATAAAAAACTAAAACAAAAGCTGCATTCAAAATAGAATACCTTTAGTCAACATTACAACAGCTCAATTGATGCATCATTGATGATTTTCTGTGGTCTTGATCTCTTCATGGATTTATTTTTCTCCCTCACCATATTTGTTACCAGATACTGCTGTGTGTTGGAGTAGTAGGTCTCCATCTAACACATTAGTGAAAACATTTTGGACCAAATCTGTTTTCACTCTAAATGTCAGAGCTGTAATTATTGCTGGGAAAGGGGTGAACAATTAACCACATGTGCACTCGGATTGACTGAATTGAAATCACTGACCATTGCAGGTAGTTAAAATCACCCGACTCCCCTGAGAGACATGAATCCGATCTAAATGAGGGACGTCATGTTTGAAAGTCCAAGTGTTTTGAATATAAAAGAAGGTAAAGGTGGTAGTGTCATTAGGTATGCTGCCGCTTGTGATGCTGCCCATCTAATTTGTAAATTGCCATGTATGATCTGTTCAGATCACGCTGTGGGGAGGAGGAAACACCTAGACATTCCTGGTGGGTGTCAATCTTCTGAAGTGTGTGTGTATATTTGTGTACTGTGTGTGCAACTTCCATATTCATGTTTTAAAATGTTATTTTAATTAGCTGCCTTTCATACACACAGAATCTACCAAAGACAGCAGCACATTAAGACACTTAATCACACAGCATGGTAGATGTCGGCAAAGCTGGCCAACAGTTTCCTGGGGAAATGATCCATAACATTCATGCAAGTTGTCAAGAGAAAGCAAACAATGTATTTGCTGATGTCTTTGTTGGATTTATTTGGATTGATAAGTCACATGCATATGCTTTTTTGGAATAGCTTGGTTTTTGTGCATGTTAACCCAATATCCTGCATATGCCTTTATTCATTCTGGTTTTAAGAACCCTAAATATTCAAACTATTCATCAGAAAACAGAATAATGTGGAATGTATGCTGGCTATGGTGTCTGTTTGCCATGTGGACAGGTGCATCCTTTGTTTATGTATTGTTTATAGTTAGATAGTATTGAGTCAGTAACACAAAAAATGTCAAGGTAGATAATGTATTAACTATCTGTGCACTACGCTAGTGCACAAAAGTGAAAGCTTAGAGGAAATCCAGACACATCGTTGTGGAGAAATAAATTTTTTCTTCTTTGCCATCAGCCCTATTGTGCAGCGTCTTTGGGGATCCATATTCTGTGGTTCAGTAAGCACAGAACGATAGGATCAGTAGACCTATTTTAACTCTCTGTGTCAGCACAGACACAATCTAAAGACAAAGCAACTGAAGCATCTTTCAGGGAAGCTGTTTAGCTTCTGTTCTGCTCTCTGGCCTCGTTGTGCATGAAGGCAAATGAAGAGAGAGTTTTCCAAATGGTCACATTAATCATCAGTGTAAAACAGCAGCAGTTCTATATTGTCTTATACTTTCTTCTGAAGTTACACAAGTGCAGCTGATGGCAACTGGCTGCTGGCAGGTGTTCTTACTTGGCCTGGTTCAATTGCTCAGTGACTTCTTCAACCATTTCAACCAGAGCTAATTAAAATGGTCAAACAGTTGAATTCACAGACTGGAGTTATTTTATATTGTAACTATATTACAGAATGCAGTGCATGAGGTCCAATCTGTGTAATATAAAGTCATTGGACCAATCAGCTCCAGCACTAATGGCATTTTGGTCTCAAACGGCACAGTGAGAGACAAAGACTTTTTTTTTTTACTCTTTCAGTTTAGGTGTCCCACATGAATAACCTAATTTAATGGCCATATCGAGGTGTTAATGGCATCACTAAGTGTCCTTTGTGGGTCAGTAAAAGTTGAGCATTTTAAGTTAAATCTTGCGAGCCAGTCCACTGTGAAGTAACAGAGTTTGATTTAGTCAGTCAGTCACAGCAGAGCAGTTATTTTACACGAGGCAACTTTAAAATCAAACTTTTTCTGATGTATCAGCAAAACACTTGAAGACTTGTCAATATTATTATTCAGTTTGTGCAGTCAGCCTCCTCTGATCTGGTTTTGTTGTGAGCACATTTAAAAAATAGTGAGACATCATAAATGTAAAGGTAATAATATCAGGAAATTTATATCTCTTTTATTAAAAGATATTGTTAAACTTAGTGCTGTGTAATTTTAAGGTCTGCTTTATGGTTTTACGGTTTATGTTTTTTTTTGCATGTTATGAAGTACCTCAGTCTGTGAGGTAACACAAACAGGTTTCATAAGGGCATGCAGATACTGTCTGTTAGTTAGATACTACATTTAGTGAGTTTACCTGTGCACAGCAAGAGATGGCCATTAAACCACAGAAGTAATTAAACTTACAGTGATGAGTTCTTAAACAGCAACCAGTGATTAGATCTTTTTTATGTTAATGTTCTTCATGGCTTCATTCAGACAAACATACAGCCAGGATGGAAAGAGCAATGATATGCACGTGACATTTGCCATATGAGCAAGATTGGACCGTTCATCAAGCAAAAACCTGCTCACTTTACAGAAAAGTGACCATGTGTTCACTCAGATATGAAGCGGACACATTCAGGTGGCGTCAGATCACTGGAAAGGGGCTTAACATCCAAAAACAACCTATGAGCAGCATATATCCTAAGTAAGAACTCGTTGTTGCTCGTTGTATTTCTCTTAAAGTAAGTTTAGGAGAAAACGATTAGACTTCAGTGCACTCAAAGTATGACAGAAACATTACAACCAGCAGAGCTTTCCTCTGTAACCCAGCCTTATTTAGAAATTAGCTGCTTGATGTGGCTTGTTTTCTGCTCAGCTTATACTTTGATTACTCATAAATACAACATATGTTCAGTGTTTTAGCAAACTTTAAACCCAGGCATCAGTTTTCTGCGGACTAATATACTACACATATTAATGTCACATGATATAGTGTGAGTGTGGCTAATTTCAAGCTGCATATTGAGTAAAAAGAATCATTCTGGACTTTGAGCCAGGTTTCCGCATCACCTGGTTAGTTGTAAAGAATGGCAGCGTTGCTCTAATTCCCCTTGACGAGAAGGCTCGTACAGGGCTCTCATTAAAAACACTGTCAGGAGCTCTTTGGACCACTTATTTTAAATGCTCACAGTACATGGTCTAATATTCTCATAACTGGAAATCAAAGTGACATATTCACACATCGATTTTCCACTACATCACTATGTTTTGCAGGCAGGACGATGCCTATTTTTCTCCCTCCAGTGATCTAATGCTGAAATAAGCATTTCAGGAGATGACATGAATCAAATTGAAATGTCTGAAAGAGACATTCGAAGCTCCCACAGGGCATCAAAAGCAGTTTGAAGTGACTTTATGTTTTTATGTTCTGTATTTTATATATTCTAAAAGGCTTATTTTTTTCTTAAAGATTCTGTTATAGATTTTGTTCAAAAACATATTTTTTTCTAACATGCTTATGTTTTACTTGAAAATCATTTTCTTTCTTTCGTGGAACATTAAAGTTAAAGATCATTCTGAGATTAACTGTAGCTCCCCTCTATATCCTCACATGCATAGATTAAGATTAAGATTAACTATAACCATGCCGTTTTTATTGCCTATACTTAACCCAAGATTAATCTCATAGGTGACAGAAAAAGAAAATACACATATGAATCCCTGTTGTAACAGGTTCGGAAAGCAAAGGTTGGAAGATGTGTTATCGACTTGTTCTTTTGTTGCAGTGACATTTTGTGCATTTGAACAGCCAAGGAAATGTGTGCTAATGTCACTGTGTGTGTCTCTACAGCACATTGTGTCTGTTTGGATGTTCCGTCATTATATTTAGCAGATTACCTTGGAGAGTAATTGGGTTTTGCAGAGGTAGTAGCTGTGTGTTATTTGATTGGCTGTGATCATCCTGTGGTGAGTCACAGAGGATGACACGTGTCCTGTTGAGTCACATCTCTGGACTCAGACTCTAAGCTTATTTCAAAAGGCCACCACTGACACAGCGGCACAGTTATGATGATAAAGTCATAGTCTTTCTGGTAGCTCTGCTAAGCTGCTGTACACAAATGTGTTGATTTGTTCTAAATCATAACACTTTGTCTTCGCGAAGACATTTTAAAGATCTGTGTAGTGCAGAACTTCACTTCCAGACGATTTTTCATCAAAGCAGCCAGTATTTTAAAAGCTACATTTTCCAACATACAGTAAGGTCCATAAGTATTTGAATAGTGACACAACTTAATTTCTCCTCTCGTCTCTTTAGCCATTTTATATGTCACCATTGCTTGTCAATAGCCAACCAGTTGAGGCAGATGGCCGCCCACCCTGACCCTGGTCCTGCTGGAGATTTCTTTTGTTAAAGGGAGTTTTTCTGAGTGTCATATGAGCTCAGGCCCAGAGAAATCAGTGGCATTTCTGTACAGAATTGATGTATGGCTGCCACATTCAACAGTGGTTTCCGACCTTGGCCTTTACACACTGAGATTTCCATAGAATCCTTCAATATTCCTGCAATATTTTTGACTGGAGGTGGTGAAAGCAAAATTATTTGCAATCCTGTGTTGAGAAATATTTGAACTTTAATAGAAAGTGCTGAGCCATGACCCATCTTTGCTTGCAGAGACTAAGCCTTTGGTGGATGCTCCTTTTGTATCCAGTCATGATACTCACCTTTTACCAGTTAACCTGCTAATTTTGGAATCACCCAGAACAGTATTAGTTGAATTTGTTTTTTTTTTGTGTGTGTGTGTGTGTTTGTGTGTTGCAGCCATCAAACTCTTCATTTGCTTATATTTACAAAATACATTTAGGTTGGTCAGTGAAAATCCTGAACACCTTTTCTTTGTACTATTGTCTGTAAATAAATGTTGAAGTGACACATATTCACATATTTTAGTTTTTATTGCAGTAAATTAAAGTCACAACTTTTCTGGACCATTATATATGTGTGTTGGTTTAATAATGGGTGGCATTACAGTCATTAAAACCTCCACAAGTTTTATTATAGGACTAGTCTGATTACTGCCTGATGAGGTGACCTACATATTACCTCATAATAATAC
>JAUBNQ010000014.1:17748663-17767798 GCA_032353495.1 Ctenopoma kingsleyae | reverse complement strand
ATTTAATATTTATTATTTACTGTGATTCATATATATGTTGGTTGTTGCTGTAGTTTTTCTGCTGTTGTTTCTTTTTTGTTCTTTCCTTTTGTCAGCAGGTATGGAAGCAGATTATCTGTGTTTTCTCTCTCTCTCTCTATCCTCCTTCGTCTCCTTTTTTTTCTCTTCCTCTCCTTCTGTTGACTTTCTCCTCTTCTCTGTCCCCTGGTCTTGTCTGTCATAATAAGTTAAAATAAAATAAAATAAATGAAATAAAAGGGCCGTGAATGATGATAGCACAGCTACACTTACACACTGTCATGTGTCATTTGTGTTACTGAAATATATATATTTTTATAAATATCATTAATTAGAGAATTATGTGTTATGAATAATGTTAATGAGCTCTGCAAACCATGACAATATGACCATGAACCGGCATGTTTAAAACCAGGCCACTGAAACCAAAGCAGCTGTAAACGCAATTACACATCTTTAACTTTATTATTTACACTTATAATGTTCCTACTGTGACATGTCAAAATGTCTATTTACGGAGCTCAACCACTCCTGAACTGCAGTATCATGGTGTAATGATTTCTAATTTGATTAAATTAACCATATTTTAATAGATTATGAAAGTAGATGTCAGTGAACTGAGGCGTTTTTTTTTCAACTGACCTAAATTATAAGCACACTCAATCCCTATTTGAAGATTTCTTCACCTTTTCTCATGTTGGAAGTTAGTTGAGTTAATGTATTGTCTTCCATTTAGATTGACTGGTGATATCTTTACAAAGATGAAGCGACCTGACAGTTTTTGACCCAACTCTCTTATCAGTTTCCCCATGTGCTCTGCTTTATCTGATTCACACAATTACAGGGAAATTATTTTTTTAATCATGATTCATGTCGAGTATGGTTTCCTACAGGTGTAATTAGACTTCAGCTATTGTCCTCTCCTCCACTGTGGGAGCAGTGTTGATAGGTATTACATAAATCAGAAAGTTTTCCAAATATGAAGCACAGTAAGATTATTTTGATCAAACCTCTGAGTTTGATCGTGTTCACTTTATCTTGTTTAATCACTTTAGACCCTGGAGAGCAGCAGTTTTCTTTGTGTTAATGAGGAGAATTATCAAGATGTTATCAAGGTTTAGTTTAGTATCCTGACTTCCTTTCTCCCTCTTTCTTTTTGTCTGTTTCTCTTTCTCTATGTCTCTCTCTCACATGCACCTTTTCAGCAAAATAGCTGCTGGCAGCAATATGTGCAAATTAATATGCTTCAGTAGTCCTTTTAATTATGTGTTGGTTAATTAAGTCTCCTGACTGAACTAATAGTTATTAAGCTGTTCGGTTGACATGTAATGGGAAACATTTGTACAGTATATATGTATTTTTGTGTCTGTCGTTAGAAGTCAATAGTAATGTAATTGTAATGATGACGTTGCTATTTTACTGAAAAACACATTTATTTACGATAAGAACATTTTAAATCAAGTACTGGTTTGGGGAATGGGTCCTTGAGGTCCTTGTAGCTTGAGAGCTTGAGTTTATTAGACTTTTTAGTTTTTATGTGAGTGAGTGTAAACTGGCAGATTGAAAAGCTCATCTGGCATCACAGTATTATTATAGAGATATTTCATGGTCTTATGGGGGACAATGAACCAGTGGAAAACATTTGGACAGTTGATGAACCCTGCAGAGCAATTCAATTCAGGAATTATAACAGATCAGAACAGTACGTGATAATGAAGGACAGACCCAGTTGGTCTAAAGTTTTTCAATAATGAATGCAGTTCATACAGTACTCTAAAACTCTATTTGACGCTTTAGTATTTTTATATTTACTATTACTTGAAAGAGAGTCAATACTTGAAATTGATACCTAAAGATATGGATTTTCAGATAATAAAACAAAAACTATACAAATGTATTTTACTACTTTACTGAGAGGAGTGGCAGCTTGGAAGGAAGGACAAACACAAACTAACAATAAAATGTGTCAAAGATGAACTTTGTAAGAAACAAAATGTGTAACAGCCACTAAAACTATGTGTGAACATGCATTAGAGGCGAAAACATTCACACCAGCCTACAGACTTACAAACTCACACACTTGTGAAATCAAATATGAGGCCCAGAGTTTTCTGGAAATCAGATTGGAGGTGCGGAGCTGTTTCGGCAGCCTGACTGTGTTTAGGCGACAAGACGTTTTATTGTCTGTTTCTAAATCCGTGTTTTGCTGCTGGCTGGTTGAGTGGTATCAGGCCCAGATGGGGCTGTCTTTTTCTGTCTCTCTTCGGGCCCATTAGTGTCAGACTACAGGTTTCAGCTGGTGCCAGCACCCATCTGTTTCTACATCCCCTGTCCTCCCACGTCTTTTTAGACCTGCCACTCCTGTGAGTGTGTGTGGAGGATGAGGGGAAGAAGCTCACAGACAGCTGACAACAGAATGAAATGTGTGTGTGTGTGTGTGTGTGTGTGTGTCAGTGGAGACCTGCTAGGCACCGCTCTCATCTGTGAGGCAAAATGTTTGATAAATGATGTTTAGCAGTAGAGTGGATACTGGGACTGTATGCGAGCAAGAATTTGTCCAAGTTGAATCTGATTTGAGGAGTTACTAGTTCCTGCCTTTGGCTCTTGATAAATATATCCTGGATCCTGAAATTACAATATTATCCATAGCCTCTGCCTCTTTAAAATAGCCTTTAAAGTCTATAGGCTGGCTGGAGAGGTGACAGGAAATGAAGCCCTTAGACCTTTGTAAGGCCTCTCCACTTTTCATTATTTATTTATTTATTTGGCATCAAAAATAATAAAGTCCTAAAATTACCAGTCAGGATATTGCTTTTGTTAAACATTGTAGCTTTCTCTGCTGTTATCTTGTGTTGCTCTTTGGATAATAATACAGCAAATAAAAAATGCCTTGACTGACATTGTCTTCAACTGATAATCCAGATCAGCAGATTTTAGGAAGCAGACTCTGAGTATAAATATTGAGTATATTTGAGCTAGTGCACAGTGTGAGAGACAGAAATGTTGAAGGGCTAATGCATGCATGCATATGAAATGGTGAACTGTACAGGCGATTGACCAATGCTGATGTGGAGGTGTAGATAGATGTTGGATGGGGATAGTGTACAGTAAACGTCACCTTGATAGCGTGTGCACTGGAGAAAGAGGGAGGAAGAGAGATGAGGGGACTGTGTTTAGATTGGCCTGTGTGCTGTAGCCGCTGGAGTTAATTTTCCACATAGCTGAGCACTGAAAGCATGAGAAACAGCAGAGTATTGCATGAAAATAGCCGCTCGTAAGACAGAGCAGCACTGCAAGATGCTGGAAGGGTTGTTTGACAGGATGCCCTAAGGAGGTTACTGCAGTGTCGCCTTCTTAGAGGCCTTTTAAATCCCAGGACGGTGACATGGAGTGTGCAGAGGTACAATTTGAACAGGGTCACAGAAGGAATTTGACAAAAATATTTGAGACAGTGGGCCCCATAAGACTGGAGTGCATTTCTGTGTGCGTTGTGCCCGTGTTTCCTCCTGATCACGCATGACATTAAATATGCAATACCAGTCAAAAGTTTGAACACATAGAAATTAGAAATTTAGTTGATCAGAAATACAGTGTAAACATTGTTAATATTGTAAATGAATAATGTACCAGGAAATAATTTTTTTAAGGATTATTTACACAAACAAGACCTAATATCAGCAAACTTTATATTGTCATGCATTAGACTGTATGTTTGCTAATGCAGTTTTATTAATTTAAAAGGATAACTGATCATTTTTTGCAACAATGGTAACACAGCTAAAGACACATATCTTTTAATGAAAAACATGGTAAATCCTATGTGTCCAAACTTTTGACTGGTAGTGTATTTCCACAATCCTCCAATTTCCTATTTACAACTTTTTAAACTGATAAATAATGAATAAATAGCCAAATCCCCTGGACAAAGAAAACAATATTTCTAATTTGTTTCTTATGTAGTACAACTTGTGAACTGAAATTGTCTTGTTCAGTAAACAAAAAATCCCGGCCTGCGACAGGGACGTGCAGTCAGGGGAGGCACATGAGCCAGAGCCTCACCTGTCATCAAAGTAAAAAACAAATCATGATCAAATACAAGAAATATTAACATTTATCCACAGATCTGTGCTATGAATTTAATTTCTGTATGAATCATTTTTATAGTCAAAATCACTGAATTGTGTAGACGTAGAGACGTGATGTGAGGCAGAGACAAGCTTAGCCTCTCCTCAGATTGTACAGTCCCTCAAACTGGATTGAGTGCGTTCAACTGGTGTGTGTCTGTTGCTATCTCTCTGTATGTCATTAATGTGTTTGTAGACACTTTTATTAAAAGTTTTTACTTTCCATAGCCTAGCTAATGAATTTGGTGAAGCAGCCAGTGCCTCTGCCTCACTGAAGGGGATGTGTGTGAGCCCACAGGTTTATGCTTGTTCTGCTGTAGTTGTTCTCTGCACTGCTGCAAAGTGGAAGATTCTGTATCAAAACTTAAAAATGTATGTATGACCATGCATACACTGCTGGTACATACACTAGTATAGGGGTGGTCGATATATCGAATATACTCGATGTATCTCGACTTGTTCCACGTGCGATATAGTAAATGATAGTATCATGACTATTGAGTATAGATTCTAATGTTAAATAGACAGCTTGTACTTCACTTCGAATTTCGCTTCTCTGCCCTCTCACAGCAGACAGCTCACTCCCCCGCCCATCCAGAAAACTTTCCTAGCAAATGCTTGTTTTATACTGCAATAACAGCGGAGGGAAGTGAACTCACGGAGAGAGGCGTGAAAACCCAAGCGAAACCTCTAGAGCAGAGGTCCCCAATCACCGGTACCGGTCCGTGGGTCATTTGGTACCCGCAGAGAAAGAAAATAATTGTTTTATTTCTGTTTTCACATGACACAGTCTTTTATTTTGAAACAATCACAGGCATGTTTACAAATGGAGCGCAGCTTCCTGTTTTTCAAATTAAAAGAATCTCCCGGTTTTTCAAAATAAAAGACTGGCAGAGTCTGCCGGCTTTTCAATTTTATTGAATATATTGAATTCATATATTTGTAAATGTGACTCCACAAGAGTCAATGAGTGTGCCACTGACCAGCGACGTCAGCAGTCGCAGTACTTATGGCTTTATTTAAATTACAGATTTGGAGTTACTGAAAAACATTAGGTGCTAACGGCTGTAATTATTAATTATTATAATTAATTATTAAGGTCACTGAGCAGCAAGTTAACATTAAAATCAGTTCACCTCCCCTAGAGAAATAGATCCAACTGGAATAAGATTTTAGACAAGCTTGTTTACACTGTTAGAAGATTTAGAAGTTGTTCCAGCAGTAGTGGCTAGAATCTGGACATAAACTGTTGTGTATTTTTTTTAACATATACTTTGCTATATTACATTATGTTACCCCATGCTTAGTAAAGTTTGAAATATACAGGTGTAAAACCTTCCTCTGAACCCATAAGTTCTACATTGACGTTGAATTGGCCGATATAAAGTATTAAAAACAAACTCTTAGCTAGTTTTTCAAAGAAAATGCTTTTATAGGTGGCACAGTGGAGCAAAGGAATGAGCTAATGTTAACAAGGATAGGTGTGGGTAGTGAGAAAGTAAAGAGGTCCGTTAACCTGCAAAAAAGACCATGTATTAGCCAGAAACAAGTTAGTCTGACTCCTGAACAACCTCTGCTGAACAACTAATTTTGGTCCAAACCTTTTTTTTATCCAGAAAATGCACAACTACCCTACCATAGGTAGTATCATAATGGGATAATTGTTTGTAGACATTTGTGGTGCTGGTGTAGTGAATAATGAAATTGAAGATGTCTATTTAGCTGCTTCAGTTTCAAGGACCTGTTTTTGCATGTTGATTTACTGGGACACACTTGAATAGAATGAAGCCTTCATTAAACTCATTAGTACACCTATGCTTTTTCCTCCCATGATGTGTAAAAATGTCTGTGGTGAAAAACAGACTAACAGCCAGGCAGTCCTCCTAATGAATTAACTCATGTTCCGTATTAAAGAAGCTGAACAAAAATGTGCGCTGAAGTAGTGTAATAAAGAGGCTCTTGTACCATGTCAGACCACTAAGATGTTTATTTCTGCTGAGATTTACTTCAGCTGATAAAATTCATTACAGGAATGAAACAGGAAATGAGACAGAGATGATAATGAGACATGTGAGACTGGAGAGCCTGTATCATGAGTGGAGAACTTTCCATAGCTTAAGCTTTACTGGCTGAAGGCTTACAGTTTAGACAGAGCAGCTGAGTATTTCAGGTTCAATGAAGGTTATATTGTATGAAGTTACTAACAACATAGTTTAATTAGGACTCGATGGCATGTTAGCCTGGTTTCAGACCTGCCATTCACCACCACATTTCTCTAATTTGCTCCATGATTCAAATACTGTAAGTCTGGTATTGCGCCCAATTATTGTTCATAATAAGTATTTTCATACCTTGTAGAAACAATCAACTCATCAGAGCTTTCGGGGAAGGATCAAGAATGTGGATGCTGTCTGATTACAAAAGTTGTTTTAGGGCAGTAGTGTCCTGATGGTTTGAGAAGTGAGCTTGAGACGAGAGAAAAGCAGTGTTTGTCCTTCTCTCCTCACCACTGTGGTGCCCTTGCGCAAGGCCCTTAATCCCCCTTAAGCTCCAGGTGAGGATGTGAGTAACTGTGTGACTAAATGTGATCAGGACATTCCTGCAAAGACAACAAAACAAAACAAAAAAAAGAGCTGCCTAGCTTTTGAGTTAGACCTCCAAGGTAAAGTAATATGCATGGAGGATGCATACAGTGGTACAGTCTGATACAAAATGATAGACGAATATCCTTTAAAAATATCTTTGTCATATAAATCACTCGTCCTTCTCTACTAAAACTTTGATATCGATTGTTGGAAATTCCCAAAATGATCAAAGTGAGCACAGTGTGAGTTAAAATTAATTAAATCTAAAGAAATGGCAGCTAAGGCTTAAAAACTGTCAAACCACCACTATATGTAGCCCACATATTCAAGTAACTAAATTCTAAAGTGTCAATACAATTGATGCTGAAACAACAAGTACTTCATCTGTGTGGTTAGGCTTTAGTTAAGCCACTGACACTGGCCAAGACGTGTGTTCTCACTGTCTGCTGAGAAGGTGAAATAGGTCAAGCAACAGTGACTTCAGTAAAATAAGGTATAAACACCTTTTAGCATCTCTTCCTTTTACCTACCTACATACAGTAGCTTGATGATTGCACGTATAACTGGTGTAAACCTCAACGACATGCACTGGTTTGTGCAGCATTATTCATGACCACCTGTCCCACTCAGCTGCACACTTTAATTGGCTGCAACCCTTAAATGTCCTCCATGGACCTGGGTGGCATCAACTTCTACTTGGTCCTGAGCCGTGGTTATTTATTGGTGCTGACTGCAGGATTCTGACTGCGCGCCCAGCCTACTACTGGCACCGTTAAAAGCTTCAGTATGTTCATAAAGTCAGATTGAATAAATGGCTTTTAACTTACTGGGCACGTGGGGAACAGGGAGCCCATAAAGAAGGTGTATTTAAAGGATTTCCACGTACAGGCACTTATTCTTGTTCTCTGCTTTTTGTTTTGACAACACAGCTTTACCTTGTTGCAGCTCTGTGTCAGAAAGACTTCCCTGTCAAGATTGTTCAGTAGCGTAGATCAAGTAGACTTTGATGGCATTCTTGGCAGAGGATGATCAGGCTTGTTTATTACTTGAATGCTTGTGTAATATTTGGCTGTACCTGTTTCTCTTTATCCTGCGTTTTGAGAGGAGCTGAAAGGCTCAGCGTGATTCCTCTGGAACTACTTCAGGGCTGTCTCTGCATACCTTTACTGTGACTGACAGGAAGGAAGACCAGGAGGGAAAAATAAAGAGCAAAAAGCTAAAGATGAAACCAACTCATGTTGAATCTGTGGTTTTGGCAGCGGCAGAAGCTATAGGCCTCCTGTCAGCCATCAGTATTGATTAGTATACAGCATAGCTGCTTAGGCCTTGATATGTTAGAGCAAATATGATACTGTATGTGCTGTGGAAATGCTTGTCATACAAGGATGGTTTTATTTACGACATTAAATCAATATCTTATTGAAAAACAAATGTACGATCTATTTAAGATTAACCGTTGGTATGGTGCAGCACCTTTAAATGCAGGAAGGCTTTGCTGCTGCACACTTACCCTCCATATAACAACATTTTTAGTAAATGGTGCAATGTTAATGCTAAGGTAACGATAATGCAGAGGCTCGAGGTTTACTGCACTGAGAACCTGTGTCTTGTCATTTTCTCTCTAACAAAAGACTTCAATGAAGTAAATGATGAATCTGGGGATAAAATGAGATAAAACAATGAAATATAGATTAAATACAACATTTTGACATTTATTCCATGGTTAGATAAGACCTCCAGTTTTTGGATGTGACTCATCTGTTACAATAATGTGTCAGAACCATGGATCACTTCAGGAAAGTGAGACTTCATTAAACTATTGCTCCCTCTAAGTACTACAAGAAGAAATAAAAAGCCCAACTACTTAATAAACTGAATTTTGTTGCTTCTGGAGGAGCTTAGGCCTCTTTCAAGGGTGCTAAGCCCCCCCCCCCCCCCTCACTCCCCCATAAACTGAACACTGAAGTTCACTGCACTTTTATGTCTCTGTACAGTCACCATTTGTTGTTTTTCTCTGCAGCTACAGTAAAAACTCTAAGAGAGTAGAGAAAAGGAGAAATGGGGAGAAAATGCAAATATGCTGCCAATTAGTGCCTCAAGGTTAAAAAACTAAATAGTTCAACTGCAAACATGTTGTGGCTCGAGGGGTGGCAGTGTCAGTCGGTCTGTTTTTAGTCAATGTGCTTTGATTTGAGTTAAATAACTCAACTAATGGACACATGGTTAAAAATGTATGTGAAATTTTCTGCAGGCAGTTATGACCCAACAAATAACAAAACGATACTAGAACTGTATGTGGCGCACGTCGCCCCACGCTCCACGAAATGCAAAGTGTACATCTAAAAAGATTACAGTCCTGAAGCCCCATTGTACTGTTCTCCTACAGGGTTTAGCAACTCTGAGTTTGGTCTTTTACTGTCTCTTGCATTAAAACAATATTTGTGTGTGTGCGTGGTAAAAACTGTAAAATAAAACAATATAAAACATTCTATGTCTCTTATAATCAAACAACATTTACACAGTAAATAGTTGTACATTTGTCTTGGTGTTCTAAGCTACAGTACAAACCCATAATACAAAACTAAACACAGCCCAAAACAAATCACGTCAAATCTTCTACACCGGAAGTGACGTTGCCACATACCGCTAAACCACAAGTGATGTCACCACAAAAATACGAAATGTTTATTAATAACATTGCGTCAGAATTTTACAGTACGCACATCCCTTCACCGATCCAAATGAAAATGTAACATACTGATACTGGTGATGTGGAGAAACACTCGCCAAGTTTCATATCGATTAAAAAATCAAACTTGTTCAGCATGGCGTTACCAACTACAAGCATGAATTTGGTGTTCTTATCTGTTATTATGGCCGAGATATTCTACATTTCCCATTTTGCTACTTAGCATCTAATATTTGCATAAATATAACTCGCTTGATTTAGATAACAGCATACTCCTTTTCATCAAACTTTTAAAAGCTTGCTTTGTAGATGTAATACGCAAAGTTTGGCACAGATCGGACTTTAACCCTAGGAGGAGATACTTTTCTGTATTTTATTAGTTTAAAATTAGTTTAAAAGCTCTGGCAGGTTATGCTGCAGCATGAGTTTTAGCGGAGAAGAAAATTTTGCCTAAGAAGAAAAAACGGTAGAGAAACAATAGGGTTCAAATGCTGCTGCTTGCAGCCGCATTCCCTCTCCTCCACTCTCTTGGACCCCTAAAAATACCTGTAAAACTGACTCCAGCCTCACATGTTCAGCACTTGTTAGCATGGTAACATCCTAACAAAAGGTGGTGAATATAGTGAACATTAAACGTTACCTGCAAATCCTGAGCATGTTAGCACTGTGGGCCTGTTAGCACGCTGACTTTCATTGTAGTGCTGTGCCAAAGTCTCACAGAGCTTCTCTGTAAACATTTACATGAGGTTCATTATTCATATAATCATTTTAAAAGTACTAAAATGTGGGTGCATTACATTTTGTGAAAACACATTCTCTCTTAACCACAACCTCAAAATGATGCACATAATAACAGTCCATGCACAAGTCTCTTTGGTTATTTTATCGTTCACTGGCTTGCATTATTGTGTTTTAGTCATTATCTGTTGTGTTATTAGTTTTCAGTGTCACATGGCAACACTCCTGTGCACATTGAAGGTGACCTAGGACAAAGGCTGAATACAGTGTCTATTTGTGTGCATGCATATCTTTATTGTGCAACGTGTGTATGCTTGCACTGTAGAAAAAAAAAACAACTTTTTATGTTTTTGTGAGCCTATTTACCTTAAGAGTGTGTGTGTGTGTGTGTGTATGGAGTGAGGAAAGGGTAGAGGGAATATCAAACTAATTTGAATAAAAAAACAATTCTGTATACTTTTCATGTCAGATATGCTCAAAGTCAAACTATAATTGCAAACGGGATCGATTTGTGTTATGTAAATGTATTTTTAAATGGATTGTTAATATTTTTAGCATAGGAAGTAAGACAGGCCAGTGTATTTGATTGACAGCTCAGCCAGAAGAAACAGACTCACAATATCACTGCCAACTTTGACTTATATAAACTAAAAGTATAATAAAAATAGAAACTATATTACCTTTATATCTCGCACATTTTGGGTATGTTACTGAGACCAGTGCTGATATTTGTTCTCTTTATAGTTAGATAATGATTTTAGTATGGGTCCTGAAACAGAGACAGGACTACTGTGTTGCATTACATCATATTACATTACACTGCAAAATGTGATGCCCATATCTTGTACACTGTAACCTTACTACCTTATTGACTTCACACTAATAAAATACATGGACATGGCCAGTATCATGAAGATATTTCGACCACCAGCTTAGTAGTTTCATTGTGCAATAGAATAGTGCAGTTTAATTTCAGAGGGGAAAGATGCAAGCAGAAAGTCAGAGAAAGGTTTGCCCATTCCCATGTACAATGCATGTACTGTATAGACATGAATAATGTGACTACAGTATCTGCATTTGTTAGTCATGCTGCTATTCAGACATAAAAAAAAGTTCTTATCCAGGTACCACGGTAGAAACTTTACTGCTTCCACAGTCTTTTGATCTTCCCACACAAAAACAAACTCACCTGAAAACAAAGATAAATACACAGCACATGCAGACATGAACACTTGCGCACACTTGCACTCACATTTTAGTGGTGCGTAATGAGACACTGTTCAGACATGCATTGGCTCCTGCTTAGGTGGTGTAGTTCCTGCTTTCCATAATTCATGTCTCTCGCCTGCAGAAGTGTCTCTCAAGGAAACGAGGACAGATGAATAAAAACCTCGAGATGCAGAAGCTGTTGGTATGTTTGTGGGCAGTGAGGTTGCTCGCTTATTAGAAAGGCCGCCCACTGACGGAGATGTCACTTCTTAACCTCTAATGTGTGTTCCTCTTCAGTGGTACAGTATATACATATGTTCTGTTCGTGGAAAATATCCTTCAGTAACAGACTGTACGCTCTTCTTCTCTGTGTTCTAATGGTTACAGCTGCTAAATAACTAAATTGCACCGAACCTGTTTATTTCCACATGCTTTAAGATTCCACAAGGCTAGAAACCACATACCAGAGTTTAAGGTTAAAAGGGTACACCTACAAGACACTACAGGAAATTGGTACTTAGTTATATTAAATTTTAAGGCAGACAATATCAGAAACTCATTTAAAAAGAGAAATATTTAAGGTAAAAAAAACATTCAAGGTATCCGTCCAAGCAAGGCCTGCTAAAATGTACTCTACCAGTCAAAAGTCTCCTTTAATGGTTCTTTATTTTCATTTATTATTTTTAGCATTGTACATTAATACTGAGTAAACTATGAAATAACATGTGTGGAATGATGTAGTAAAGAAAAAAGTGTTGAACAACCCACTCACACTTGATGAGGTAGTAACCTGGAATGGTTTTCCAACAATCTCAGAGGTGCTGAGTACTTGTTGGCTGCTTTTCCTTCACTCTCTCGTCCAACCCATCCCAAACCACCTCAACTGGCATCAGATCAGGTGAATGTGGAGGCCAGGTCATCTGATGCAGCACTCCATCACTCTCCTTCTTGAGCAAATAGCACTTACATAACCCAGAGGTATGTTTGGGGTCATTGTTCTGTTGGAAAGCAAATGATGGTCCCATTAAGTGCAGACCAGATGGGGCGGCATGTTGCTGCAGAATGCTGTGGTAGCCATGCTGGTGTAGTGTTAGTCACCAACAGTGTCACCGTCATGCCATTCCAGGTGACTACCTCGTGAATCTGATGAGTGTGCCAAAACTAAATATAGCTACTTTTGGAAATCTAAAATATAATAACACATATTCTCATTATTTAACATGTTTTTGTTGACTACATAATTTCAGTATTGTCTTCAATACTGTACAATGTTGAAATTAGTGAATGAAGAAAAACCACTAAAGGAGGTCAGTCCAAACTTTTGTGTAGAAACATAAGAGCCAAAAACACAGAGGTAATATTATAAAGATATTTTTCTGCTGTATAAATGTAAAACTTGCTGATCTTAATATATATCAGATTTTGATAATATATGATATATTATTCCACCTAAAATCGTAAAATGAGAAAATGAGGCATGTAGTCTTGCTCCATTATGCTTTATAAAAGAATACATTTGGCTTAATTTACCATCTCGCTCTCAGTTAAGCACCCTGACTCCTTTACCCCTCTCTGAATTTACTCTTGTAACTGCTGTTACTCCGTTTGTTCTGCTGTATCCTTTAGCATTGCTCCTAGCCGCAGCAGTGATAATTACTTAAAACTATCCCATTTTATATCTCAGACACTTTTCCAATGGCTCAAGGCAGGGTTCTTGTCTGAACACAGAAGTACATCAATGCATCTCTGAGTGGAGAAGTACTTTAATTGATTCAGTGTGAGCGGCGGAAACAGACACTATTAGCAACTATGGTCACCTGCAGGTACAAAATGTTTTGTGTAGTTTAGAATTAATTTAAAGGTGAGTTTAATGCTTGAAGATTGATGATCACATATTTACAGTATTAAAATAAAAACATGCGCAATAAAAGGGCTCCACTGGTATTCAGAACTTTGACTCTGATGCGTTTATTATTCTGCTATGGAAAAGGAAACCACATCTGCTGCTGCTTGTCAGAGTCGATTGATTCTTTGAGTCTCTGCACTGCTAATGTGACTGACCCATCACAGCTGATTGCACATCTTTTATGAAACCTGCGTGATGGATGCAGCTGCTCCTACTTCTACATTATGGACCCGTGAGAAGATTCTTCTTATTCAGATGCAGAAAGACTAAATAGAATGTGACTAACTGTACTAAGCAATGAATTGGCGTTCACTGCTCTCATTATCTCTCCTTTCTCTTACTCTCTCTCCATCTGAGTAAATATCAGTGAAAGATGTCGGGCTGTGTCCGGGAGGAGGCGTCGTAAATAACAGCCACTGAGAGATATGGCGTTCAATACAGGAGGTATGAGGGGGGTTGTGGGTGGTGGGGGAGCTATAGGAGGCTAGTTTGATTAATGAGCTGGTGTAAAGGAGCAAGTGGGGGGGGGTAGATAGATCCATGGCCATGCCAACCATCCTGACAAGCTTTCTCTTAATGAACAATTTCAAACACAGTGTCCATGTTGATGATTGCACAATTAGGACTTGTGTGCCATCTGTGTGTCCTCTTTTGGATCTTTGGTGTAGCAGTTAGCACTTTTGTTTCACAGCAGGGAGGTCCTGAAATCTGCTGTTGTTTTGAGTCTGTTTTTGTGGCTTTACTCCCACACAAACACATGCTGTAGTCACTGTGCTGTACGTTAGATGTTTTTTTTAAAAATATATATATATATATCAAGTTCATTAAACTATAAAAATACTTTCACATTTGTTCAAGAATCCAGTCGATGCATGTTTATTTATTAGTGCTGGGCAGCAATACATTTTTTAAATCACGTTTAATCGCATGATTTTTCTGCGATTAATCACAGTGTTACGGGCAAAATGTAATAATAATTCAAAAGTTTTTTTTTTCAACTTTTATTTTAAAAGTACTGCTATATGAACAAAATTGCTATAATATTTACTCTGCAAACACTTTAAACAAATAAGATGCTTTTTTAACTGCAGTATTCCCTTTACACAGTAGCAGTTAAATATATTTCTTGCCATTCTCAACTTAAACATTAATGTAATCAAATCAAATAGAAAACCAAAACTGTTTGCCAGGACATTAACGTTGATCTAGTTTATTATAGAAAAAACTAGTTGTTCTCACTGTTCAGAGCCACCTGTGGGTAACCACAGGTCTGTACCTTCACCTCCGGTGATAGAAAAACTTTGGTTACAAATAACTGTGGTTCTATCAACTCCGTCGTGTGGAAGAGATTTAAAATGAAAATGTCCTTGCAAAAGTTCGGTGCCTCCAGTTCTTTTCTGTTGCAGAACGCTGTTGCAGTCTTAGGCCCTCCCCCAAATGCTCTCATTGGTTGAGACGCACAACGACACCAATCCAAAGCCAGTACTGATCAACATCCCACCCCTCCTGTGACCCATCGTTTTGTCTGTATGTGTATTTAGACCCAGTGAGCGTTGGACTTTAATCGTCATAATAATAATAATAGACTGCGTTAAAATAATAATTATTTAATGTGCCCAGCCTATTATTTATATAACCCATTATCACATACAATACAGTATCTCAAAGACCAACAGCAACACAGGCTTCCAACCATACCTGAACTCCAGACAAGGCATCCCTAGACTGCAGGTTTATAAAAAATAATGACAAGCTCAAAAAGAGCACCCTCTCTTGATTTGACTGGCATGCACAAGGACTTGTGTGTGGGTGGAGAAAGGCAATTACAAATGAAATGTCTAATATTAAGTATAGTACAGAAAGCTATAAAAGAGTAGGTGATTAAAATGGACTCAGATGTTTCTAGTGGGTGGTTTTTAGTGGTTAGTATTGTTGCCTCACAGCTAGAAGGACATGGATTCAAATCCAATGGTCGAGATAGGTTGTTTTGAAATATTTGCTTATTTACATCCATTCACAAGCCTTAGATCAATTATTGCAGTTTCTTAATTCACAGACATGTTGTATTGATTTTTGCAAGGAACAACTGTCTTTGGTCTACAAATAATAGTTGTTTTCATTATGAATCGATTTATTTTTTAGTAAATGGTAATCCTCCCTCAACCCACAGAATAAGAACTATAGATAATAATAGATTGATGGAGCCCAAGGTGACATCCTCAAGTTGCTTTTATCTGACTAACTGTGTGAAATCCATTTCCTGTAAACCAATTATTATCTTTCCCACTCAAAAACACTCTACTTCTATAGTTGTCTTTCACCTCAGTGTAGCATTCAACTCGTGTACTTACATTTGGGCTAGAACTAGACCCAATGCAGTGTGTGCATAATAAAAACATCTTGATAGGTGCATTTTATAGTCTTTCACATTAGCTGCTGCTGTATTGCCTCCTCTCCAGTCGTGGCAATAACAGCTATACATTGTTTTTGAATTCACCTTGTCATTTGTTGCAAACCATCATCAATCTTTTTCTTTGTTCACTTTAAAATGATAAATAGCAATACCGAAGTGGCATTGTAGGCACTGTAATATGCATCTTATAGAATGACATCCTAAAGTGTGATGGGATGATGGGAAAATGTGGAAATTTGTGTTTGCGTAACAGATGGTATGAATGACTGAATACCACCAAATCATTTCATGTACATACGTCCTTTGCTCTGGGACAGCTCTACATACAGTCTGCAGTTTGTCTTGTGGTTTTGTGGTTTAAGTATAGTTTGCCTGAGAAGAAAAAAAAACTTTTCCTGGCTGTAAAGGAGTGAGATGGGCCTGATACCACACACACACACATAGCTGATGATGTTTGTGTTTTGTGAATATCCCAACCAGGTTCCAGTAAAAGGAGCACAGAGCCAACATCATCTCTGGTTTCTTCCTTTGCCAAACCACAACGCAGATCTACAGTGCCGTACACCACACTGGTTACATGCTTGCAGGTGGTCCACATCATTTATTCAAATTAAAGAAAGAAACAGAGAGTGAGAGATGGGTTGGGGAGTGGGAGGATTAGCGGAGATGACTTGGGCCGAGCATTGTGGATGTTTTCCTCTGGCTAATCCCTGTGATTGATGACTTGGCTCCATTAAGTCTCAGTGTTGGCAGCCTTGTCAATTACTCATTAATCCTTCTAAGTGTTTACTTCATCTGGAGCCTAAACTGCTTCTTTATATACAAAAAAATATGTGTATGTGCAGGCTCACACACGTGGTAAAACAATACACACAAAGACATACAGTATTTATTTTACAGTGCACGACTATACCTCCTTTTTAAGAGGTTTGGGAAATGCAGACTGGTAAGATGAACACTGATGGAGGTATCATCAGATGATAAGTGTAGGAGTTATAGTTTGTGCCCTTAACATGTTGTTGTGTTCTTTTGCAGTTTATTGTCTGACCTAAAACATCTCTAGGGTTTTTTCTCAAAGCAGAACTTTGAATTAAATGTCTTTGAGGCCAGTAAAATGAAGTAATACTAAGATCTGGTTTCAGAACTAATGTGCTGGAACTCAACCAACAGAAAAGTACTGTTGTGTATTCAGACTGCACTCTGACTGTGCTTTGAAACCAGCACAGTGTGGGTCTGCTTGTCAATGTGAGACATGCAAACTGAAGCGATGTGGAAACAAGCACATATGATTTGGCATTTGTACTTTGCTCTCACTCAGCGTCAGGGAAACACTTCACTGACAGGCTCATGGGCGACGGTTACATGCTTCGCCTTTCCCCCAAAGGAACAAACACACACAGCTGATAGATGGATTGGACTTTGAAAATTGTGCCAACACCGCACTGCATCGATGGCTATGATCCATTCGCGCCACTGACAGATCTGCTTTCCTCCCAGCTGCACTCGCATTTCCAACAAGCCATCAAACAAACACATTCCACTTTTGTTACAGCTTGCTTGTTCTCTAGAGCTCACCAGGCCTGTCGCCACTGCTGGCTGTAATTGAACAAACGCACAATGAAGCGACAACATAGCGGTGCCAGCAAAGAGTAATCAGTCATTTTAATCCCCTAACCCTTTTTAAGTTAATATGAGCTACAAATTGCTCCTATTTTTGTTGTGTAGTTTGTTTAAATTATATACGATGATGTCACTAGGTCCTTGAGTATCTAAAAATGCATGTGAAGATACTGTGATGTTCTTTAGATGCAGATTTTTTTTAGATCTTTTTAGTTTTTCATCCTTTTTTCTTGACACTAGTGTTATTAGAGCCAATAAAATCTATGTAGCACAACATAAAGGGAAGCATAAGACCACCACCATAAGTGAGTATGATATCCAAGGACACCTGTAAATTAGGTACTGAAAGACATCTTTAAATCTTTAAAGCGCAGGAATAGCCCACAGACATGAAATGTAAAATCTATTCTAGAGCTTTTCACTTTTTTATTGAAGGAAGCAGTTGTTAAACAAAAAGAACTCTGTCTTAATTGCACAGCAACTTTATTTCAGAACCGCCATGTTCCACTCCAGAACCGCGCGCTCTCCCAACAAAACATCCGGTCCTTTCACAATAAAAGTATACTCTTAACTGGATGTATATTGTATACATAATATTGATTATTGAACACAATATATAAAGCACTATGCCATCTTTGTATCCAGAACTTAACAATCTCCCTCTCTAAAAAAAAAAAAAATTAAAAATGAAATAACAGATGGACAACAATAATCATTTGTTGATAAACCATAAACTCTATCCAAGTGAACACAATGAAACAAAAGTTATTTGGTTATTTAGACTGTATATTAAAGACAGTCTTATTAACTTAGTTTCCAATGTCCTTCACTGAGTGCTTTGAGCAATTGGTGAGCCGATGCCCCCTTTTTAGTAAGACAGTCTGCAAGTTGCACCTTGTTGTGGTACCACAAAACTTGCTCCACCTTTTGTGTTTGGATAAGTTCTTTGATGCTGCTTATTTCCAGGCGGAGCCGTTTCTCTGAGACGGACTTTGTTGACTTCAGTGCATCAACAAGGGAATGGTTGTCTGTAACACAGACTATTGGTGCAGTGTGTTCAGTATCACCAGTTGTTAACTCAGAAAAGAGTGTAGCCAGAAAAAGGGCATTATCAATTCCCTCAGACATTGCCAAAGTTTCCCCAGCTAGGGTGCTCCGTACAACCCTCTTTACTCTTTTTGACTGCCATGAAAGTGGTGAAAATTTTCCACCTTCTCCCATAAGAACAATCAGATGTCCTCCTTGTGTGCCTCCATCTGACAGATTACCAAATGAGGCATCGCTGAACACAGTCATTTTGAGAGCACCGTCTCTGCCCATGTGTCCAAAGTTTAAGGTCACTTTCTTGGCCTTCATTTTGCACACTATCCTGTTTGCTTCATGTATTGTTTTCACAGTCGCATTTTTGATGTTTGATGCCAAAGCGCTTGCATCAAACATGATATCAGGTCGGCTTTGTCTTGCTACCCAGAGGATCTGACCAACCTTGGACCTGAGTTGTTCCTCTTCTTGTGTTGAAAGAGGTGAGTCATATTGCACTGCTCGAACTGGATCTATATGGATGGGCTGCAAGTGTTGAATGTAGTTTTCTTGATGCACTTGGACTTCTCTGTCAGTTGTCACAAAATCTATACCCACGTAACAGAAGGAACCATGTTCCTCACGTCCAATCTGAAAGGCAGACCTGAGCTGTGGTATTACAGTGATGGAAAAACTTTGTGTGCCCCCCCATATGAAGTCATCCACATGACATGCTAGTACACCAGTTACAGTATTGTCCTGGTCCTGCCAATAGAAAACAGCAGGGTCAACCTTTGACATTTTTCCCCCTAC
>JAUBNQ010000014.1:17708557-17748563 GCA_032353495.1 Ctenopoma kingsleyae | reverse complement strand
GTATATTGTATACATAATATTGATTATTGAACACAATATATAAAGCACTATGCCATCTTTGTATCCAGAACTTAACAGCAGTATCTCATGGCCATTACTCCATACAGATTTAAAGTGGCAGGATCACTTTAGTCTCTGCTGGATTCCTTGCTCGCATTGAGAACATCATTTACATACTCTGCTCAGTTTGATCTGTTCTATTTCACGAGGGAATCAGCAGCTAAGCTGGTTGTTCCTAGGTTGCTGCCCTCGCATGTCACAGGGAATTTACTGTACATCAAGTTCAAGCTTTCTCCTGTTGTGCAGCCGGGGGCCTTTTGAGTGCTTGAGTAGCGCTGGGTGGCACCAGCACGACTTCAAGGTTGAATTCACAATGAATGGCACCCTGTCGTGTCTCCACTGTTTGAGTGTGTTTGTGTGAACAGGGCATTAGAGCAGATGCACCTTACAGCACTTCTGGAATTGGCTTTAGCATTCAGCCTTGATAATTGCCTCTTGGGGTATACACACGTGTGTGTTTGTCTGCCTGTTGTGTGACCTTTTCTCTTTTTTTGACCATCTTGTGGACCATTCAGTTGATGCAGGAATGGTTAATTCATTAGTATTTCTGCATTTAATAGTGATTGTCATTAAATTTATGGTTACATGTGAGTAAGTCCTTACTTTACATATTGTATAAGATGCTACTAATCAACCTGCTTTTAGGCGAGTTTGTATTGTAATTTATTGAAATTAGGATGATCAAGACAAACACATACGTGATATATTTTAAATATAGCATTTTGGCATAAAGCTGTATTTGTATTCGTATTGTGAGAGTTCATAATTGTAGATTTTACTTGCAGCCTTTGTGTGTTTGTGTAAGACAGATCACCTGTGGTTGACAGATCTTTTCTGACAGCAATAAATAAACGGGGTGAAAAGCAATTTACCTTGCTGCTTTTTTGTGTTTTGTACTTTGCAGTTCTGTGTGACTTTCATACATGGTTGGTATGTTTGTGTGCTACCGTCTACTGAGTTTGCATGGTTTTATGCAATTGTGCATTGTGCATGTTCATGACAACTTACCAAGGTTGTGCAATTAGCAGGAACAGTTTGTGTGGAGTGCAGCCAAATCATCTGCCAGCGCCAGAGAAGAAATGCTTTTAACAGAAGACTGGTGGAGAGTTTTCTTTAACTCTCATAAATTCCCCTGTCTGAAGCAAAATCTCATTTAAACCTTCATGAAAGGAGAGACTTTATCTTCTTGAAAAGGACATCAAGTAGGGAAGTGGGATTTAATTTCATTTGGTGCCCAGTGTTGCCAACATAGAAAACTTATTGCTAGATTTGGTGACTTTTAAGATGCATTCAGTGAATAGAAAGAAAAACTGCTCAACAACAAATCTTATTTATTTACTTTTTTACTTTTTAAATGAGCTTTTCATAGGAAAACAATGAACCGATATCATTTTGGGAGAAGAATTTGCCTTGTACAGTCTCTAATATGCCTCAGTAAATTTGTTGCTTTGTTTGTTATGTTGTTGCTAAATGCTACTTACTACATGAATGATATGCACATGTGATCCTTCTGTCGCGTCATGAACATGAACATTATCTTAATTCTGTACTGTTACATAAGTTGCTGTTTTACATGCTTGTACAACATGTACATGTAGGTAACCACTTGGTTTAACTTTATTTCTTTAACATTTCACAATGGAATCTTTATTATTTACAGATGTGCGGTGGACGTGAACACTGCAGCTAACATGTAAATGTGTCAGTTATTGACTTGTCTAAATTCAACTCTTCTGTGGACAAAGTTTCTCAACACTTTTAATATTCAAATCATTTACAGTCATGTTACTCGTATGCATATTATCTCATGACATCCTCTAATGATTTCACTGACAGTGCTTTTTGAGATTTAGCTACTCCGATTTCGAGAGACCTCTGGGGCCATTTAATACAGTCTCTCTACATAACCAGACTTTATCGTTTAATCCCTCATGTCTCATAAGTAATTTTTTACTCTGTAATTTTCTTGACACCACATACTTTTAAATCTCCTACAGTATATGGCCATGCATTTCTAAATGATGGAATTGAACGGCCTCTACAGCCAGGCTTTGTACAGTCAGCATTATTGTATGAAATGGATTGCCGGGGCTCTCATGAGAGTGTATTGTTTTTTCCACGGCATCGCCTGGAAGAAGTTTACCTGCTGTTGCCATTTCCCATTATGCTCTGCTATATATTCCATTATTTCCCCCGTGATGTTTGTTCTGCTTGCAAGCAGGGCTGAACTTCATCAGCCTAGTGTCACAATCAGCACTTTCCTTCAGGGACGATGCATTAGGACCACTGTACCACGGCTGCTTTGCCGATTTCTGCTGTTTCTTATTGACAGGACAGAGGAGCCTGTTAAACCTGCTGTTCTCCATCCACCACCTCCATTACCCTCCATCTTTTCTTTTCTCCTTGTCCTGTTGCCCTAGCTCCCTGCAGTCCCGCTGTGCATCTAGACTCTGCTCATTTTGCCTTCGTCCTCCATTTCCTCTAAATGCAGTTAAACTTCTGTAAACACAGGCTGTTTGGAACTACAGTATAAATCAAAGTGATGCTCTGTAACTTGTTGGCAAAGTATCTGAGAGAGAAGCGGCATGTATCAAACAATCACCATAAAAAAACCAAACTGTACTAATTTGAGTTAAATGTGCTTGAGATTTTGGATGCTTGTGAATTTATTTTTTAAAGATTTATCTACAGTAATATCATCATCATCATCATCCTATAGAATTTTCTATCCTCTAAATCAACTAATCTCAATATAATTATAGATGTGTCCCAGTTCCATAATAATAGTGTGCAACATGTCCTACATACTTCACATTATACAGTTTTTTGCAGTTAGCATATATGAAATGACATATGCTTTTGAATTTTGTGCTGACAGGAAGTATGGTAAAGCACTGAAGGACTACTACTTCAACCATTAAAATATCAAATACTTCTGAAATCTTTCGAGCACTGTGTCTTACATTTTATTTTCATTTTTTAATTTAGACCTTCATATTTCATCTCCTTTATGCTTACATGTTTCTGCAAGTAGTGCAATTCTGATTGCATTTCAACTCCCAGCACCCCCTGGCGATGTGTGGTGGCTCAGAGTGATATAACAAATGTCATACACTGGTGGTGTCCATCGGTCACAACAAAGAAACCTTTGTCTCTTTGGTCTTTTGATGCAAATCATCACACTCTGAGGTTGTGTGTTGTTTTACATAATGTACAAGTATTTCTACATCTTTTACTTGTATCTTGTCCCTGTGAGTGTGCCTGCTTATCTGCTGTATACTTTATCTGCAGTTCTGCGTTTATGCTGCGCATACGGGGGTTGGGGTGGGGGGTGGGGTTAGAGAGGAGGGAACAAAGATAGGTGTTTTGGTCCAGTCAGTGATCTTCAGTGCTGACAACGTTTTGTTGCCTCACAGTTGAAGCTATTATCTCTCAGCACAAATCAGGATTGTGAAATTGATTCAGCTACATCATTGTGCTCAAGGAGACGAGCCTCCTCTGCAATCTACATCACTCTGACAAGTAATAATTTGAGTTGTTGCCTGGAACATATGGTAGACATTTCAACAGAAGCATTTAGTAGTTCCTGCAAGTATTGTAGGAAGAAGACAATTGAAGGAAGATTGATGGAGGGGTTATGTGGGTTATGTGTTTTTTATTTGCATTTATTGGGATTTATTGGGACACAGCTAATTTGAGAAGTTTATTCACCAACAGAAGAGCCAGCAGAAAGAACTAATGGAGATATTATAATGAGACCTAAACATTTTTTGGCATTACTTTATAAACATGAAACCTTACTGGATGACATTAAAGGACAATGTGGTGCTTAACAATGAGGAGTAGGGACGTTATACTAAATACAGGTGTGTGAAATGACATCATTACACAGCTGAAATACAAATGGTTGAATAATGATATGAAGATGAAGATATTAATTCAGTATATTTAAAATTAAGAGAAAAAAAGAGTCCAGGTCCTGCTTGCGAGATAACATGTCTGTTTAGATCTTACAAACTTACGAAAAGGATTTAATCATATTATGATGAGCCACCAAGGTTTTGGTGATTTTGTGCACATGGCTCACTTATTTCCAGATGATGTTGTCCTTTTTGTTTAATAGGCCTGTGAAGTCTGATTTGTCATCATGCCAGTACAAGTTCTAAAACTTTATGTTTCCCAGTCATTACTGGTTCTCTTTCTCAGCAGTGTTCACAACAAATCACATTTCTGATACTTGGACAGAGATGAGATTTCTCTACAAACTAACTTCCACTTAAGGAAGTCCCGATGGACTTGGTGTGTCAATGTTTACAGTGTATAAGTGTGTAAGTATATCAAGCAGGCAGATGTGATTCATAAACCTGTTAAAGATGTGGGATCCCCCAGCAGGAGACAAAAGATGATGTGTAGCCTATATAACACAGATAGATATTATCAATCAGTGGCGGATCACAGAAAATTTTACATGGGGGCAAAGGAATGGAAAGAGGTCTAGGCAGGGTGGCAATGCTGGACCTCCTCAGTGAAATATGTGAAAATCCCCTATATATAATTTGACTCAAAAAAATATCCACAAATACACTTTAAAACTATTTATTGTATCATTATATCTGCTAAGAAAACAAAGACAATTTTTAGGTATAAATGAGAAAAAAGTTTTTAAGGCCATAAAAGTGGGGGGGGCAGCTGGAGCGGCAAGGCTCTACAGGGGGCAGTTTCCCCCCCTTGCCTCCCTGTAGATCCGCCCCTGTTATCAATATTTGTGAAACTTTTTCCATTCAAAAATCATAAACTGACTCTAGTTAAGTGAGCACAGTGTCCTGGAGAAGGTTTTAATGTCAGCTTTAAAACCAGAAATATTTGTGATCAGCGTTTGTCTAAAATGAAAGCAGATGTCCTGTTTGTACATGTGGTGGAAAAGGATTGTTTGATCTTTGAAAGCTTCAGCCTTGTTCGGTATGATTTCCCTAGACCACTGGGCACGTGGGAATACATTGATCTGCAGAGGGATTGCACACAGAGCAGGCTATCAGAAGGCAATGAGGCACGGCCAGCAGCAATTTTCACTAGAGATGTGTTAGACATGCGATTTTTGGTGTGTATGTGCGTGACTGTTCATCATTTGCAGCTTTTTGAATGGGGAGGCACAGCAAAAATTGGTTGCTTCTCTGTAATATCTATTTTTCTCTCAAATATCCATTACAGCCTATTGTAGTGTTGTTTCTCAGGCGGCGGTATATTATAGCTTTGTAAAATCAAAATATCCTCCCTAATCCTCCCCTCTCCTCTCCTCTCCTCTTCTCAGGTGCTGAAGGGCAGTAAAAAGCTATGTCTCTCTGTGCGTTCAGTCGGGCGGATTCCTGGTGGCTATGTCACCAACCATGTTTATACGTGGGTTGACCCTCAGGGTCGGAGTGTGTCCCCTCCCCCTGACCTGCCTGAACATCGGAGCGCCACCCTGAGAAAAAATGACAGCCAGCGACGCAGCAACATGCAGCTGCTGCAGGAGGGAGACGAGAAGAAGGTGAGGCTTCATGTGAGAAACAAAACATCCTAGTGCTGGAAAAACAGAGCAGTGTTTCCAGTATCTACTTTTTTTTTACACAAATCTCACTTGTACTTACAACAGAATAATATTCAGGGGCAAAGTAAAATATTCGAAATTTAAATAACATGTCCCTATAATCGTGTATGATGATTTATAATTTTAAATTTATTATAGGTGGATAATTTGAAATATTTCTTACATCTTACATCCATTATGCACTTTTAACATTTTCTATTACTACCAACATATTACTTCCATAGATAATTTATTACACATCTGTAGAAGTTTTGGAATTTAATGCTAATAAATATAAAATCAAATATTCATGACTAATGTAAAAAGGCGAGCTAAATTAAGCTGAGCTAAAGTGAGCAACAGAATGTAGAAGTGTTTCATCCATAAATCACAAATGCAGTAACAAATATGCAAAAAAAACAAACAAACAAAAAAAAAATACATATACCCAATTTCCTCTAAAGGCATCAGCTAAAATGTTTCTGTCTGGACTGAGACAATGATTCTAATTCACATTCAGCCTGGTTAAGGAGATTTTGTATTTCACTCTGCTGATGAAGAGAAGTCCGTTTTCTGATCTCCAATCTGCTTAACCCCTCATGCAACCCTCACAATCTAACTCTGTGGCTGCAGGAGCGTGTGTTTTTGTGTATTTTAAAACCATCTGCCAACATATTTTTCTCCAGATTTCCGACAACAACTAGGTCATACATTTGCAGCGTCATGCTTCTATTATCTGCAACACCCAGCCTCAAAGGCTGTTTAAGAACTTTAGCACTTTGGAGGCTCAGCAAGTCATGTTATTATCTTGTTGCGGAGTATTATATCTGACCATGTTGACAATGATTACAGTGAGGAAGTGTAACAGTAAATTAAAGTAGGAGGGGCCAGTAATAGACAAAAGAAGATGGACATAATAAAATGCTGAAAACTTAAACAATAACAGTAATTGGACCACAAAACTTCACCCTGTTACCACATCATAACCTGCAGGGGAGGAGCTGTCAGAGCTCTTTAAAAGATTTATGACCCAGAACTTTTCATTTTTCAGCAGCTGAGAGCCACACATTAATCTTAACTGCTCCAGATCCACTCACAGAAGCTGTGTTGAGAGGTGCCATGCAGATCATGTTTTGAAAATATTTATTCTGTAAATAGTTTAGCTATAACAGCTTCTTTGTCTATCTGTGATTTACTGTTGTCATATTTGACAAGAATAAAAACAGGTAAAATTGTTCTGGTCTACTGTATGTGTCTACATGCGATGGGTTCGACCTGAAGGTTTCAGGTGGTGATTATTATACTATCCTGTGAGAAAATCCCCGTCATCTGAACATTTTGAAACCTTTCCACTGGAAACTCTGATGTTTAGGGACAATTAAAAAGCTATTAGCAAACTAAAGAAACTGCAGACTGGCATGCGTCAACTAGTCAGACAATAACAGAAAAGCTAGAGGCGATTCTGTAATGTGCTAAACACAAATTAGTTTTCGATTAGTGTGTAGTTTGTGCGTTTGAGGCCCGTGACGTGCTTCACATTAGAAACAACAGTTCTCAGATTTCTGTGGTGTCACTTTGTAACAGGCTGCTGAAGGTTTATGGTGTCTTGATGTTTTGCTTCCTAGAAAGTCATTCCCAAACTAGCACAGGTGTCATTTTGGCATTGACTAGGTTACAGGTGTTGCTCTTTACTATCATGACGTCAGAAAAGGGAAGTGAGTTAGTTTAGCTGTTTACACATGAACTGCTAATTTCACTCACTATAAAGCGTACAGTGCAATACAATTCAAGAATCCCTCCTGTGATTAAACACATTTGTCTGTCCCAAATAAAGGCGCTATGAATGCCGCCTCCATTGCTTCTGTTGCTTACAAAACAAAGAGACACTAGACCATTGGGATCATGCTGAATTTATTCCATGATAAGTGAAGGCAGGAAAAACTGCAGGTCTTGAGAGCTGCTATGTGCTGCCAATAAAAGAAGGATGACTCTGGTAATTAAAACTACTCTCCATGCCCTGCATAAATGTCACAGAGAACATGAATTCCTCCATAGTCCCAGTGAGCAAAGTTGACTGGCTTAACTCCAATAAGCAGACAATTGTTATTAGAAGGGCCACAGCTCCATATGCACAAAATGAAAGAAAGATTTCTGTATCACATGCCAAACCTACACCAGTGGGGAAATAAGAGGGATGGAAGTGACATTGTTTAATTAAGACATTTGCATATGTGTTATATTGTAGTCACCAGGGTTCAACTAATTCCTCTTTTCAATCTTGGCAAGAGACTGTCATTAAAATCAAACCAAGTAATGAAGGGCGTCATTGTGATGGAATAAAATGTTTAAAGTTTGGCATAGCTAAGCCACCACTGAACCTCTCCCAGTGGCCAGTATCCACTCTAATGTGGTCTCTTTGCTTTCCAAATGTACATATTTTGGAAATGCTTTATTCAGCTTATCCAAGTAGCCGTTAGTGAAAGACTGAGGAGAAGATTTTTGTGTGCCATGAAAAAAGATGATTTGGACATTTAAGGGAAACAAAGACTTTAGGGCCAAGTTAAATTATTTCCTGTTTGTGGCTCCTCACTGGAGTGATTCTTAGAAACAACCAAAATAGTTCCTAAAAAATAGTTTATTTACAACTTAACTACAAAAGTAATTCTTTGTGATAAAATGCAACATATTTTTTTTGAATGAATGAAGGGCTGTAAGTGCCTACTCAAGTTTAACAACACTGTAGTCAGAAAAACTGGATGTTGTTCTGCAAGATCTGAGACCCAATCCATCTGCAATTATGTTTCCTACAAAATCATATGTGCATTTGTACTTTAGTTGTATAGAAATGTAATTTCTAGGAGACAGGGTTGCGAGAGAAATGTCAGGTCCACTCGAATGTGAAATGCATCATAGGGCTGTGCAGGAGGCAGAAAAGTAGGAGTGGGCATTGTCTATTGGTATTGTTCTATATAGGCTCAGTCACAGTATTTTATATATTATTATTATATATATTATATAATATATTATATTAGTATTTTTATATATGGATAGTAGATTATTAGCAAGTTACTTCTTCCTCATTACTGAGTAATTATTTTCTCTGAAGAACTTGATATAATTGATTCCACAAAACCTCAAGTGACTAAATAGAATACAAACAGCTTCTTATAAATTAATTTTTTTGTAAATGCACAAACTATATTCATTCTTTTTCTGTGGTAATGTATAGTTTGTAGGGTAGGTATCATTAGGTCCGTGCAGCAGTTTGCTTAACTGGGTGCTGTAGCAGTGATATTTTGTAGTCCTGCAGCAATTTGAAAGGGGCTGGTGGATTATTTGAATTCAAACTGTGTCACATATCGTCCACTCTGCTTATCAGGGGCAGCGACATGGTTGAGCCCTGTAAACAAACTGATTGACCAATTCAAACAGTCACTCCTCCAATCAGAACAGATAGCCTCCTCATTATTGGCTTTCTGAGTCACCACATTTAAGTAGCTCCTGACATTCTTTATCTTCAGGACTGTCATTTCCTCTGTGCATTGTGTTCCACGTGTTCCTTTCACCACCATGTGTGAATCAAGCAGACTGTCAAGCAACACAATTGAGACTGCAAAATACCATTTAAAATGTTGATATTTAGAAGTGTCTGGTTCACACTGTTTCAGATATTTAACCTCTCCTTCTGTCTTCCCTGTCTGTTGCTCTGTCTGTCTGTAATAGGTCAACTTGGTTTTGGATGATGGCCGTTCTCTGGGCCTGATGATCAGGGGAGGAGCAGAATATGCATTAGGTATTTACATCACTGGAGTGGACCAGGGATCGGCAGCGGAGTGTGGAGGACTCAAGGTATCACTCGCAGTCTCACACACTGTCTTCATTTCATCTAACAAGTATAATATATGTGACAGTTTAAATTACTTCTTTTTCATTAGTGAGCTTTTTTTCCTGAGGCTTTACCCAATATAATGAATCTCATTATATAACTTCAGGCTTTAGGTTGTGAAATAAATTGGAAAACAATTAGGGGGGAAAAATGTTTTTTCAGAGTCATGCCCCAGGTAAGTATGTGTGCCAGTGGGAGTGTTTAGGGCTAAATGAAGAGAAACAGACAGTGAAGCAGGACCAGGCAGGGGGTGTTACACTCCCACTATATACCACAGTGATACAGTAACTGTATAAGCTGACAAAAAATTAGAACCAGCCGAGGATCAAACTTTAATTTGATGTCCTTAACGACAAACATACTGCAAGTATGTGCATACATGTACCTTTGCCAAGTAAAATATGTCTGACAACATAGCTTTTGTTAACACATAATGATCCAGATGACAAATCAAGATCTTTTTCTCAAACCTAACCAAACACACAAGATGCTTGTGTGTAGCAACCACTGAACAGCCAAGAACAGCAGAACAAACTACAATCTACTCTCCATCACTTCCAAAAATCATACATTAGCAAGTTCCCCAAACTCACCAGTTACAGATGCACTGTCATCAACCAGTAAATTTTTCAATTAAAAATAAAGAGAAATATTTCTTCACAAAACTTTTTGTACTTGGTACAAGTTTTTATTTTACAAAAGCATTGATTCCTCTGCGGAAAATGGTTCTTTTCACCTCAAAGAGGTCAGAGCTGGTGGGGATTTAACACAATACATGAAAAATGCCAAACCATCTGGGACCAGGGGGCATCAGCACTGGACCTTTCACTGTTTAAATCCCTCTAATTATAGGGACAGCCCATATTCTTACATATATTGGCCCCTCACATACTGTTCACTCTGTCTAGAATAAAGGCATCAGTGACCAGTGGTGAATTTTCCTCTGAGAGAGTTTGTCAGTGATTCTGTCAAAATGACGTGACAACAGAAGGAGAGTCTTATCAACATGTCATTTTCAGAGACTCACCATTTCCTATTACTTTAAGCTAGTCATTGTCAAATTCCTATTTCTATTCTTCTTCACCATATGGGCTGTTAAAAATGAGAAAGAACATATGCTGTTTGTTGGATGTGTTGTGTTGTGGCAGTACTGTATTTAAATTGGGTCAACTCCTGAAAAGCTAACAGTGTTTTAGTGAAACAGCTACAGGATGTGCGTTTTTAGCCATAAGAATAGCTCAGAATAACAGTATAACTCCCTGTGAGAGAAGGTAGTAGCAAAAGTATTTTTTTCAAAATTAAAGGCTTATGCCCAGATATAAACTGGGTACCTGCTGGTCGTTTCATTTTCATGTTGTAGAGCAGCCATTCTTAGAGAGCACCGTTTTGATTGGTGTGCCTGCAGATGAATGTTTGTCGCAGTGACATAGCAACAGAAGGAGAGTGAAAACGAACGTCTCCTCTCCTGAGCCCTTCATCTCTTGCCTGTCAACCAGCCAATTACACAGACTCCTATTAGTGGGCCCACACAGGCACACACATTCATAGCATAGCATCTTAATGTGGAGTGTTGTTAGCAACTAGAAAGGCTTCTTATTAAAAAGAGTGGAAAGGACAGACAGCAGGAGGAGAAGGCTTTAATATACCCTGATATTAGATATGCTTTTTGTTGCCTTTTCCCCTCCAGTTCCTTCCTTTATTTCATATGTGTGAACTATTGAATGCTGCATCGTGTGTTGTCGTGCATTTTGAGGAATGTGTTTTAGAAACTGTCAAACACATGTTTTTAGAGCTTCTTTTTTTGCCATTTTACTGTGATGGTCCCTGGCAGCTGGATATTTGGAGTGGACTTTAATAATTTAAAAATACTGGAATGACACAAGACAGTGGACTTACCAGTACAAGAAAACACTTCTACGCTTCACTCGTGGGTTGGGTGTAAGAAACCACGATCTTAAAAAAGGGCACATTTTCTTCCTTGGTACAATGTTTTTTCCCCAAAGCTTTTGTTGATTTGGAGAGATGCTTCAGTGATGGCTTTACCTGCGGGACCAAATGTAGGCACTGTCTCGACAGAATGAGGGGGAGGTAGAGGAAGAGTGACAGCACAGAGCCATAGAAAACCTCCCACATTCAGCCAAGACACAGTTGCATTGTGTGCACACTCTCTGCTTGACAGGAGACACACAGATCTCAGAAGTCTCGGGTCATCTTATTTAAAATTCTAAGCTGAGAAGGTCATTAAAATGAACATATCTGTGGAATATGTCATATCTCCAAGGAGCTAATTATTCTATATCACCCTCCCTGTTGACACCTGCAGCACAACTGGTGTTTCTGGGATTGTTAGTGACAAAGGTAAGACCACTAAAATATGTGACTGGTAAACATGTGACATAATGTCCTTCACAATATTCAATGGATATGAAAAGACACACCCATGACAGAAACAAAACCTATCTAGCTATTGTTGCTATAATGAAAATGTGCAACTAAATGCCTTCTATTGATGATGTGAACGTATTTCAAGTAAAGTATGAAACAACATATAAACATACAGTATCTAGAGTTCACAAAAAGGATCCTTAAGGATAGTCAGTGGCATTGAAGAGCATGGCGACAGCTGGAATCTGTGTAACATCTTTTCAGACAATGATGTTTGAGTGTTAAAAGTAAAATAGGCATTGTTATTGAAATAGCCAATTGCGATATCAATCTGAAATTTTGACAGCAACCCTGCTAAATCCAAAACTACATTTTTAAAAGCAAAGAGAAAAGTTGCACCAGTGTCAGATTAGGCACCACCTCTCCTAAAAGGTAACAGTGTGATTCTGAACAGTGGAAACTCTCCATGGTCACACCTGTTAAAGCTTCCTTTAACAACTTCCTCAATGTAATGCTGCAGCACCACAGCCTAGCAGACAGTGAAGAGACTAAGCAAAAAGAAACTGGCTGAAGCTTCAGACTTCAATTTGAAGATATACTCTGTTAATCATTATGATTCCAGTATCTGATTTGTTGACTGTTGGCTTTAGTTAGATTTTGCAGACCCTGTTGTCATGAAGTTACACGTATGTGCAGAAGATCATAAGCTTGATCTAATGAAATATTTGACCACGCATAGCCATTTACATTAAGATATCTAATGGCAATGGAAACAGTAAATGATGTAGAAGATGGCAGATGGGCGCATGTGCAATACATTCAGCTTAGCTTTGCTTTGTTATTATGGTCTTGTATGTAGTTTGACTGATGCAGTTGTAGCAGCTCAGTGCACCGTCATCATGGAGGAATTTGATCTCTGTCTCTGTGTAGTTTTTTTTAACCTAATGATTCATTGATTTTAATGTTTTCTGTAATATTTAAGTGTATTAGTTTATTAGTCATATAAAAAGATTAAATATTTCCATGACTGTAGTAACAGAAAATCAACAAAATGTGATCTAAATATTCACCTTTAGCAGGAACAACATTTTCCTATTTTAAGTTTTTGGATTTACAATAAGAGCCAAGCAGCTGAATTTAAGTCCTCTTTGTGTGAAAGATCAGAGGGATCCATTGTGCATCCTAAGTAGTGTCACAAACATCCTCGGGGCACAGACTCATACAAGCTAAAGAAGTTTCTGATTGTCAGTGCTCAGCAGGAGGAGATGCTTCCTCATAGCTGTCCACAATACTGTTGCTTATGCTTTAACTCTTTACCCTGCAGCGGACTGTTTTCACCATCTGTGTCTATCTGTTAGTTTTCATCTGGCTCGCATGACTTTGATGGATGGCTTATATCACTCCCAAGCTTCTATAATCATCACACCACCAAGATGTCACTGAGTCACCCTTCAGCATGAGGGAAAATGAAAGCTTGGCTGTGTAAATGTTACCCCCTTTCTTTACCACATTTTGAACCACACCCTCTTTTGATGGCCCTGTAAAAACCTTTTGTTGTTAAATTTGACACATGCATATGTTTAATATGACTCTACTGTAAGAGGGGACGTTGACTGAAACCACTGGAAAAATGTATGATGTTAAGGTCCATGTGTAAATGTCTCCAGGAGAGACTTTGTCTACTCACTAACATCGCCCATTTTGCACCTCAACCCAGTCTCTGCAATCTAAAGGAGAAGAAAGGTCAATCCTGCCCAGTGCCCTTTTGTTGTCATCTGTCTGGTTTGGTGTAATTTAATTAAAGTTGATGGGGAAAGGTCATGCCTATTGTGATGTCAACAGATGAAGGTAACCAACAGGCAACTGAACACCATTCAAATTTTGTTAGATGTATTTGACTGCTTTCTTTTCCTATTGTTGTTGGTTCGTCAAGCATTAAACCCTTATTAAAGAAGGCGTAACTTAAGTCTAAAAGATATAATACATGCATTTCATTTTTTCTCTTTCAAGTTCAAACATACTAAACTACATATACATACTAAACATGTATAACAAACACATTCTCATTTCCAGAGTGTTCAATAGTAAATCTCTGTCAAGTCCCTTGGCATCTCACACAAATGCTAAAGGTACATCTTTAGAATCAGGACTTCCACACAAGAGACACTGGGCCTGTTTACATGACCATAAAGTCATACAGTATAACTGGAAGTCATCAGATAACTGTAATCTGATGAATTTACATGCACTTCAGAAATGTGATAATCGAAAAACCCTGGTTTACATGTTTCCGTCCATTATCAGACTGACTGACTGATTTTTAGTGTGCATGTAAACGGGCCCATTGTGTGTTGTAACAAATACTGTTCCAGGAACTAATCATTGTGTCTTTTCACTTAACCTGACCCTGTATTTTTTGTGCCTAACTCTAAACCAGTTGTCTTGGTGCCTAAACACAACTGATGTGTTTCCACAACTGTAACCAAGCGTTTATGATTGTTGTCATGAGAGCAGGTCCAACACGCAGCCACTATCATTCCCATGGTGTCAAATAGTGATGCCAAAGAGTACAGTGGTTTAGTATTTGACACTTTGCAATGAGGATGTGTTGAAGTACCAAATGGCCAAATATCATGAGTTTACACAAAGATACCTTTCCCTTCGACGATAAAGCAATCTTGCTGACAGAGCACTTGGCAAGATTCTTGTTTCAGGTGTGTGTTGCTCTCTTACCAGGATAAAACCGTTTTAAAGATCTTTTTTTAACCACAAAGAAGCTATGTTACAGTGTAATGAGTTTTAACAGTGATTTGGTTGTTAAGTTCCTGTGTGGCCTGAAAATGTCTCCATGCATTGTTTGTATTTTTGGCACAGTAGTCTAGATACTGAAATAAACTCATGACTTTGAGTTTCTGGTGTCAGTTTAAAGCTTACACTCAGAAGACAAGTTCCCCAGGGTTTGATGTTAGGCCTCATAGTTTTTTCTTATTAAGCATAAATTAAGTATCTCAATTACAGTAATTCACTGAATTATGCAATATATTTTCTCCAAGTCATTGTATAAAAAGTCTTGGTTATTGTGTTTATTGCGTTTTAGTCATTAAAATAACTTTATTGAAAAGCAAATCTACTAATAAAAACATTTCCAAGGCTGAAGAATCTGTTTTGAAGCTTTTGAAGTTCATGAGAGTTGTGCACCTTTTTTTTTTCCTTCTCAGTCAAAAAGCATTTCCAAACATAGAGGCCCTGTAAAGCCATTGAGAGCGTCAGCAGAAAATTTAGTTTGATTCACTTTACTTTTAGTTCATAGAAAAAGATAAAAGAGTAGAAAATAAAATCTGAAACAGCTTCTGAGCTGTCCTAGTGGCTCTGTTGTAATAGGTTTGAAATTGACCTGGATCCCTTTGTTGCTTTGTTACATTTCCACTTGCTCATTTTTTTCTGCCTCTTTTCACTGTGAGCGGTCTAATAAAACAGGAATGCCATAAAGTAATCTTTAGAAAAGCGTTTCTCCATAAGTGGTACTGAGTGTCTGGGACGTAACACTTCACCAGATAACTTCTGGTGCATTTTGGACTTAGATGTCTGCATATTCCTTTCACCTGGGAGATTTACACGTGATGCATTTCTGATCTCCCACCAAACACACTCTTTAATCCAATCTAAAAATTACAGGAATACAGAGTTAAACACAGCAGAAAACAATAAATACAACTACTCTGTATGTTTGGTCATCAAGTGATTTTTATCCTTCATTTCCACTGTTTTTAATGTAGACTGTCTCTCTTAGTAATACTGTAGATGAGCCCTTATGTGTTGTTGCAGACTCAGCAGTTGAGATTATGCAACCTGTGCTGTGTCAGCTGTTTCTGTTTTGCCTTATAGGCCACAAGGCCAACATCTCATCACATTCATACCTGTACAGTAGTTAATTTTTCATACAGACCTGAGTCTTTGGTTAAAGGTGATGTAAACAAACCCCACAGTTTTTCTGTAATTGCTCATAGATTTTTTTTTGACACACGCAACCTCACTACAGATTGGTCACAGTGTTAGTTTACCATGTGGCATGTGGTGTACTTTAAGTGTTAATTACTGGTTTCAAAAACAGGGTTACCTGGAGCAGCGACCTCATGTTAAGCTTCTCTTTTCTGTATTATTTTTGTGATTGCAGAATAATGATTCAGTGCAAGAGTATAATAGCAATTCTCTGTAATGGTGTAGTTGAGAAATTATCTACAAAATTTATATTACACTGGGTAAAAGAGGAAAGACAAAGAAAAATGTGATAACAGAATTATACTGAAGAGAGAAAACCAAGATTTGTTAGAAATTACATGTTAAGCAGCTGCTGATAAGAACAACTTAAACTAATGTAACATAGTGACTGTAATAGAGAGATCTACTGTCCCTGGAGGGAACCGTTTCTTAACTCTGTACTGCTACTGTTGAAGGAAACATCAAAACAGGATTAAACAGACAGAAATATTAAAATCCAAGAGTGCAGACAACATGAATAGACAAAAATACAGACAGGGCAAACATTCTCAGTAAGTTTTATCTGTGTTTTATCCCTTTATACCATGAATTATTTGTTAAAGACAGTTACATTTACATTTATAAGTAGTTATCTGGCGGATACTTTTATCCAAAGTGACTTACATGTGAGGTACAAAGCAAATGACATAGCTAAATCCGTGGAGAAGACACTAAAAGCAAAGTGGCAGTGGAAAAAGAAATGTTTTGTGAGATGAGGCAACCAGATAGTGCAGTGTGAGTTTTTAAATGTCCTCTGCTTTTTTTTTTTTTGAAGAGTTTCATCTTCAAAAAAAAAAAAGCAGAGTTAGAAGTAGGTATGAAGTTGTTGTCGAGTTCACTGTGTTGTACGTGAGTGTCAGAGCTTTTAGCCTGATGTGGGTACCTACTAGAAGCCAGTACAGCGATATGACCAGAGGTGTGGTTGCACTGTTAGAGCATTTCAGTTGTCAGTTCAGAGGTAACAAGTGCCAACACGAGGAGGTGGATAACATATTCAGAAAGGTAGGGTCTGATCTTTCTGATGTTAAAGAAGGGTAACCTCCATGCTCATGAAAAGTTGGAGATTTGATCAGTAAATGTAAGCTGATCATCAATAATGCCCTTGTGGGCACAGTCAGGCTCTCAGGTTTGCTTAAATAATCAGGTTTACCTCAGATCATGAGCAGTTCTCTTCCTTCCTTAAAACTCATCCCTTCCCATTTTTCAGGTGAAAGTTGATCTGTCCATAGGATGTGATTCCAGACATCTGCAGGCAATTTGACATGTTTTTGTCAAACTCTGGCCTTCGTGTTTTTTTAGATTTACCCGGCTTTACGTCTTGTGCAAATTGCTCAGTATTTACTCTGTTATTATGATTGTTGACTTTGACACAAATACATCTACCTGCGATAAAGGGGCTTTTCTTCCCAATGGAATGAATTCTGCCATGCACCACAGATGTTTTCTGTCTTCCAGCCCGGTTGATATTCATGAGCTCACCAGTGTGTTTCAAATGTAAATGCCACATTGGAAAGCAGCTCTGGTCTTTTATCTGCTTACTTGTACACAAATTGATGAGGGAATAACCCACGTGGCTATGGCACACCTGATTGTCGTCCAAATATTTTTGCACTACTAACATTGGGGTCTATGAAAAAACAGGTGTTCCGCATGGTTCATCCCTTATTTTCGTACTGGATGCATGTTGTTTCATATCAAATCCATCGTGGTGGCGAACAGAGCCAAAAAGAAAATTGTACCACTATCCAAATATATATGCATCTGGCTGTATATACATTGATCAGCCACAATATTTATACCACCTGGTTTTAATGTGCACATGGCATTGTGCAGAAACTGCTGGTAAAGAATAATTAATCTCTGGTAAAAAGAACTACAAACACTGGAGAGCACCAAATATTTGTGTACCCATTTTTTCCATGTATTAGGAACTGAATGACATTAGCTGAAAATAATGTCCAATGTCCTTGTGTTTTTGTCTGTGTAAAATAGACAATTCATAAGCAATGTTTTGCATCTTAAATCTAGATGATCCCCACAATACCTATATTTAATATATGGGTGTTGTGCTTCTCTGTAACATCCAAGCTACAGGTACTTGTGCAGTTGCAATTCTGCTTCCATGCATCTGCTGTGTGAAGTGGAAATGGGCTCCATGTTACGCTATTTCTGGCTGCACAGCTAGAAAGCACTTTAGAGGCAAAGCGAGCCATTTATTTGTGCTTATTATAGATACATAACTGTGTGCCCAAACCAGTGGAAAACCCTACTGTGCCGGAAGAAAAGAGAAGGGCAGTCCCTTGTTTTCCTCTGTAATAAACATGAAATTCAAATACAAAGTGCACCAACGGCGGACCACACAGACAACAGAAAAGTGTGATTGCTACCCAGAGGCCAATTGATCAAAGTCTGGTCTGTTGACAGGCACCTGGGCTTCCTCATTTTCCCAATTGCCAGGGACCATTGAGGAGTAAATAACAACTGCTGCTCTTGACATAAAAACATAGCAGCAGCTTTTCTCTCTTCTTCTTACTATTGTTTTTTTGATCATTTGCATGTAGCAATATTTTAAAAGGGTTTTTTAATGTACCGGTAGCATGAATATACCCCCGTCCCTGTGTGCAGGGACACTGTGCAGGGTGGCACGCTGCATTATGTGTTCTGCCACCAGTGAATTATGGTCAGCTTTGCTTTTTCCCATGCTGACCCCTGTCCACCACCACAATAAGACCACCAGGTTGTTTTAATGTGGTTGTGCAGCCTACACTCAGATGTTCTCTCATATTAGCCCATCTGTGATGTGACTCCTGCAGAGCTCTGAGCCAAATTCAAGTAATTGTAAATCACAGCAACAGCTCTGTCATACAAATGACAGTGAGGACAAATGGAAAAGTCTGCGTGGATTTTGAACAGGTGCCATTTATAAATGCAAACTGCATGTTCTTGTTGAAAGTGACTGTGCTCTGATGGTCATGTTTGCAAACTGAGCAGTAATATACACATCTCACGCTGGTAACACAGATGGAACAAATGCTTTCATGATTTCAGTTTCTCTCCTTTGGCTGTTTTGGTATTTTTGAACAGTGCACATCGATAATATGCATGTTCTTACTTTAATTCTTATTGTTTATTTTAAAAATATATATGCATTATGTCTCATTGAAATTACAAATCAAATTCATGAGACATTGCTAAGATACCAGTAAAAATTAAATATGCAAATAATAAGACTGCATATGTGGCATATTTAACAAAAAAGAAGATTTTAGTCCCTACACACTATGGAGGTAAGTGTAACCCCAGCTCTCATGTGGTCATGGAAGTACACATGTGACATGTAATTCAGTCTTTGTTCTTAAATTCTACATACCTAAAAAAATGCAATGAATATCCAAATATTATAAAAAAAAATAAAAAATAGGATGAATAATCCTGTGTGTAAACAAGTGATATTCTAAGAATATATCTAATATATTTATTAATGTCATTTTATCAACTTATTTACTGTAATAAAGCACTTACCATTACAAACTCATGAAATAAAATAAAGTCAAAACTCTATTACTCAGATTCTGATTATGCAGTTGAAGCTCAGTCCATGGAAGTACAAGACACCGCCTGTTTTCTAAAGACCAGTCAGAGAAAATTCCCAAGTAACCAGAACCTTGGCAAACAGTAGTGCACTCCTGTGGAACTCCATCACTTTTATAAAGCTATAAAAAGAAAATTGACTTTCGGCTGAAGTGATTCTTGAACAGATGTTTCCAGAAACCTTATGTTTCATACTCTATGAGATTAAACTGGTTGGTTAGTAAGTGGCCTACATTGTAGTGTCCAGTAGGTTGCTGTCACTGCACAGTGAGCCAGACTGAACTGAGCTCTCAGCAGCACTGAGCTCATGCTTCATCAGCTTATGAAGGATCTTTGTTTCACAAACTGGCCATTTGTTCAAACCGCCATATAAAAGTGTACCGTTGGGTTTTACTGGAACAAACAAGCAATTTGGCAGGTAAACAGGTAGAATACACTGCGGTTCAGTACATCATCCAGAAAGCAGCGTACAGAGTTCATGTGTAATTTAGTCTGTGTATAATACAGTCCAACAACAAACGTCACATTTTTCATCCCTAAATGATCTGACTTGACCACACTGTGCTGTCACAACACTGTCTTACATAATGTGTTACACCAGCACTGTGCCGTTCTTTTTCTGTTTGTGTGTGTTTTTGCTTTTCAAACATATACTCATATGATCTTTATGTCAGCTGTTTTCTTTATTTATAATTGTAGATTTCTTTTGTTTCTTTTCTAAAGGTCTACAGTTGTAATAGCCAGCATAGGAAAGAAAAACCCCTGAACTTTTCTTTGGCTCAGCTTTCAGGCAGCCAGGAACTGAATCAGTTGAAATGTTTAACAAGGTTATGACTCGAAGTGGGCGATCAGTATGCTCTGATCAGATTTCAGGTCGAAAACTCAAATTAAGAATTTGGTTGATTATAGTTATTAAATAGTAACTGAAAACCATATTTCATTCAGAGTCATGAACATGTTTAAACCAGATGGGATTTGAACCTGATTTGTCAGAACTAAAGGCCAAAATGTCCTCACTCACTCTCTGCTCTACCTTAATGTCAAACGACTGTCTCTGCACCTGTCTTCTCTCTGTTATACATTTTGGTGAGGACATGTATTTCTCTAAGGCCTTGTTCTCATTTCAGGAATCCTTTGGGATAGCTGGCTGTCAGATCTCCATGAACAATGCAAACATAAAAATATATATATGAACTACAGACTGTATAACTGGGCGCCTGCAAGTCCTAAAAGTATCAGAATTCACACTATCACCAGTGATATGTGTCCTAAAAGTATCAGAATTCACAGTATACAGTATATAGTGAGTATAATGGGAATATTGTTAATTTTGCACTGGACAGTTATTATTTTGACCTGATAATGGAGATGTCAAAAGAAAAGATGTCAAGGGATCAGTGTTTTTACAGTTCATCCTTTATCTGTGCTAAATTTCTCTGCAATGCAACCTCATGGCTAAAGGAAAGATCAGTAGAATGTATCATATAGGGACAACTAACTAGCAAATAACGAACTACAAATGTAAACCTCTTGGTCGTGCTAGAGTGTGTAGGACTCATCTTCTGCAGACCATGAATGCCTGTACATAATTTAAAGGCAATCAGTTGAGATATTTCAGTCTGGACTAGAGTAGTGGACTGACAGACTGACCATCCCTCAAGCTATGCTGCTAGCATTGCTAAGAATACACCTATACTTATCTACACACTTGCTTTTCTCTGTGTGTATTGACACACAGGGAACCCACACTATTAGCCAAGTTTTGCACATCTGCATAAAGGTAAACCCACCTACTTGCTCAGTCTCTTTAATCACTGTTTGACAAACGAAATTATTATCTGTGATCTGTGAATTATTAGGGCACAACACAGAGATATGCACTAAAGTGTTTCAATAACTACACAGGGCTGATCTGGATACATAAATAATTGAATGAAGGAGACATGGGATGGTGAGACAGTTTGGGCCTGTGGTTAGAGAAGCATACGACTCAAAGATCACTGATTCAATCCCCAGCCCGGCGGGGTGGGTAGAGCAAGTGCAAAGCAGTGCTCACCCTGCCCCCATCAGCAACACTGTGGTACCCTTGAGCAAACCCCTGATCCCAGCTGTTCCAAAATTTGACCACAGAGAAAGCTTTTCCAAACATTTGTGAGTAGCTGTTTTTGAAAGCCGACAAGAATCAGCACACACTGCGGTTCATATAATGGCTCTGTTTTTGAGAGACACTACCCTCCGACCCACCAGCGTGAATTCTTTGTTAAAACTCGATGACGAGCAGCAGAAAGAGTTCCCACTGGTCAGATGCACATGGTCTGACTCTTCACACTGATTTGAGATTGTGCTGCTCCATGTGATGCAGTATAACACATCAGTGCGTGGTGGAGGGATTATTTGATACAGTCTGAATGTGTGGGTCATTAGTATGCTCGAGTTAATATCATGAAGTCAGGCTTAAACACTTAACATGTCTCGCTGCACTTCAGCTTCACTGCTGTCAGAGTTGCATCATTAAGATGCCCTTCCTGCTCTGCAGATCAACTTGTTTTGACAGAGAAGCAACGGTGCTAAGTTTTCCAAAGACATTAATCAATATATAAATGCAGTCTAGGTATTATATTTCTGTGTGTACTAATACATAAAGGTGAACAGACGATAATACACCCAAACAACAGTTACCTTCGTGGTTTATTAAACTGGACTCAAGTCTTCTGAACATTTCATCTTAAGATGATGGATGAATATAAATATTGAGCAAAGAGCTTTATGGGGTAAATCTACTGCTGAGTGAAGCCTGCACTGTTACTAATGCCCCTCAGTCAGCTTTTCCATGTTTAGCGAGTTAATTTTAGTGGTCTGCTCTCTAATTTGCAGATTAAGGAAATGCTCAGTTGTTTAATTAACCCCTTAAGCGCTAAGGGTTTTTTTTCTGCCTGAAATACCATACCCAACTTTAATTAGTAGTAATGAGTAGTAATAGGCCTTTCCAAAAAGGATGGAACACATTGGATGACCTCAAAATGGTCACCACAAATGTACTCAATCATAACAGAGGCTGTTGATCCGAATACTGGGATGTCTATGGTGGAAAAAGTTAAAATATATAAAGAAACGTATGACTATGATAAGGGATACACTTTTATGTAGGGCAGAGCAATATGACCAATTAATACCATTTGGGTTTTGTTATGGATTTATATGTGCAAAACACATCATGTATTGCACTAAAACCTGTTTTAATTAGCCAGTCTGTAAAACTAAAACGATGTGCTTTAGAGCCCTTCAGTTAAAATGGACTTGGTTGAAGAACCTACAAATTCACTGTTGTAGTAACCTTATTAGTTATGAAGGTAACACAGGAATTTTGTTCTGCTCATTTGCAGTATTTCTGCATAGTTTAAGTGATTTTTAATCATAAAAGTTGTAACAATAAGCTGCTACTGAAACCAGTGATCTCAGATGGTTACACTACAGTTACCTGCTTTCTGGTGTGCATTTGTCAGTTTGAAAAATGTGGTGACCTTTTTAATAAAGCATCATAGCCTGAAGATCATGGCTATGAATCAGTATACCAGAGAACCACAGCAAAAAAAACAAAAAAAACAAAACAATATCATCTTTTTCTCTCATTACTGTACTGTTCTGTATGAGGATGAACTGAACCTCTGTGACATTTGAACTGTTTTATTCAACACAAAATGCAGCATCATCAGCAGCGCTGCTCAAGTTCACACTTCACAAGAATCAGCTCAAAGTTCAGTTCGCACATAAGAATTTATGTTCATTTCTCAGACATCTCACCACAGAAAACCTTATTTCTGAAAGATAATCTGGTACAGGTTGGGGATGCTGCTTCTGTGATAATATAGACTATTCATCACAGAGGACGTCTGAAACGCAACTGATCTGTGTGGTCCCTGAATGTCTCGCATGCACGTTGAATGAACGAAACCTTTGCCATTCACATCTCACTGCGTTCACGCATCTATTTGAATCAAAAGAACGCAAACGTTCTTTCCAAAAGCACATACTTCAATGAATGAACTCCGACTCAGTGTTCAGAATCCCTAAAAAGGTACAATATACCGCTAAAAGAATAAAAGAAATCAAGAAATGACTTGTTAAAAGCTGCAAAAGAAAGGATGGTAAAGAATTCAAGGTGTCTGGTTAAAGTTGAATAATTTCCAGTGAAGGTCTGAAACTGAAGATAAATGTTTTATCTGGACTTTGGCACATTCCTTGTGTCCATCCTCTTTGATCTTGAAAGGAGCTACAGATGATCTACAAACTCTAATCTGTTATAACTTCTGCCCATTTGGGAGGACAGAGGTATATGAGTTGAACGGAGGCATAAGTCGTTATCTCTCTCCACTAGTCTTCTTCCTCTGCCAAGCAACGAGGAGGAAATGTCAGGAGAGCTCAAGTATGAGAGGCAGAGACGGGAGACAGGCATCCCACATACTGGATCTCACTTTTTCTTTAAAAAAAATCCTACGTCTTAGACGAGTGAGCAGTTATATTGCATGTGTGTGTGTGATTGTCATATGTCAATTAAGACGTGATGAGAGCTTGTTATGCAACCATAGCTTTAGTATTTTGTCAATGTCCCTGAGTGTTTTGAAGAACCTTCCTTTGTAATAAACTCCCATAAACAAAACTCCCAAACAGTCTGTGTGAGGTCGTTCAGCAAACATCTATTGGGTCAGACTGAGTTTCAAAGTTTTGAGCCATCTCCACTGCATGTGAGCACTGTTTAAATAGCTTTTCAAGGAATATGTTTCCACATACTCTGAGTAGTCAGACTCAGAGGCATAGCTTGTTCTAATTAGAAAGTTTAATGTTTTATCTCGTTAACTCCTCTCACTACATCATTTGATGATGTCTCTCAAAGTTTATAAATAAAATCTTACAGACTGATTTAACAGATGCCTCATTGATTTAAATGAGAGTGAGAAAACAAATTCTACTCCCATGAATTTCTGACACTTTCTGAGTGTGAACTACAGTCAATCAGTCTGGCAGAATCTGGAAACATCTGAATGCAGCATGATACTTCTGAACAACAGGACACACAGTCGACCCTGAGGGAGAGCTACAGATAGAAAGGGAGCATTTAAGTGAAAGAAGAACCAAAAGGCCAGATAAAACTGCTTCAATGTTCTTAATGGAGCTTCAGGGATCAGTGGTGTGGAGCTGCCACTTTATCCCTCTATCTCCCATCTGTGTGTCTGCCACCATTCAGACCCAGACTGTCTGACCCAGACTGTTCATCACATATAGTGCTGATAATGTCAGAGGAATCTTTGACAATAATCCCCATCACACAGCTCGAGTAGGACAATTCAAAGGAAGCGCCGTAGTCTGCCTGCTCGCTTCTTCTGTTATATCTCTGCAGGTTCAGATGCACAGTGAACGTCAACATTGGTGCTATCTAGGCAACACTGAATGACTATGAAAGACTGGTGCAGCCATACATAAACACATGGTTATAAGATCCTCGCTAAAGTCGAGTGGTGGAGTTTGCTAAAAGCAGAAAAACCTGCTGCAGATCTCATTATTATTTAGAAAAGTCCATTAGCGTTTCTTGTAACTCTGTTGAAAATAAACCAGTATGCTGGATTTTGCTTGTATTCACACATGTTTAACCAACAAAGACTTCACCATATGGCACATTTAGCTGGATTGTACACATAAGGTGGTTTCTGTTGCTTAAAGCATTTTAACATGTTTCCATGAAGGCTTCAAGACTGAAATTCTCCACCTAAAACATATAATTTCTCTTATTATGTATCATTTTTGTGGATTGTGCATTTTCGTGTGTGGTGCATCAGCGGCCCCCACTGTGGCCTTGCAGCAAAAAGGTTCTGGGTTCAGACCTGCTGCATGGCTGGAGCCTTACCACAAATTATAACCAAATATTTCCTTTGTAAAGGTAATTACTGTCAAGTAGGACAGACATTAGTGCCAGCAGGTTCCTGTGATCACAAACTCTCTTGTTATGAGCAGAAAGAAAAGCAAGCTGAGAAAGGAACTAGAATAGAGTTGTTTTTTTGTTTTTTTTATAAAGCAATTAGTGTGAGCAGGAGACAGGATATATGATTCATCAATTACCACTTGCCAAGTGATGCACTTTAATTTGCATTTAAATCTGTCTACAAATGGAGACGATCCTTTTCTTTTAAGGATTATTTGTAAGGCAGCGCGGTGGAGAGAGGATCATTGTTTTTTTACCGCCGGTTTGTAAGTCACTCGGTAACTGTACAGAGTTTACCAATTCATTAGGCAACATAATTGTAGATTATATTGCGTGTTGCTAACACGTGACTTATGTGACATTGAAGCATATGAGTAATCCCCCCCTTAGATGAATGTCAGCAGCCTACAGTAAGTGGGTGGATTCTACTCAGTCTCAGAACATTCATCTGATTTTAGTTATGTCTTTGTATTTATCCAGTCAAACTGGTTACAACTAAATAGTTTATTTGTTTAAGCCTTAGTCATTTAGTTTTTTCTAGCAATCATTGCTCAAAGGAGGAAATTATACAAGTGTTAGGGACAGACGCTGTCACCCAGTGCTCATGTGTGACTCATTAATGTGTAATCTTTGGACAACAGTGGAGTTCAATGGATTGTAGTACGTTAATAACTATATTTCAACATGCTTTAGACACAGCTGGTCATATTTCTGGGTAAAGATTGTGCATAAGATAGCTCCAAAGTGGAGGCAGCTGGTATTCGTCTACATACATCTGTGGATTAGTCCACAAAGCTGATGATATTACAGAAACTCCCTGTATTGCATTTCACCGTGGTCAGCTGAACTATAGTCTCCCGCTTGAGTTGTTCTACAATTTGAATGATGAACGAGTTATTATTAAACAACAGCATTGATTAGAGCTTTAATCGTAAACATTATTGCTGCTGGTTGTTGTTTAATTGCCCAGAATGCAGCAGTGCAACGGCGCCTCTGGTGTGACGCAGAGATTGATCACGAAAAATGAGGTACTTGTGACTCAGGGCAGGGCACATCTACTCTCAAATAGAAGTATAATGAGGGAGAGGAGGGTGAGTGTGGAGGAGCAGAATAATGAGAAGAGAGAAAGGGAAGGAGACAGAGTGAGTAAGACGGAAAGAAAGACGACGTCAGTGGCAATGTGAGGGTGGCAGGAGATGTAGCAGCATAGTGAAGTGACTCAACTTTAACCATGGAAAGCTGCATGTGTGTGTGTGTGTGCAGATGTGAACTGTTAGGTTTTAATATTACTGTTCTTCTTTATCATTGAACTCTAAAATGGTCAAAAAGGACATTACAGATAATTTGTGAAGGAGTTCGTGTTTTGAAATATTGATCGACCCATCCCGAGCCATTAGAACAATAAAGACACTTGGAGGGAGCTTAATACTGTATATTGGCATTCTTTAATTTGTTCCTCTCTAATTACCAGTGTGGTTTTGAATGAGGCTCACATGGTCAGGAAACTTAATCAGTGTGTAATTAGATTCAGAATTAAAGTTCCATTCATACAGCGGGTCCAAATACTCAGGCTTGATTAACTGCTGCTGACACTGCTGTGCTTTAATAAAGTACAGGACTGAGACAGTAGTGCAGACTAAAGTATAACCTGGACTGTAGTTAGAAAATATGTCAACAACAACCTTATACCACATACTTCTATCACTACAGTTATGCCTCCGTCCACACGTTTTAATTCCCCCTTTTTAGTTCCCATTAAACAATGTGACAAAACATAATTTGATTTTTCAAATGCACATTTTCCTCTCGTACAAAAGACACAATCAGACAACAATAAGAACAGAATTAAAAGAGTGCACGTATTGGAGGTTTATGTACGGTAGCTGCAGCGGGTTGATTACAGACCACACGCCTGGTCACATATCACCCTACTCTCACCATAGCAACCGACAGACCTTTCTCACATTAAAGCTGTTTCTTTGTAAAGCACAGGTGTTACTAATGCCATTAATGATGGCTCCGGCCTATTCAGGTGTTCCAGGAAGTCATCATTGTGTCAGAATGAGCCAACATGGATAATAAGCTAAATAATATTTAGTTACTTACCTTTCAAACTGTGACATTTCAACCTACTTTCTGTAGGAAACAAAGCAGAAGTATGAAAACAGTCGATTTATAGGATACATGTGGATAATAAATGCAGCTGAATGTTTAATAAATTCATGTTTCTGGGAGTTAATCAAAAACTAAAATCTCATATTTCCTCAAGTTGTGGACACTTCCATAAACAATCTGGACACTTAATCATTTTGTGTGATCACTGACGGAGAAAAATATGTGATATGATGTTACCTGAGTGCACTGATTCCATTTATCTTCAAGTGACAGTGATACAAATAGAAAGGTGATAAACAGTGTGTTCATGCCTCTACTTCCTGTGTGTACATTTCACAACCATGTGGGTGCTCAAGCTGAGGAAAACTGAGAAACCGAGAAGCTCCCGGGCTGTCAAACACTGTAAGAAGAAACATAAGAGAATAAGAAACCTATTATTGACTCGTTTTAGTGCTCTTTTTAGTGCTGTTTGTAATGCAAACAGCTGGAAGAAACAGCTTGTAATCTGCCTTAAAATCTGTTTCTCATCCCTGAGGATTCAGCTCATCCTGACAGCATGAATAAGAAGTGTTTGCTGTGACGGCAGTGTGTGTGTGTGTTCTCACTGCAGCGGCGCTTGTTAGTGCTGATTGATTGATTAGATTTATAGGAGCTGGTAAAGTTGGGGTTTTATGTGGAGGATGTTCTCAGCTGCTTCACGTGCTGCATGTAGGTGCTTCGTTTCAGTCCGTTTGGTACAGCAAAGTCAAATTGGAATAAAAGAAAAAGGCAGAAAGTGACATTTGGGGACTTGTAAAATGCTAAACACTGCATCAAGTTTAAATGCCAGACAAAGTAATTTACAAGACCAGCAACTCTGTGCTGTTTTGTAAAAAGAGAGTGATGATTCCATCCTCTGTGACTAAGTTATTACACAGTTATGGTGCCAGATTAAAGTTAATAGAGTCTGTGTAAAGCAGGACGTTTCACACTACCAGAATATTTCTTTTATTTATTTATTAGCATAGTTAATGCACTACTTTTACATTGTTGATCTCTAGTAATGATTTCATTAGGTAAGACCGAACTGAGATGACTGAGTTCCATTTAGTACTGCAAACTTTCTGTAGTAAGTATTTACAGTGACACATACTGTATGTGCTGTATGAACATGTCATGTACACTTTACGTTTGAGTCATGATTGATACCGGGGCCATGCGAGGACGACATACAGGCCAAGAGTGTAGGAAAAGTTTGAGAGTGAGATGGTTCTTCGACTTCATTCGGCACAGATGAGGGTCCCCGATACACCTCAGAGGTTAAAGCTACAGTACATCAGCTCATTATAGGAGACAGGTACGGTCCAAGGTGCTGTTTAGTATGGATATTATTATACTCCCTCAGCTGCTTCCTGGCTCAGTCCTTTGATAGAATGCGAAATTACATAAAAAACTTTTTCAATTACATATTAAACAGTTCTGGTCTTGAACCTGTCAGTGAGAATACTTTAATCTTTGTGTAATTATTTTTGTTCCCTGCTCAACCTGAGACAGACAAAACTTTTAACAAGAAACCTACAACCGAATTATCTCTCTCTGATCCATTAAACATTTTATACACCTCCACTGCTTCCTATTACATTACCTCTCTCTGACCTATGACCTATGCACCTGTGCACGTGACAGTCTCTGCCTAGTCCACCCACACCGCCTTGCTCAGCCCCCCCCACCACACCTCTGTGTTCCCTCCCTTCCCCGCAGGTTGGTGACCAGATCTTGGAGGTGAACGGCCGCAGCTTCCTGAGCATCCCGCACGACGAAGCCGTCAGAGTCCTGAAGTCGTCGCGGCACCTAATGATGACGGTGAAAGACGTGGGTCGCTTGCCGCACGCCAGGACAGTGGTGGGCGAGACCAAGTGGATCGCCAGCTCGCAGATCGCAGAGAGCTCGGCCAACAGCAGCATGGCAAGGTGAGTTGAAGCCAAAAAAGTTCCAGAGCATGCCCACCCATAAAAAACACAATAATATTTTTTCTCTGACTAATACTATGTTTTGTGAAGTAACAACTATCTGTTACAGATTTACAGTTTTTACACTTTACTTTACACAAAATTATCAATAACATCATTTTTTTAATTGGAAAAAAAAAAACAACAACACACAGAGCACATCACAGGAAAAAGAAGAAGAGTTAATTAACAACATCAAACCCAACCCAGTTCAAACCAGAGGAAATGAAAGCAGGAGTTTTAGGACAGAATGCTGATTCTTTCTCTTGCCAAGTTAGATGAGTTGAAATTGAGTCCTGTGTCTGTACACACAAATATGAAGCTGGAGCCAGGAGATGATTATCTTAGCTTATCATAGAGACTATGGAAGGTGAGGAAACAGCCAGTCTGGCTCTTTCTAACTCTTAACAGTCCTCTCACCATCACTTCGGTCATGATTCTTTCTCAGCCCTGTTAATTCTAGTTTTTGTCCCTGTCAACTACTTCCCAGCTGCACACCCGTTATCCCCTGACTTACTTTCTTGTTTCTGTGCCTGACTCCCTGCACCTACCTGCTCCCCTGTTTTCCATCCCTAATGAGACTTGCTGTATATATGCCACTGCTGTTTCCTTAGTCATTTGCCAGATCTTTGTGTGAGTGCTTCATGGTGTGTGGGGCTGTGATTCATTTTGAACAGTCCCTTTCTTGCCAGCCTTCCTGTTCCTGCACATGTTTGCCTTCCCATCTTCAAGCTTTTGTGTTCAGTGTATTTTTTTTTAATAAAGCCACTTCACTCTGTCTGCCTGCCTGCGTGTGTTTTAGTCCTCCCTGCCTATGCTTCTGTCACAAGCTGAGACAGCTTTTAAAACTCCCTCATTAACACGTGATATCTCATTTCCAGGGTAAAAACAACACGTTGTGCATTTACAGGGGTTTATGAGCTGGACTATTTCCTCTCACTTCCTGGAATCTTTTCTGGTTGCCCAGCAACTTAACAGTGACTTGGATTTAGCTTATATTATTGTGTCATCTAATGCTTGGCGAGAAAGTCGAACTATTCCTTTAATGCAGATCTAGTCAGGCACAGTTCAGCTTGGTCTTTGAATTAGAGCTAAAGGAGAGAGGCACATAAATGAAGAACAAAAGCTTTATGATGCAACAATTTTTTAACACATACTGAGTAAAATAAAGCTTACATATGTGGATATGGTATTTCTAACAACGTCATTTTGTTGAGTTAACTAAAGCTCTTTGCCCCCACCCTTCCTAAAACATGCAGTCAGGTTAGGGGTTAGGGATGATAACTGGTGTCTTTAAATGCCCATAGGTGCGAATGTGAGTGTGTATGGTTGTGTGTCTCTATATGTCAGCCCTGTGATTGACTGGCTATACCCGTCCAGTGTGTACCCTGCTTCTTGCCCAATGACAGCTGGGATAGACTCCAGCACTCCTGTGACCCATAAGAGGAAAAGTGGTTAGGATAATGGATGGATATCATTGATACTGACCTTTCGAAAAAACCTGGACATATTTGTTAGATTTACCCCGTTGCAGATAACACAAATGTTCAAATGCCAAATGCAGAACTCTCATTAGTCCCATTATAAACACAGCACAGAGAATTCTCCAGTTTTCTTTTCATGTCCGCCGGTTAAAATAATTTAATGTCTTTAACCACCAAAATTGCTGATCCCTTTGAAGAGATCATCTAAGATTTATTTTTCTGTAATCATTTTAACAAAATCAATCTATGCTCGTTCCAGTGCTTAAAACTGGCACAAGAAAGAAGATTGAGATTTCACAGAGATAACGAAGAGAACGCCCAGAAAAACATCCTGTCGCTCTGAGAGTAATGTAGATCAACAACTCTTTAACCAGCTAATGTGATCAGACACTCGTCTCTCACATAGCAGGACATTTGCACTTTTGTTTTGCAGAAAAAACAATGCAGCGTGCAGCTCTGTTGGAGAAACGCTGGTGCTCCCATCAAAATATCACACCTGAGCAACTCGTCTGCAGCTCATGAACTTGGAACCTGGAATAAATGCAATCCCCTACAACCAAATTAAAGTCTGATGTAAATGCCAAACTAATTTCATTATCAACTCAATAATACACAAGACATTAGCCCGACAACTTAGGACTTGTAATTCTGCTCTGATTCTCCAAAACAAAGGGCACCATAAAAGGTATTTAACATTTACATCGACAATGAATTTCTTGTTGAATCCTCCCCTGAGATGTCTTGTCAGGGTTATTACAGTGTTTCTTGCAGGAGCAATACTGCCGTACACGAGAGACAGATGGTTGTTTTGCATGTATTCATTTCACCCTGGTATCTCTGTGCAAGAACATTAAGACACAGCTGAGACAACAGCTCTTTTATTAGACTGGGAGTTGACAATGCTACTCCTAATTTCAATGAATTAACATATATTATCATGATTTTCACAGAGTAGTGGAAAAAAAATCTAATCTTCAGTAATCTTAAAATGGGACTATGCACCATGAGGTATAGGTAAAGTTACGCTTCCTATTTCAGAAAAATACATTTTTATAAATTTGTTCAATTCAGTTTCATCCAATTTTACGGAATTTGCCTGGAAGCAAAGTTTGGCACTGTCTGTTTCTACCATGTTGTAAACATAAACATTTGATAACTAAAATTTCTCTAATTCATGAATTTATTTCACATTATTCTCAATTATAAATAAGAGAAATGACACAAGGAGCAATTAATTAAGTTAACAGCTGAAACACTGAGTTACAAATGTTTGCACTCTTCTGCCTGTGTGATTACCACATTACCTATTTTGAATTGCTGAGATTTTAGTGCTGCACACATTCATAGTTTTTAACTTTGTGTCTTCTCCTTAGAGAACGAGAACAGTCAGGGAGGTGACATTTAAAAGAGAATAAACGACTGAGACTGTCTCAAAAGTTAACTGGGCTAATTTAATTTGACTCCCACAACAGGTCTCCACACTGAGTTTAATGTGCCATTGCAGGTGGAACTGCAGTATTTCTCAGATGCTGGTTTAATTATATATTTTTTATTATTTCTTCCTCCAAAGGCGGCACTTTGAGTGTTTGCATTTGCTCATGGATTGAGAGCCTAGTGCTATGTGGGCACTTGAGGATGTAAAGACATCTACTCGAGTCATTTCACTGACACACCTTTTAAAAGACTTCTTTTTATGTATTTTGAAGAGAGAGTTAGTTGCTGTGTGTAACTGACATGTATTTTGATGTCTGCGCTTTGAATGTATTGAAAAGCCTGACTGGAAGATGTGCACATTTTACGTTTACTGCAAAAAAAATGCTTTCCTGTGCAGCGGTTTCTGCCACATCTTTTAAGAATGTGAAAGCCATGACAAAGATTTACAAAACGGTGGTACTGTGCATTTAGCAGCCAGTGATGAATGAGAAATATATTCAAAAAGATGAAAAGCTGTCAGTCAAGATATTTCAAATCCTGTTTCCCATTCCTAGCTCCAAAGAGTGTGTGTGCGTGTGTAAGAGAGAGATGGAGAGAGAGGACAGTATTTCAGTGACAAATACTGGTGAAACAACAGCTCACCATTAGGTATATGTATAGTTATATAAAGGTTTTCTCCAGCTTTTGTCCTTAAAATCACATTATGAAGGTGACACTGACAGTTCTTCAACTTCTGCTCTCATATGGTAATCAAAACAATCGACACCAATGTGAAACTCAGGAACTCAGACAGTCAGGTTGAGCAGCCCACAAATATTATATACACACAAGACAGTAAGATACAGTATATAAGATACTGTATATAAAATGAACAAATGAATTTGTGTGTGTTTGTGCGTGCAGGACTTACTTATTTGTCCTCTTCATGTGTTTCCCTGCAGCTTCTCAGTCGAACAAGGAGCCTCTGCAGCAGGAAAGGTGAGACTTATGAGAAATGACTTCTTCTCTGATACAGCACTATCTGTGTGTTTGTGCATTGAGTGTTTTCTTTCTGAGCGTGATTATCTGTGTGTCTGACTGTGCATTAACACCACCACCAGTGGTGTCACTAATCACAGTTCAGGTGTGGTGTGACAGAGCCGCACCTGTCAAGTCTCACCTTATTTGTTGGACTCAAATTTTAAAATGTTTTTGCTAAGATAGCTCATGGTTGGGCACTGTATCATATTACATGTGAAGTATATCAATCCAACATTTTAGTCAATCATTAAAATGTGACATTTCTAGTTTGTTTTTCATTTGCTACAACAAAAACAAGTAAAGCAATTTTAGACACTACCTTGTGCTTTATTTTGGTTAGTTTGGATATATAGTAGGTTTTCTACAGTGGGGCTGAGAGTTTTACAGTAGTGATGTTTAGACATGGCCTAAATACACAGGTTGGGATTTGACATGCTTGAAAATGTGTGAACCCTTTACAGTTTTCCTTCTTTCCACATAATAAGTCCTAAGGTACATAAATAGAAACCAACTAAACAACTGAGACACAAAGTTACACTTATTCATCCATTTCTTTTTTATTTGAAGGGGAAAGTTAGGTGTGATTTAAAGAAGTCATATTTAGAGAAGATAAATGTGTGTCTTCTCCATCATTGAACAAAAATGGTGTTTGTGGCAGAGTTGCAAGGAGGAAGCTACTCCTCTCCAAAACCAACATCACTGCCTGGCTACAGTTTGTTTAAGACTGAGTGGATAAGCTAGAAAGCTACTGAAACAAACAGATGACGACATACAGTAGTAGACGTTTTTGACCTTTTCTGTGGTGGCAGGTGGCAGTATCCCAGTAGAGTTGGACCTGAATTGCTGCCTCTGGACCAGGATCAATTGAATCACTGATGTAGCTATGAATCTTGAGGTGTACAAGCAAATTCTACAGGAAAATGTAAAGTTGTCAACGATCCTAAACACACAAGCGGAAGAAACTGAAACTTAATCCTAGTCTTAATTCTTAATCAAAAGAAATGATGTGGAAGAACCTGCTAAAAACTGTTCATGTAAGAAAACCAACCAACTTCCCTGAGTTAAACCTGTGTATTGCCGTTATTTAGTTTTAGGACATACATAAAAATTTATTTACATTTTAGATGCATATTATATGAATTCCCAAAGGCTTTTAAACACACTCTATCAGCAACAACAGTCCTTTGAGTCACCCTGCACCATAAAACTGAAACTGAATTCACTCATCACACTGTGCGCTCCTGTTCTTACTCTTGACTTTGACTCTAACTCTAAAAGCAAGGTAGAGTGTGTTGGAATAGAGAAATAAGAGGAGGATAGTTGGAAGAGACAGGAGCCGACAGCAAAGAAAGGAGGGAGGTGAGAGCGAGAGAAGGAACTTGAGTGTGAGAGCTCACGTTTCATTACGGAAGCCCTGATGAACAGACTAGTGAGAAAGTGAAAGTGAGAGGAAGACAAGGGAAGAGGGAGGCATTTTGAGAATGAGAGGAACACATTTCCTCAGGACCAAAGTCCAAAGAGAGTTTAAAAGTACCAGACTGTATTTTAACCTGACACTCATGTAGGTCACCAGTGGTGTACAGCACAGTAGCTATGATTACCTGCCCTTTTAGTTAAAGGTGCCCTTTTCAGACGGAAAAACTAAAAGTGCACTGGGAGCACTGATCACAAGAGATAAAAGGGTAATTCTGCAGAAATTTTTTATACCTAACATTAACAAATGTGGCAGTACTTGCCACTAAGGAAGACATTACAAGTCACTTGAAAGCATTTAAACCAATGAACAATGCTACTATTTTAATTGATGAGGACGGTCTCCGCTAGTTGTTCAAATAACACCTATATCAACAAATGCACATAATCCGTGACTTCAATACACGCAGTTCTCTTGTGTGTGTAAAAACATTTTTGCTCTCTGGTCAGCCCTGACAATTTATGACCACTTGGTTTCCTTCATCTTCTTGAGGAAATTCACAGAACACTTGCCTTCCTGTCCGGTCTCTCACCCAGTTTGTGCAGAGAAAACCCTCCTTAAACTGTGAGAGGTGCCGTTCTGCACACTCAGTTGTTGAGGTGGGACTGGACTAGATTTGATTCTATCGCTAAGCATGATCAGAAATATTGGTTTGTTATATGTTATTTAATGGAACATTGTCCTTCTATTGCAGGAAGTGATGCTGTAGTACATGCTGCTTCTCTTCTGGAGAGCATCATGAGTGGGGCCTGTATCATTTTTGTGGAAATGGTTTTCAGATAGCTCGTTTGGCATTCTGCTTTAAAAGCTGTGAAATCAAGTTGATGTGACAAAAGTCCAAAGTTCAGTCTGAAAGTGTAATATTGCATTTATGTGACTGATATCTTTATAAATGGAACTGGCAGAACTCTCAGTTTTTACATCTGAGTCTGTGTCACTGCCAAATACAACTACAATGAGAGCTGGGAATAAGATTAAAAAATCTATCTCTAGAGACACTTGCAAACATATCATGATATTTCTGATTTATGGTCATTTAGGATATGCAGTCAATCCATGCATTAGTCTAATGAAAAAAAAACATGCATGCTGATGCAGTTTGACCTCCTCATTGAGGTTATGTAGAAGATCAAAGAGCTTCGTGAGACAGTGCAATCTGCTCAGGCTTAAACGAAAACCTGTGTTAGATGTTACACAGAGTCGATTTAGAAATTTCTGAATGAGAGCAGAGCAGGGAACAAGCTGACATCACTTTCAGTGCTCAGATTTTCCAACATTATGACAATAAAAACATTATCTAATTAATTTCACTCCAGTATCTAGTCTTAATCTTATTCACAGCAGAACACAGCAGTAGGTACAGATAAGGCATTCAGCCTGGACTTCACAGTTACCAGCAATTCAGTGTTTTCTCCTCTAAAGAAATATCTACACAGTGGCACAGTATTGGTTTATTCCTGCATCCAATTATGTCTTTATTTCCTGCCTCTGGTGATTAAAAAGCAGTGGGACTTAAGCATTTATTTTTCTAATGCATTAACACGTCTAAAAACAACACATCTGAGGCTGTATTTTGCACATATTTAGTCACAAACGTATGTTTTGTTTCAAAAGGAGGACATGACTCTGTGTACCAAATTGAATTGTGATCCATCCACATGTTGGACCCTCTGCTGAAGTCACTAAGCTGAAAATACACACCTTCATGACTCTTTAAGATCCCTTGGAGAACTTTCATCATGGTAGCTCTGGTTGACTTTAAAGCACCCATAATGAACTTTTTTTTAGCCAGATGGCCAATGTGTCAATCTCTGTGATGATCCCACAGAGAGTTATCACTCAACTCTTCAGCTTTCCTTAGCTGTATGGAGCTTTACAGCATTTTTCAGCTCATTGTTGTGGTTTCCCAACCCACACTGCACCATGTCTCATCAGCATTGTTGTTAGACACAGCAAAATGTTGTTTTCAGAAAAAAAAAGTATTCTACTTGCCCATCATCAGCAAGACAAAAGTTCAAAGCCATTATTTTTAGAAACTGACAAGTCCTAATTTTGGGGACTTGTTGCCTTAGCAGGGAAAAGTATTTAGCAAGTTGTTTCATGAGTAAGGACGTTCAATTGTGAACCTTTTATATTTTTCACAGTTTAGATTTAAAAGAGACATCTTTTAAGAAACTGACGGAGTAACTGCCACAAAATATCAGAACAAAGTGACTTGTACAGTGGATGGTGGTCAGCACAGTGGTGTCCGCCTCTCTCCATGTGGTACAGTATCAGTATCTCTGAACCAGTAATTTTCTTCACATTGACTCTCCGTGGGCATTGTAGCGTTTTGATGCTAGCTGTTATTAAAGTAAAACAATATAATATCACTGGAACCGTGCTGTGTGTCCATTTCAGAGGATCGTCCTACAGACCGACCTTGATGAAATATATGTTGTTTGATGAAAATGGAATCACTGTGTATGTGTCTGTCTGTGTGTGTCCATACTTCATAATGTCTGTGTTTCTGCTGTATGTTTGTATTAATTTCTGTGTGTTTGAATTTAAGAGGGTGGGGATTAAGAGTGAAAGATATGTTGCAGCAGGGCTTTGGGGTGTAGCAGCAGTGAGGTAAGTGACAATTCACAGCTCTGCAGCTCCTCTATGTGAGCCAGAAAGAGAGCCCTCACTGATAGACTCCCAATGTATGAACACATCCTCAGCATACGTAAATATTCATTTAGTTTAGTATGATCTACTGTTGATTGTGCTGCTTAAATAAGCAAAGAGGTTTCTGTTCATCTTCTAATCATATCCATCCTCCCGTCATTCCTCCCACAACTGGTGCCTGTCGAGTCAGCGCATCCCAGAGGTCGGTCCTTCCACACAGACCCCTCCGCTCTGCCTCCATCCTGTAATTGCAGCCCAAAGGCCAAACTAGACCAATAAGCTAATTAATTAAGGACAGGTCACGCAGCTATTCTCAATCATTATTTCTGCTCTGACCCCATTTGGCCCCCGATCTACAGCAAATTAATGTTGTTTGAGAGACAATAAAATATTTAACAGGTAATGAGGGTAAATATTGCTTTAGTCAGTCAAATGTAGTTTCCTTATTGAAGGGTGTGATCACTTAAATTTAGAGGTACACTAAGACTTTAATAGGTCCAGTAACAGCAGGATTAGTTCTAGAGAATAACAACATAAATGCCAACAGCAGTGCAAACAGTACTCATGCACAGCCAAACCTAAGCTTTTGAAATAGTGTTGTTGAGATCTGAAGACATTCAAAGATAGACTCCTTAAATTCAAAAACCGCTGGTGCTCAGAACTGAAAGCTACTTTTATCATGCTATCAAACCCGATGATGTGCCTTTATCTACAAGATGCATCAGTCAACTGGTGGTTCCCAAAGCTGCTGTGAAAATAACAAGTGACATTTTCAGACACACTTGTTGTACAGCAGCAAGGTGCTTTTGGCCACTATTTGTAAGAGTTTTACAAATCAGCATGGACAATAAACAATAAAAGCAGTGCAATTAAGTTAGCTTCCCACTGCTTGAGAAGAAAAGTGAGGTTGAGGCTCCTTTAAAGGAAACAGACAGTGTGTGAATAATGATTGAATGAAATCTGCTGGCATGAATACAACGATTAACACACTCAGATGGGGTTTACATTGTGCTACACAAATCCATATCCAGCCTCAAAAATAGCATTTTCTGTACCACAAGGCTTCAAAGGATTTCATTCAGGTTTGAAAAATAAAAGCACAGAACATACTGTGTCACACTGGTGACAGGTATAACAAATGTGTGAGTCAACATACTGTACAGCAAAATCAAAGGTGTTACCAGGATACACTTGTAGTGATTATACTTGACACCAAAATTAAAATCTTCTCAAAGAAGTGTGTAACTGTGTTTCTCTTTACACAAAAAGAAAACTTGCATCACTTGCCCATTTCACCCAAAGCACCTTGTGGGAAGCCCTTGTCTGCCTGACATAGCTGTGGTTTGCCATTGTGACATCCTGTCACTCAGCTTTTTTGTTTTTTAGTTGTTGTTGTTGTTCACATGCAAATTGAACTAATCAAGGGCGACAGTAGGAAGTAGAGCATTTCATCTACTAATCGCAGCATCTGTGGTTTGTCTCTTCCTGCTCAAGTTGTGTTCTTGGGCCGTATCCCCACAGGGATCAACAAAGTAGCTTAAAAATTTTGCCTCAATCTCCATTAACAACCTTACACAGTTAAATTAGATTTACTTTAACATTCATGGACAGTTATAGGAATTACTAAGTCAGATCATAGGTTGTGCAGGACATTTCATGTTTTTTTTTTTAGATTTGGTGAAGTCTACAATCATCCATCCATCCTCTTCCACTTTGCTCAGTGGCAACAGGTTCAGCAAGGTAGACCAGAAATCCCTCTCCTCAGCAATGCTTTCCAGATCTTCTGGTGGAATTGCGAGGCCAGATGAGTTATGTAATCTGTTCAGCATTGTCTGGGTTGGTAGGTCTCCTACCAACATGCTCAGAAGACCTCCAGTGCAAGGCACTCAGGAACAACTGGCTTCTTTAATGCGAAGGAGTAGCAGATGTACTCTGAGCTCTCTCTGGGTGTTAGAACTCCATAAGATGAAATCCTGCCACCCTACAGAGGAAATTCATTTTGGCTGCTCGTGTTCTCGATCTTTCCAGTTGCTGTTGGTCTATGCCGTTGTTGTCCCTTGTCCAAGCACCAGGTGACAATGGAGAGTAAAAACTTCCTCTAATGGAAGAAACCAGCAGAACCAGGCTCATGGTGCACAAAGTTATTGACATAGAGGAGAGGAGAGGAGAGGAGAGGAGCTCAGTGTATCAAGGGAAGTCCCCCAGCAAACTCTATAAGTCTATAGCAGCACAACTTAGAGATGGTTCAGTCACCTGAGCCAGCTCTAACTATAAGCTTTATTAAAAAGGAAAGTTTTAAGTCTAGTCTTAAAGGTAGAGAGGGTGTCTGCCTCCCGAAC
>JAUBNQ010000014.1:17664590-17699850 GCA_032353495.1 Ctenopoma kingsleyae | reverse complement strand
ATATGAAAACATCTAATGAAAACATCTAAGTTTGCAGAAAAACTGTACAACAAGAGAAAGCTGCTTATATCCATTGACCTAAGACACCGTCAGACAAGGATGGTGATGCTAAACCATTCAGTGCAATGTAAACTAGTAATCAGTTTTTAAAATCAACTCGTAAAGAAAGGTAGGGAGGGTGTTTACAGCAGGAAGCTTTGTGGTACATACATGGTGCATTCTACTCTTGTAATCACAGCAAATGTACTTATAATTAGTTACATCACTAATTACTTTATTTTTATTTTTCAGCATGGATCTTGTGTGTCTAACACATATAAATGAGGTTTTGGGATCGAACAAGCATCCAGCCTGTTCTTTTCCCATCACTTCAGTGAATGTGCCAAAACTCAAACACAAATGTGTTACCATGTAGTAAATGTGTCAGTGCCCCGGTGGGGAGAAGACAACTGATCTTCCACATGAACACACACAAACACACATAGAGAAACGACACACACACACAGACAGTACACACAGTGTCTAAGCTGACAGTGAAGATAAGCTGTTGACTGCAGATTTTTCACCAAACAGTCCTTGTCATTCAGATGGGTTTTGCCAGCCTTTCTGCTTTCCCCTCCGAAAAGCGACATTTACATGTGTGGCAGGCAGTGTGTGTGTGTGGTGGTCTGTATTCTTTTATGTGTCTATGTGTGTCTATTTGTGTTGTTTGGACCCATGGGTGACTGCTACCGTTGCTGTGTAAAGCAGATTAGAGAGCTGGGTGGGTTTGGGAGGATAAAAATACTGGATTTCTGAACCACACTCAAAGCCAGGTATACAGTCAACTGCATACCAATGCATGTGCACTCACACACATACACAAACACACATATATTAAGGAGATACATACCTTGCACTTACTATATACAACTACAACTACATACAACACTTGCAGTTTGAAGAATACTAACCTACTGGCCAAATTAATTGATGCTATTGAACAACTCTACAAAACCTCTGATTCCAACTAATGTCAAGATTTGTGAAGATTCTGTGGAATTTTTATCTATAAATGAAACTGTAGTTGATATGTGTCCATATCAAGAATGAATAACAACAACAACATTTGGCACTGAGATAAATATCCAGAGTGATGACAATGAGGCATCTGTAGGATCAGAATGTAACCACAGCTTTCTCACCTTTCTACGTATAATCCTGTAATGCTCCTATCTGCTGCTTCTCATAGATAATGAACCGGAACTGTTCAGCCTAGCTCACCGTGTTCTAGGCTGCACATACATCTTTAAGGATTGTCATGTGATTGTGTCACTTCTAGCTGAGAGACATGTCAGACTAAATGTAGAACTAATTATAGCTTTTAGTCTCTCAACAGGGACAATCTCCAGGGTCAGAGAGGAAAACGACTGTATTATCAGAAGTGTCACGGAGCACGCTTTAGACAGTGTCTAACCTGACAAAACGGGGTAAAATTGCAACATGCTTATTTTCCCATCGCTGCCATAGTGAGGCATCAAAAATCCAGATTTTATCTACCACAGTACCAATAACCACACTACATTAACATCAGACTCCTTTCTGTATTTGTTCTGAACATTTGGAACTGGATGCGAACAGGTTTCTGCTGAAGACACACACACGCTTCAGTGCCTGCACACACAACCACATCATATGTACACACAAACCCAGCATATTCTGACTGCTTACAGTGCAGATTAAAGTCTTCTCGTATAGACAGTCGATTGACTCTTGTGATAAATAAATTGTCTGTAAGTACTCCCCATGCAGCAAAGATGGGTAATTAAACTAAACTGATGGGGCTTTTGTTTTGGTGGCGGAGTTAAACGAAGGGCAACATTTCTCTGAACTCGGCTCCTCTGCTCTGAAATGGCTCACAGATCTGCCGCAAATTACCTCCTCTCCACCAGGCCAGTGGGGCTTAGCTGCCAAATCCTGCTTTGAACTTAGCTGATGGTTTTTTATCGATTTCACAGCATGTGTGTTTTGCTTGTGCAAGAAGACATAATTGTTGTGTGTGTGTGGGTTTGTGTGTTCATGTCTTATTTGCTTGCCCTTCTTAAAGACTTCAAGACTGACAAGAAAATGCAAACAGATACAGTATTGATGTCTTTCCTGTTTTCTAGGAGATGCGTAGCATCCACCAACACACACCTGTGTTCAGCATCTGCTCTCAAGCTTTCTCCCTCACGATCTCATTTTTCATCTTCGTTTTTCTGTACTGTGTCTCTCAGAATGACAGCGTGGTGGGAAGTAATGAGGAAGATCCTCCAGAGAGTCTGAACACCCTGCTGACCGACATCTCTCTGGTGAGCCTGGCAGGGACTGCCCCACTTTTAGCCTGATAACAATAAATATGGCACAGTGGAGAAGTGAGGAGGGGCAGGAGGAAAATGGTAAAAAACAAAAAGAAGAGGGCAGAAGAGGTAGGCAGATGCAGGTACTTGAGGAATGGCTGATCTGCAGGCTTTGTACTATAGACTTGAAGTGGAACAAGTGTTTGCACTATGAGAGAATGACTCTTGTGGTAAGCTCTGTTTCCAAAGATACACAATATACCAATATCTTTAGTTTATTCTAAACAGGAAATAAGAGGGAGGTCAGGGAAATTATTCTGGTGTCGCCAAAGCTACCTGCAACTCAAATCATACCCTAATTTGCTTTGCTAAACTTTCCTTTATGCTCATTTTATTTGTCACTCCATACAATGGTGAGCCACTCATGTCTGTGTTTTTCACTCCACTTTTAAGTTGTGTTTGAGAGCTCTTACCTTGAAACACAGGATACCTGCAGAAACAAAACAACAAGCAGCGACACGGTCAGTCACCCCTGTTGGTTTGGTGTGACAGATCTCAAAACCTGGAGACTGAAAACAGATTAAGTTAATATTGCCTTCGTTTTCTCCGCTCTGTGATGCATATGGTTACATTTTGTATCGCTGTATAGTGAGCCTCAGTCAATGATGATGAATATATCCTCTCGCTTCAGGATGACATACAGTCCACCACCGCAGAATCTCCCCCTTCCTTCAAACCTCCTCCCCCACCAGGGGGGCAGAGGCGCCCAAGTAGACGAGACCAGCTCGACAAATGCCTATCGTCCGAATCGTCCCACTCAGGCTTGTACTTCACAGCCCCGACATCCCACAATCACAGCAAAGAGACAGGACACCCTCCTGCCTCGCCCTCGCTACACAACAAACGTGGACATCCCAGGGACCCATCTCGGGACTACATGGCCATCAAAAAGAAAGATGCCTCAATACCTTCCAAGAAAGAACACATAACAGCTCCTCAGTTGTCCACTGTCACTCAGCACAACATTGGTCCTTTCCCCAGGGTCCAGTCCCCCAGCAGAGGCACCAAACCTGCTCCCCCATCTCCTTCACCTCCACCTCCACCTCCACTCCCTGCTCCTTCTCTGCCCCCTTCCTTGCCCCTTAAGCCAGTGTCCATGTCCAAAGCCTCCCCCACTTCCTCTCCTTCCTCTAAACAGCAGTTTGTTACTGTGGAGGTTCACAGGCCCAATGCAGAACCTGATGTAAATGAGGTGCGGCCGCTGCCCCAAGCTCGAGGTGAGGAACATAGAACACAGGACAGATATTCACAATGATACATAGTTTAACCAAAAAAACAGCACACAATTAATGAATGATTATAATAATCTATACTTTTTGTGCTGATTCATTTTTAGTTGCAGCACTAATAACATGAACACAAAGTTGAAATCCATAGAATCAATCATTACTTACTGTATTTTCTATTGTGGTTGGTTGATTTGGTCCCTTCAATCAGACAGTTATTGTTCTGTGAAATATGTTTAAAGGATGTCAAAGCCAAAAGAAATGTATGTATTTTGTGCAAATGCACCAAACCCCTGACATTTGCTGGGCTTTGGAAGAATGTGTTAAGACTGTTTTCTGTTGTGCAAGATTATTCCCACTCCCCAGTTCAGTGCGTGGTTATGACGATGAACATACGCTTTATCAGCACGTTTCTAAGAGAGATACGAAATACAAAATGTTGTATTTATAACTAGAGCTAGTGTTCAACTAATTCTAAAAAAAATGTAATTGGATTTTACAGATGGGACTCATTCACTGGTGGCCAGATTCTGAGTCTTTCCAATTCCCATGCGGTTTCAGTTATGAAGAAGATGGATATGAATATCATGTGTATAATCTCAAGAATCTGTATATTTACTTGGGCTTAATGTGCTCAAATGAGCAATTAACACAGTGTACAAATACTACTGCATGCAAAACATCACTAATCTTAATTAGCTTTTAATCTTGTATTAAATTCTAAAATCTGCAGTTTAACTTGACAACACTTCAAACTACATTAGATCCAATTCTGTTTGTTTATGTTCCTCTAAAGTTAAAGAGTAAAGTAAAGTCTTGGATTACTTTCATACAAAAAGATTACAGTCTACGGTTTGTTGAGATGTCTGCCTGCTCCCCCCTCAGGTGGCACCCTGTCTCAGCTGTCAGACAGTGGCCAGACCCTCAGTGAGGACAGTGGTGTGGACATAGCTGAGTCAGGACACATCAGCAAAGACAGCAGCCCCCATTCCTCACGCACACGCCTCCCCCGAGACACCCAGGGGGGTGGCAGGGACAGCCTCTCCAAACCGGTGAGGGGGTGATTTAGAACCGCTGTGAGCCAAACATGATTGGATGAGTGGATTAACTGTTAAACTGTGGCAAATGAAACCAAATGTGCTCAGTTTATTGTGTGCGTACAGTTGACTGACCCTCTAAGACCTTTTACACCTTAAGACTTAAAAAGAATACGGAAAAAATTATGTAAAGCGAAGACATTTTTGACGTTTTGGAAATGATGACATTTTTTTGAAAAGACATTTTTAGCACGTAAAGGCACTTTTAGATAGCAAATACATTTTAAAGTGAGGACACAGGAATAAAGGACCTACTTAGAATGTGAGGAATTTGTTAGAAAGTGAGGATTTTCTGGAAATCTCATCTTTGAAAGTGACCTCTTTGTAAAGTGCATATTGGACACAAAGTAAAGACAGTTCTACAATGTCTGGACATTTCAGGAAATTGAAGACCTTTATGAAAGAAAGAAAGAAAGAACATATTTATAAGTAATATTCACAAGTACAGTTGTGTGTAGATATATTGATGCGGTTTATTGCTACTCTTCCTTCAGGATGTGTTGTCAGTACTAACTGTGATCTCTTCCCTCCTCCCTCTGTTTGTTTACTCAGACTGTTTCCTATGTTTCCTTTATTTTTCACTCATGTTATTCATCTGCTCGTGCTCCATCATTTATTTCATCACTTGCTGCAGTGTAGCACCATGAAACTCAATTCACTATTGATTGATGGAAAAAATGACAAGTAAAGATGGGTGTAGCCTGATTGTTTATTATGTTTAGGCTGTTAAGTTCAATGCCTATTTTGTTTTAGGTGACAATTACTTGACAGGAAAAGTAAATGCTGAATGGACTTCATATCTTTTTATTGTGAAGATGCACATTGTAAAAGTAAAAGAGTACATTGTAAAAAAAAACATTGTCCATTTGGCAGCTAAATTTCTCATAAGCTGGTAGAGACCAAACCAGAGCTAAAAGGAAAATGACTATTTCACGTGAATCAGATGGACTCAAATAAAAAAGAATGATAATGTTACTGCGTCTACTGGATGTTTAAGTCGTCAGCTGTTTTGTCGGATATAGCAGCTCTGTAGGGTGACAACATGTGTGTCTGTCAGCTTAGGAGTATATCTGCACACCAGTGGACAGGACTTTATTTTTTTATGTACGAATATAACTATAAATTGTCTTTTCTATTATGCTGGTGTGGATTTAATTGATAGAAAGAAAGAGAGAGAGAAAATGTGGGGAGAGAGAGTGAGGTGTGACATGCAGTACTAATAATGTTCCTCTTCCCATTCTGAAATTGAAAGGGGGACACCAGACCACCATTGTTGTAAAATATGGACATAAAATCAGAGGAATAAGTTGGAGATTAAAATACAGATGGAAAAAAAAACATTTACACAGAGTAGATGCCTTGTTGAAAATGAGCAGGATGGTTTTAATGATCCTCTGACGTGTGAAGCTGAAGCTGGATAGTTCACCAGGACTGAATGTTTAAACTCACTGAAAAGATGCTTGAGCTCGGGTGCTCAGAGAAAAGAAAACCAAAGGCACAGTACTATATGTATGCATAGTGACACAAAGTGGAAGCGGTGTGAATATGAATAATTCTTCTTCTTGTATTGTAACTTATGCAGTCCCCTTCCTTATTTTTAGCCAGGTTTGTTGGAGCCCACATCTACACTAGTGAGGGTGGCAAAGACAGCCAGCACCCTGGGTATTGCCATTGAAGGTGGAGCCAACACTCGTCAGCCGCTGCCTCGAATAGTCACAATTCAGGTGAGTCACAAACCACTAGGCTCACCTCTACCTAACCCGGTATTTAGTCAGCTTCATTTTGGTGAATATTCTCCTCAGTTGTCGGCCATTTTTTATCCTCTGCACCTTCTTTGAGTCTCTGTGATGGTACCACACACCCAGCTTCCAGGTGGGATTTGATGTCCTTTAAGGGCTTTACATGGATTCACACTGCAGCTGAACTCACACTGCGATTCCTGCTAATTTTGTCCTCGTTCGTAGGGGCTCCCACAAAGATGATTACAGCATTTATAGAGTCCATGAAAAAGGCTTGACTGCCCAGAGACACAGGTGCTATAATGTGTGTGTTGAAGTTTGGGATCAGCAACACCTAAGGGACCTTACACTATTTAGCACCTTTTTATATAAAAGATAAAGGATAATCTCAGTGCAGATGTGTTTACATTCATTTTAATGATGAGGCTGAATAGAGTTACACGTTACATTTCAAGCAGAGATTTTATATTTACATGTCTCTATAAGAAATACTGATTGAAATCCAAATATTGAGGCTTAGCTTGAAATGAGAGGTTTGTCACTCCTTAAAAAAAAAAAAGCAACCACGACTGGATGTGCATGTGTGTCTCTGCCATCGTAATTTGCAAGTCAACAAAGCCTTGCATTAGCTCAGGTCTATCTGTAGCACTAAACCACGGAGAACCAAGGAGTTACAGCTTAAAGATCAGAGCAGTGAGCAGCTATAGACTGAAGTCCACATCCCATTCAAAGCTGTCTCTCAGCCTCCCACTCCACAGAGGTGGTGATTGAAATAAAAAGGGGCTGCTGATTGCGAGGGGAGGGATAAAAGGATTGGAAATCAGTACATTCAGAATCAGAGAATGCACTGGAAGAAAGGACGGCAAGTGTGAGTGAAGGATGCAAAAGAAGTAGGAGTGGTGTAAATAAGGAAAGGAGGGATGAGGAGAGTTTGTACAGATCAGAAAGTGGGGGTCTGGTTTGGGTAGCTGTGTAGGAGGTGGGAAGGTAATTGTGGGAAGCTTTGCATTGGGGCTGTGTAAGCAAATGTGTTTATATTCCCAAACTGCTGTTGTTCCCGTCAGTGCTTGTGATGCAAAGAAATGCAGGGCCGCAGTGCTACCATTCTTTCTGTTTTTGTCTCCTTAGACAGCTTGCCTTTTTTTTATATCAGAGCGGCTTTTTTACTATACAAGTTGTACAGGCCTCAATGGACTATGTTTTTTCTTTCACTCTTTACTTTTACTTTACTTTGCTTTACTTGGCAGACGCTTTTATCCAAAGCGACTTACAAGGAGAAGACACAGGCAATTACCATTCGGGTTCTGTAAATTCTGAGTTACTAAAAGATACTCAAAGATAACAAAGCTTCAGCTCTGTAATGAGGAGGAAAAGCCAAACTTAAACATAAAGATGTAACCTGCTTTTACCACATATTCTAAAAAAACTATTACTTGACAGTAAATTTGGTTTGTTGAGGTCCAAATCCCATTGATCACAAGCCAGGCAACGCCACAACTTACATGACACCATTGTTACATCCCTGAACAATAACACTGTGCAGCTTCAGATATTTTAGAGACATTAATAACATGACTGCCTCAAGGTCACTTGTTACAGAAAAGGAGGGAGACTTTCTGCACATGCATGTTTTCGTGCTGTGAAAACCTTGTTCTGTCAGCTGGGGAGATCTACAGTACTTCAGTGTTATTAGGTCTTTGATCACAGCACAAAACCTCAGCATTACGTTAAAGCCAGAGTCTTGTACCATACCGTCTCTCTGCTGTGTTGTAAGTGACCACAGTGGAGTTGTGATACAGCAAATCTTTGGTTTTTGTATTTTTCTATATCCCCGGGCACAAGGGCTCTCGCCTCAGGTCGCCTCAATCATAACTGTGGAGGATGAAGTACAGATGAGTAAGCCTCTGCTAGCCAGCCAGCTGGTATCAGTCCCCATCACCCCTCCTAAAGTGACAGTCCATTATCACTTCCTCTCCTTCCCATCCAGACAACTGCTGCTGCACAAGCTCAGGATAACTGTTGTAGACTCGGTCAATAAAAGAGATGATCATGATACTATCCTGGTGGGGTGTGGAACTGGTTGTTTTGTTTTTGTTTTTCGGCTCCACTAAAAGCTGACTGCTGTGACATTTGTAACATTGCTGTTGATAATATTCTAACAAAATTAGATCAGACAAACACAGAGCACCAGTGTTGTTTATTCAGAGCTGTTTTTGTATCCACCTGATAACGTCCAGGCCTCTCTCTCTCTTTTTTACCTCCGGTTTTGTTCTTTAGATGCTAAATCTTTTATATTCTTCACCATCTAGTACAGTAGTTAACTTTGTCACTTTGCAGGTGGCATACAGCTGGTGTGTCATCTGCCATATGTTTTAGGTTGAGGCGCACCTGAATTTCCACTGGGAAATGGCAGAATCCGCCCTCATTCTTTTTGTCTAGAAACTGCCGTGGCTTTCTTTGTAGGAGCAAGGGAAAGTTATTGGCTCTTGTTACAGTATATTCTGACAAAAACGGGTTAAGAAGGGCATCAGTGATCCTCTATAGCCTCATGTAATCCAGCTTTCCAGGGAGGTAGCCAGCTAAACAGATTGAATAAACGCATCCTGCTGGTCGGAAAAAATATAGACATAAGTCTGTAAGTATACAGAGCCAACAGACAGAACAGAAAAGACAGAAAAGAACACACAAAGTCTTGAGCTGTGTGTACATTCATCCGATAGCCACACTAAAAACTCACTTTATCCCCGGATTGCCTGTGATAATGTAAGCACAGAGAGCAAGAATGTGACACTTAACAAATGAAACCACTGAAATGGTTCAGCCCCTAACCAATCCCTCTCAACCTCTGCGACACTTCTCTGAAAGACTAATAAAATAAAAAGGCAGCTGATTGCAAATGATAATAGCAGAAGAAACTGGTACTTTCTCACCACTTCCTTTTTTTTTTTTTTTAGAGACGAAGACAAGAGATCTACTGCCAACTCTTGAAATGTGAAACTGCCCCCTCTTTCTTGTGGTCTAGAAAATAAGGTTGCCGTTCTTTGTCGGCAGAAGAGTGGTCGAGGTTATCACAGGCAGTTACAAAATCAGCAAGAAAAACACACTATACTTGATGCATAGCTATATGTTGGCAATTGATGTAATCATGCTGGTCTAAGCAGTGTCCAGTCTGATTAAAAATGCTGCTGGTCAATTCCACTTCAGCCTGGAGAGCAGACGTCTTACTTATACAGTACAGTACAGTAGCTGTCCTCTGGGGATGTGCCTACATGAACATACATCACTTTTTATTCAGGTTTGTTCCAGAGAAACACTAGTTGCAACAATCCAGAGCAGGAAGGTATTAGACGCTTTCTTGACAGAGAAACTAACCCTCTCAGTTCAGCACATCAGACTGTGGGCAGGGAAAGTAAAATGGATGGTAATACAAAGTTTACAGGTCCTTCAGGGATCTGCTGGCTCTTTGGGGAGTCTTATAATGCCAAAGAGCTCAGATTTAAAAAATGAAACTTTAGTCCTTGCATATTTCCAAACGTACTGCAGATTTTAGCAAGCATCAAGGTGTCACCAGGCAGATATATTCTAATCACAGAAGAAGTATGTGAGGATGGAAATGAAGGAGGGGAGGTCTGATGAAAGCATTTCATTTTGTTTACCACAAACGTCTTTCTAAAGGCATGAGGTTGCATAAATTTACTGCCGAGGCTCTGTTATGTGCTCCGAGGGCCAGACTCCAGAGGTGTCTGTGTATACTTATGTGTCTGTGTGCGTTTGTGGATGTGTGTTTCTGTGACAGGACGTCTCTATTTCCGTATGCTAATGAAGTACCTGTCACATTCGTGGCACAGTGTTTACATTTTAGCTTGTGCACTGAGAGGACTTTAGTTACTTTGGTATAATAGAACTATAGCAGGGATCTCCAACTTGTCCTTACTGAAATATATGTCATGCCCTTATGTCATGTCATTTTAAGTTCCTGGTGTTGTGCAAAGCAAGGGTGAAGATGATATTGATGCTAAAAATGATTATATGTTTATCCTAAACCTCTACTCCGACTTAGCACATTGATCGTTAGAACATTTCAGCTGCCACTTGTTTATGAGTGGGTGCACATTTGAGAGATGTGATCATTAGTAGAAACTATACCCCAAATTTTTGTATGTTTCTGCCTGTTCTGCTCCATTTCTGGGCAAGTTTCATTCACAAAAAATAACATTTGAAAAGACGAGCACCACACTGCAGAGCTTCAAGTGCTGCTGTGGAAAATCAGCAGGAGGAAACATTTCAACTCCAGATTTATTCAGATAAAAATACAGTAGTGGAACAGAAGTCCTTTCACATCCTGGAGAGAGCACACTATATATATCAATAAGCCACAGCGACTACAACCAGTTAAAATCATATTTACTGTATATGTCAGATCTGTTTGCACACGTGGCTCTTACGTGATGCCTATTTATTGTATATTTTATTACTTGTTGTTTTCAAAATAACACTTCTCCTAAGATTCTCATTTCCTGTCCATGCCTGTCTTGCAGAGGGGTGGCTCTGCTCATAACTGCGGCCAGCTGAAGGTGGGTCAGGTGATCCTGGAAGTAAATGGTGTTTCCATGAGAGGGCGGGAGCACAGGGATGCTGCACGCGTCATTGCTGAAGCCTTCAAGACCAAAGAGAGGGACTACGTGGACTTCCTGGTGACTGAGTTCAATGTGGCGCTATAGCTGAGGGGTCGAAGAAAAGGAGGACAACGAGAGCAGCACGTGGTGAAGAACAGTTCAACGAGAAGACGAGCGGGAGACATTCAAGCATCTATTGATTTTAATGGCACAACTCTTAGATGTAAACAATCCACGGCCTGATCTCTGAGCCCCTCTCCTTTCACATGAAATCCCATAAATCTGGACACATGATACTCAAATTTACAAGATATCACTTCCTCTGTGGACTTCAGGATTCTCCTCAACGTGTTACCTCCCCACTGTGAGACCTTATGCACTACAATGAAAAATAGCGAAACCTATACCGTTTGTTTGTTCTCTCAGTGTTAAAACCCATGGACTTGCAACTATTTGAAAAATTCTCGTAGCACTCCCACATCCCACGGTCACTCCATTTCGTTTAATTTTTTTTGCTTCTGAGAGACAACTGCACCTCTAAGACTAATACATGCTCGACCTTTAAGGCTTGGATTTGTATATGTAAAAATGAATCAGTGTAGGCACAGATGCATATATAATGTAAACACAAAAATACTCCTATATAAATTATAAAACCCATAACCTCTGTTGCATCATCAACTTATAGTAACATATTTCAAAGATGATGATAATTCAGGCCATCGTAGAAATACAGGAATATACAAATATTTCTGTGATGCTACTGGACTGTATGAATATTACAATCATTTCACAAACAGGAAGTAGATTAATTAATCATGGCAGGCTAACAAAAACACACGTCATGCTTATATTTGTACAATCAGAGATAAAAAAAAACTGTACACGTAAATGACAAATCTTTATATGGGTGTCACTCAAATGTGCATTATTTCCTGTTTGTTTGAGACTACATTATCACTAAGCCAGCTGAAACTGAAAATGTTGTTTACATATGAAAACAACATATGTCTATATCACAAAACAAAGCACCTGAACCACAATTGTACAACTGGGGTTCAATTTCATGACAATTGTAAGAATTTTAACTTGGCAACACTTGCACTGAGTTTCCCAGTGCGCACTAAAACACAGTTGTCAGACTCCCTGACTCTGCAGAGCGGTTTTGAAAAGCAAAGTTTTCATACTTAAAAAATGCACGATCAAAGATTCTTTTTCAGAATTGGTGAGCTTAGTGTGGAGGTAGTCTCAAAGGGGTTCAAATCCTTCAGTTTTTCCTTCAGACCACTCAGTAGTTCTCCTGCTGCTCCCCCCGCTGAATAACAATTGATGATTTTATTTAGTAATTTCATACTTTTAATTATGTTCACCTTGGGGGGGCTTGCTGAAGCCATGCTTGGTGCAGCAATTACACCCAAGAGGGGAGTAATGAGACATTTAGAGGACGACACTGCCAAAGATTTTAGAAACACCCCCCCCCACATAAGCATGTGTGTGTACACTCACACACACACATTTTATCCATTTATAGAAAAGCAATTAGGAGATAAGCAATCAGGTGGAGTGAGAAATGGAGCGAGAGAGAGAGAGAGAGAGAGGGAAATCCAGAGAATAAGAATGAGAGAGTGAGTAAAGTAACGAATGAATGAAGGGATTCTTTTTGTGGAAATGAGTTGTTTCCTCTCAGGAAGAGTGCAAGCATGGAGAGGATGCACAGCAAACATCCTCCGTGTGTCACTCCAGAGACTCACATTAGGCTGCAGGTAGAGATATGAAGCAATTGGAGTACTTACCTTCTGTACATGGATGTGTGTTTGATGCGAGCGCCGTGTGTCTGTCTGCAGCTCGATAAATGAAAAGAGTAAAATATGTTCAAAACAAGGAAACAGCAAATAAAGACAAATATAAATGTCATCAAGAGAGTAAGTGTACGAGACACTCGTAGTGAGGTGGATACAGAGCAGCTCTGTGAGAAATTGCTATCAAGCAGTGTTGATTTTTTTCTGGTGACAACTGAGAAAAGAGAACGACACATTCATGCTTCGTTTTTATCACATATTCCTCCTCTCTATCTTCAAAATGTTGTTGAATACCAATGAACTGGTGGGCCTTTTTATACGGCGATGCCTATACAGTACACCTACTAGTATATCCAGTTTCTACTACAAAAAATGTTAGAGATGAAAAGGTTTCTGTAAATCATTCCCCTAACTTCATGTAAATATGTCAAATTTGCTCATTTGAGTTATCAGGCTTCGCACAACTAAGCACTGACTTTACAAATTATAATATTGTGGCTCATTGGACTGAAATGTATTTACATTGGAAGGCCGCATGAAGTTTCAACACATGTAGGAAAAGAACACGCATTATAAAGTGACTGCTGTGTTTCACGAATGACTAAATGTCCTTCTGTCTCACAGGAGGAGGACAGAAAACCAGTGACATGAGCTGAAGTATTTGATCAAGATGAGATCAGTCCACTGTGTGACCTGCAAATCATAACAATTACTTATTTTAATTCTAAGTTAAGCTTTAACAGTAACTCTAGGACTATGGCTGGATTTATAACACATTTTTGTATATGACATCCATCATTAAGTCATCAGCTTCATGAAAACACTGTGAGCTACTGCATTAACTTTGTATTACTTCAGTTCACTGAATCTTAGGAGCCAAGGGAAACTCTGATTTATATAAACAAATATTTTCTGTCTCTAAAGTTATTGAGAAAAAGAGTGGATTCAGTATGTTGGTTTGTTGAGAATGTGACATAAATAATATCTGGAAAAACAATGTACAATGTTGCAACCACTTACAAATTAAGGATGCAGCAGCATGTGTGTGGATTTGAATGTGTTTGTGTGTGTGTGTGAGGAGGAGTGAGATAGATGGGAAGACAGACAGAGAGAGAGAGAGAGAGAGACATTCAGACAGATGAGAGCTGGAGTGGAATTTCTCTGTCTAATCTGAAAGGAGTCTTAGCTTCAGAGAGAGGAGAGTAGAAAGGAAAGAACACACTGGCCGACCTTTTCGATGAAAATTTGATTTGCATTAAATTTGCTCTGTAGGGCCCTCCAAATAAATGGAATGATAAAATGGTCCAATCTTCCTCATTCTGAGGCTTAGAAACATTTTAATAAATCTTTTGGGTTAACTTGCCACAAATAAACCTTTGTGTTGTTTGAAAATATTTTTTTAATTTAAAAATAATCATATTTTTATTGTCAAAAAAATCCTGTAAAATGTATTAAGCCTTTGATTCATTTATTAAGGCTAGCTTCAATCGTGCAGGAGTAAATAGTGCACTAGTTGAAAGCAATTTTCAGCTGTGGATTGATGCCCATTTTTTGCTGTAGTGAGTATTTACAATTGGAAGACAGTGAAAGTGGACCTGACTCAATATAAACTAAAGTGTGTGTGCGTGTGTGTGTGTTCATCATAACAAAGGAAAATCTCAACCAGTGCGACAGTTTGGCTCATTTGTGTGCTTTTAATAGTTTCTGGATGGGAATAGAGCTGGTTGGCACAAAGTGTTAAGCTATATCAGGGTTGGGATTCTTCTTCTTTGATCTTTCTTTGTTTTTATTGTATTTATTGACAATGAGAAGTCTATAGAATATATTTATTCTTTAACAAATCAAACAGGGAAGCATCTGATAAGTGAAGTGATAAAAATGATTTTTTTTAAATTAATTACTCAGTACTAAGGACACATTTTGATTTGTTCCAATACCCATCCCTATTAACAGATCTTTAACATAAGGCTGGTAAGTCTTAATTTGACCGGCTTCGTCTCAGCAACACCTACGTGTGCTCATCCATGCCAAACCTCCCTTAAGCAAGACACTGACTCTCTTCTTGCTGCAGGCTGTATCCTGCTCTGGTGAAATGAAGATGCGGTAAATGAAAATATGTCTCCCAGAAAGTCAAATGTGAAAATGAGATGAATGTTCAGGATCCTCTGATGAATCAAACAGCCATTATTATATTGTATTAACCTTAAATGTGTTCATTTAGACATTTCTAAAACATATTTTACAGCAGAATATTTCTCCTCATCACAGAAACTTTCCATGACTCAACCCCATAATGACCCCATCTTGTAGGTACATGTCGATAGCGGCTTAGCCTTCTCTTTGACCTGATATTAAAGGGACATCCAGGAGGAAGGGATGATGGAGGGAAGCGATGGAAGCTGCTGACAGTCTCATTAATCAGATGCCGGGACAGTGAGGTGCTGGCCTTGGTTCCAACATGAGACACGACAGCTCAGACACTGACTTGTTGCTGTAGCAAGGTGCAACGGTTCCCTCCCCAAACCCAAAACACTGCGTTCCTGCAAAGGTCAGACTCAAATCAACCAGCACCACCTGTTGACTCTGTTAACAATGTTTATTTGTTTGACTTAGTGTGCCTCCTGCTTTATTACCTGCACAAGTTCATTTGGGTTGGGGTTCATTTTCCCACCGTGTATTCCTCCCCAGCTGCCTCCTTTTGTTTTTATTTTCCTGTCAGTCCATCTGTCTTTCTGCCTGCTTCCTGCACATTTGGACAAGGAGTGTTGTACAATGACATGCTATTTATACAGAAAGTGTGTTTAATTTTTCAATAAAGATAATTGCACAAAAACTAGCAAGATGATTGGTTTTATTAAGATGTTTTCAGTTGAATGCTGTATATTTCAGTGGGCTGTTGTTTGGATACAAGCATCTTGAAGACATCCCCTTGGACTGTGGAGCATACAAATCTATCCAATTAAATAAACAGTTAATTGATTACAGATCTAATTTTGAATTAACTTAATCTGTGTGTGGTTGGACTGGGCCACAAGCTGGTACAGGAAAAAAAACTGGATTAGAAATCCTCACCTCATCAGCTTGTCTTTCTAATGACTGCAGTCAAGAACATCTAAACTCCCCTGGCAAACTTGTCTGTCCACAAAAGCCTGAGTCAGTGCCAGCGGCCACAAAATACTCTGCCACTGCATTCTCTGTGCAACAAACAGCAGGCCACAATGCTTTGACTTTGACATATGCTGTTGCTTCTTACTAAAATGGAATACTGCCCTTGTTTTTGAAGGTAAAGTTTGAATGAGACAGATGATTGTACATCCTCAGATAGGTATACAACAGCTGATTGATGTCAGCTTTGTGGTCATCTGTTAGGAAGCTTTATGTTCTAGTACCGGGCCCCATGTATTCTTATTAATCAGTCTGCTGCATTAACAATGCTTCAACATGTGTCTTTGTTAGGTGTAAATGTTAAATAGTCTGTAAATCACTGGCCTTGAGATGATTTCAATTATTATGTTCTCACATGTCATAGTGTATCATTGTACAAGTTAGTTTAAGGCTTCATTCAAGATTGCTCTTATTCATCCAGTTCAAGTTCAAGATGTAGGATCAGATCTTCTACAACAAATAGTAAAAAACTATTTTTATGGATCTGGTTTGTTCACAGGATAACACGAATTATCAAACAGAAAATGGCAACCAATGGTTTTGCTGTTTTACGATGTACTGTAAATGTGTCTTTTAAGAATGATTTAAAATATATTTTACAACTACTTATGATTATCAGGATCTCAAGCTTTTTTTTCTGTATGTCACATAAAATATGTCATATTTTGAACTTTATATGTAGATTGTAACACTATTAGGAGAAAACAAGAGATGCAGTTCTCCTTTACATGAGATAGATGATAGAAAACAGTTGTGACAGGGCGCCATCTCGTGGTCACCTAAATGAATAGCACTCCGCAACAGTCACAATCTGAGCTAAGTCCCGCCCTTGAGCAGCCTTCCAACCAATCACCACTCAGCCTTGTAAAACGAGTTCTCTATGTCCTGAGTTATGTTTATAAGGTAACATCACCCGCAACAAACTTCAGCAATTAAATAACTGTGTTTCGACTACGGTTAGAAAATATTAACATTAGATCGAAGTCACAGTTTAGGAAAATGCGCGATTTGTTCGTCATTTGTCAGCTGAGAAATGCCTAAAAGCCAAAGTTCAGGACAGTGGAAGTTCATAAGTGTTTGCCTCGGGTAAGTAGTCCACCAGCTAAATCAGTGCCACACTTTACAAGACTGGTAATTAGCCTTATGAATATCAGAAACCTTTGCTTTCTTTGGATAAACTAACTCGTACAACACACGCAGAAATAAGATGTTTAGTACGGCATTCTATTTATGTAACTGAAGTCGTCTTAATGTGGTTTGTTTTTATGCCTAAATTAGGGTTAAGTGACGATAACGATATTTAGAAACTGTGGGGAGTTAGCTAGCTTTCCGTTACCAACCGTTTAGTCTAACGTTACTCAGGAGTTAACGGAATACACATAAGTTAAGCTAAAGTCGGTTATTTAACGAAGGTGTCGAAAGAAACGTAGATAACCCGTTAACGTTAAGTGTTGGTGGCGGTTTGTTGTGATGTGTGTACCATGGTGATACAGGGGTGGGTCTTCGCTGCTCATAGTTCTGCGGTTTTCAAGGAAACCGACCCCCGCTGAGGTCTGCGTGAAGTCTCCTCTGAAAACCCCCGCTGCTGCTGCATCCATGAATTTGTATTACAAGGTAAGTTTGCATTGCATTGTTGTTGCTGAACTGTTTAAATCAGTGTTGTTTAGATTTTTCGGTGTTTGCATGTAACTCATGGAAGCAATAATATAGTTGTTTCTGCTCTCTGTGATCCTCAGTTCACCAGTTTGACTGGCTGAAGTCGTCTCACAGTTGTTGGTTGTCGAGATGCTGAGATTTTTTTTGGAGCTTCTTGTTGCCAAGTTGGAGGCGCGTGTTTGACTAAACTCTCCTCGCGTGCAGTATTTTGTAGAAAGTGAATTGTTGCTGTAGTTTCTCCTCTAATCCATGGTTTGACTTTTGACTTCAGTGTAAGAGACTATTGTCTCCTCACATTGCTCTCAGGGCAGGAGAAAAATGTTTTCATATGCTCTGTGTAGGAAATAGATTCTATTAGACTCAGCAGCTGGAAAAATCTGCTTCAGCTTGGTGCACAGATTTTTAGATTCTACTATAACCCAAGGGAGACAATAAGGTAGGACATGGAGAAAATGTCTTTCTCAAATACACTGTATTGCCAAAAGTACTGGAACACCCCACCAAATCAATGAATCCAGTGCACAAAGCAAGGTCTATAAAGACATGGACGAGCATGTTTGGTGTGGAGGAACTTGACTGGCCTGCTCAGAGTCCTGACCTTAACCTGACAGAGCAACTTTTGGATGAATTAAAGTGGTGACTGTGAACCAGGCCTTCTCGTCCAACATCAGGGCCTGGCCTCACAAATGCTGTCCTGGAAGAATGGTCAAATATTCCCATAAACACACTTCTAACTAAACCTTGTGGACAGAAGTGTCCAAGAAGAGTTGAAGCTGTCATAGCTGCAAAGGGTGGGCCAACTCCATATTAAGGCCTATGTATGGGGTGTTCTTTATGTGCTCATGTGTGTGTAAAGGCAAGCGCCCCAACACTTTACGGGAAGGCCTGGCTCACTCCAATTCATCCCAAAGTTGTTCTATAAGGTTGAGGTCAGGACTCTGTGCAGGCCAGTCAAGTTACTCCACACCAAACTCTCTCATTCATGTCTTTATGGACCTTGCTTTGTGCACTGGATTCAGTCTCAAACTACTCCAGTACTGTTATATGATGGGGGTCCACTTTCACTTACCTAATTGAGGTACACCACCATTATTATGGCTGCCCATAATAGGATTCAGAGCAGGTAGATTTTAGGCCTTCTGTCAAATCCTTCTGAAAGTAGGCCTAGGAGAGCTACTTTCACATTTAATGGGATTTTGTAATGAAAAACCTCCTTATGGGCATAAAATACATCTTTCTAATAGTCAACTTTGGGCATGACCAGAAAATAAGGGTATGGTTGCCAATATAAAATAAATATTTTAAAAGTCGTTTCAAGAAAAATACTTGACTTCAAATATATTACAACTTGTTGAGTTAAATGGTCCTGAATTAACTGAATGATGTTGATGAGAAAGCACATTGCAACAGCAGTGACAGAGGAAATGACAAGGAAATAGTTTAGAAAATGAGCCGATGAATTGATAATAAGTTATAACTGAGCACACAGTTTAAACATTAGTTATCTTCTTTTAAATATTTTAAATCAGGGTTACAACTAACATTTTTGTATAATTAATATAACTAATTGATTATTGGAATTGTTGATTAACCCTCTTTTCATTGAGTAATTGTTTCATGTACTTCAGCAGTATTTTATATAATTGCACACTGCTTTATTTAATCATCCTCCTCATCAGTCAGTGCATTATGTGTCCTCAGCTCTCCCTGTGCCTCCTAAGGAGATTAACTGTCATATCTTAGTCACTGGGCCATCTTAAACAGCTCACAGTCACTCTGCCAGCCTTTGGGACAGCTCCAGCTACACTTCTGTTCACTGTTCAAAATTCAGACAGTGTCACCTTGTGAAATTTCATGTGGTGTCCCCGCTGGCTGGGCTGACAGCTTTGGTGGGTAGAGGCTGTCAGAAATTCTCCCTCCTTTTCTGTCTCTCTTGCTCTGTTCTCTCTCTTATCCTGTCATCCCTTTGGTCTTGTGTTTTGTCTTTCTCTTGTCTTTTGTTCCTACATCACCATCTGTGCATCCTCCTGTATACAGTCTTAGCTTGCCTGACAGTCAGGTGACTGCAGTCCTGCTGTCTGTCTGTTTGTGAGGAGCAGGGCTAACCTCTTGTACTGGATGGTTACTGATGATCATTATTTACAATCTGCAAAGCCCCCTGTAAAGGGTTCAGGGCAGTTTAATTTCCTCCATCTGGCAGCTGAGATAAATCCCTAGCTTCCCCCAGGAATGAACAGGGACCATGAGCAGAGCAACAGGTGAGTTGTTTCTTCACCAGCATACCTAGAAGGTTTTAAATTGTTTGCTTTCTGCTTCCATATTTATTTTAACCTAGTTACTCATCCTGTAGATTTCTAACATGTCTGTGGGTTAGGCAGAAACACAGTACCAGCTAAAACAAAACAGTTAAAAGGTGGTGTCACATAAGTATAAGAACAGTAGAAATACCATATGGCAAGTAGCTCAAATATAGATTCTGCATCTCTTTCCTGAGTCTAAAGAAATTCTTGTGTGTTAGCAGAGGGAGAAAAAGCAAGTACAAAATAACTTTCTCTATTCTGAACTTATTGTTTTTCTGAACCTGCCTCTGTAGTGTTGTATCTGCTGAGTGGTATGCTCTCATTCCTCGTGGTCTGCTTTAAATGCATGGTGAGTTTGCCATGTGGGCCAGTGTGAAGACTCACTGCTTATTTGTGCATGAAAAGGTTGAAGAGTTGGCATGATGCAAGTCTTTTATTCCGCAACACACTGAGCCTTATGTTTGTTACTTACACAGTCAAAACAAGTGTCTGTGGTTGCACTGAGTCTGTCTGGATTCCTGTGGTAAAAACATACACTCCTGATGCGCGTGTGAGCTTTGTGTGTCAGACAAGAGACACTGTAAGAAGCACTAGGCTAATAATCTTCTTGTGGTAATCTGGTATATTGATGAAGAAGCAAAGACACATGGTGACCACTTTTCTTAATGAGAATCTGAGAGCTAGTACTGTACATTATGTGTTCTATTTTGCTTTCAGTTGCTTCTTTAATGCTTGTGTCCCCTTTCTCTGGGATGCTTGCGGTATGCATGCATGTGGTTCTTATTGAACTTTCTGGCTGCTGATATTGCTTAAGAAAGCTGAATATATTGAAGTATCAGAGAAATATAACTGATCTCACACTGGTTCAGAATTCTGTTAAAATTCCTTGGTTATTTGGTTACATGACATTTTAGATGGTATAAATGTATTCATGGTGCTTGTCTTTGTAAAATTGGCAGCATAGCTGTACCACAGTGTGGTATACATGTCAGTTGTTTTACTGCAGTAACTGAAAGTGCAGCTTGAGTTCATGTTGTGAAGTTGCCATAGTGAGTGCTCCAGCTCGAGGCAAATACTTGGGGGACTTGCTGTGACATTGTGAGCTAGTAGCCTAAACCAGTCTCTGTTACGTATAAAATGCTTGTCTGTGATAAGACCTACAGAATCAGAATCAGAATCAAACAGGATATGTGTGTTAAAAGTATTAGATGAATTGCATTGCATTGGTAAATATTAGATGGTGCATCCTAGTAGGACAAAATTTGAACAAGGGGCAGTAAAATGAATGCCTGGTTGTTGTGTAGACTAAGTACATGTCACCTTGGAAACGAGTCTTTAAGGGCTGCACCTCACACAAGATGTCAGACTAAATGTAACACCCCCCAGCAACACTGCCACCACATCCAAGTGCAAGAATGGGAAGCAGTACTGAATCAGGACAGGGCCACCCAGTTCATCTAATCCACTTTCACAACTCTGTCTCAACACCTGTAAAATGAATTTGTAAAATCACAAGTGTTTGTGTATTTGAGAGACACTTGCAGTGCTGTGATAAAGTATTTGCCCCCTTCCTGATTATTAATTTTTCTGTATTTGTCATACTTGTCAAATAATGTGTCAAATAATCAAACAAATTTGAATGTTACACAAAGATAACCTGAGTAATTTCAAAATGCAGTTTTTAAGTGATGATTTTACTTATTAGGGAAAAAAGCTGGAATGGGACAAATACTTTTTCACAGCGTTGTATGTACAGATTGATAAAGAGTGAGCAGTGTATTTCAAAAATGTCATCATCTATTGGGCTGTGATAAACTGTTAATTATTTTTGGTTTTAATTACTACAAAATGAGTAAGTTGATATTTTGTGCTTTGGTTGCTATGCAGGGCGTTAACTTTTTTTATTTGAAAAAAGTCTTCAAATAAATCTTGTTTATTGTCCCCTTAGGTATTCATACAGCAGCAAGTCCTCCTGTTTGATGATGATAAACACAATATTTATGAGAGATTCAATCCTGTGTGCAGAGGGACACATAGTTTAAAAACTGATATATGAAGGGGAGATGATCATTTAGAGGGGTTAGAAGCTGTGTCTGAGTGAAGACAGAGTGAGGATTTCCTCAGCTCTTAAATCACTCCATTAAATATGTTGTAGATATGAGCCTACCGTCTTGGGTTGCCATTATTTGTGCCTTTTACAAAAAGTGTTGTCAGAAATTGTGGTTTTGACTCATGGGAAGTACAGATAGGAATATTTAGCAAATTCTATTATGACAACAATGACAACCAATGATTATTTCCATCATCAATTAATCTGTTTATTGTTTCCTTCATTAATTGTTATTTGCTTTATAAAAGGTCAAATAATGTGAAAAAATACAGTGATTGAGCCCAAGGTGATGTCTTCAAATTCCTTGATTTATTTCTAACCAATAGTCCAAATCTCAAAGGTACTGTCTGAAAAATTGTCCTTCTTTTGGTTAGATTACTTGACTAATGGTGGCAGGTTCAAGTCTGTTACAGCACAGTTAATGCTAGAGTCACAATGTCTGGATAGTCTCTTGGAAATATTTCATTATCCCTATGATTACATGTTTTTCTTGTTCGCCTGATTTCTTCTGGAGACCTCTCCCTTTAGTTTTCTTTTGCTTCAAATAGTTATTAATACTAAACAGCTGTTAACTGTTTTGTTTCAGGAACCACAACCATAAGAACAGAGATGAGTCATCCATAGCTGTACCCCGGGACTGTCACCGGTTTACTGACATGATCCACAGTCTATAAAGTTCTGTAGCCATGGCTTTGAAAGTAGACCTCACTGCAGAGCTAGATCAGCAAGAAGAGATGCAGAAGGTTCCAGTGCCTGGCTGAAAGGTGAATGGAGACAAGAAAAAACACCACAGCAGGGGTTCTGGTCTGGACCCCTGCACCAGTCCACATTTCATGTGCCAGCTCTGTGATATCTGAGGATGAGTGGGAGGATGAGGATCAGGCAGAGAAAGAAGATGACTTTGTCAGCCAGATGGATGAGAATGGCATCATTGGGCTGCCTGGGGCACTGGAAAATGTGGAATTGGGGGAAATCTGTACGGATGCAGAATGTAATCCAGGCTGGTATCCTACACTTCATAACCCAGAGAAGGCAGACTCTAGTGGGCGTAAGAGGGATACACCAATGGAGGAGCTGAGTTACAGCCTGAGTGATCATCTGTCAGACACTGTATTGCCAGGAGAGGATGAACAAACACCGTCACCATGTGAGATCTTAAATTGTCTTTGTCCTTCACTTTTCTTAGTTCTAGTTCCTGCTAATGCAGTTAAATGACCATACCACAGGTTGTAGTAGAGCTGGGTGGTATGACCAAAATTCTATATCACGGTATTTTTTCAGAATTATGACGGTTTCACGGTATTCAGCTGTATTTTTTTCCCCATGAATGACTTTGTGTTAATCATATTTTCCACTGATTGAGAGAAGAGCGCCAGATCACAACAGAAGTCATTTCAGGTTAGGTTACGTATAGAACGGGTCTATACAGCTCTGGAAAAAATTAGGAGACTACTAGGTTGTAGCCCACTGACTACATACAGATTACTTCAACTTAAAATCTCAGTGAACTAATTTGTAGACCAAAATCTGTTAGTAGTTTTGTTTTAACTAGAGGTCTAGGTAATTATCAAAGTTGCCCATTATTTTCTCATATTTGTTTGACTAATGTCTTCAAATTGATTAATTTATCAGACTACTATTCCAAAACACAAAGATATATTATAGTGGATATATATGGTGGATTTCTTTGTATGTTACACTGTGAGTTAATGTAGTGGAGACTTGGTGTTTTGCCCTTCTTGCTACTGATAGTTTGACACAACAAACAAGGAAGCATCTCATCACTGCTATATCAATATTCACACACACAGCACATACGGGGAAAAAGGATATTGATTGGGGGAAAAAAGTAAAAATACATGGCTGTATGTCCTGATTTTTTTCTCCATGTCCTTTCTTGGCAGATGATGACATGATGGGCAGCTTCAAAGGATGGACAGAGAATCAAGCCATGAAGAGAAAGGAAGAGCGGGGTATAGAGCAGCTACCTGTGAGGGTGGATGTGACTGAGGAGATGAAAAATAAAGACAAAGAGGAGAAGACCTGCGACGGCAAGAGAAAAGAAAATGAACACACAAGCACATCAGCAAAGCTCTGTGCTAAAAATGGTTGGGATGAGAGCTACATCAACAAAACAGAGAGCAAAAAGATCAGATCAACACAATCTTGTGATCCTCACACACCAGCTGGACTCGCCAGCCACCACTGCCCAGCATCCCAGTCAGCCACAGCTGCCACAAGCCCCACTTTCCCTCACCTTCTTCACTTCACTGCAGAAGAAATAGCTGCTACTCCAGGGATTGATGCTGAAACATTTCCAGAGATGGGCTTCACAGAAAGTCTTCCAGATTCACACAGCAGCCAAATGAGCCTCAAGTCCAGTCCTCGTTGTCCCAGAAAATCTAAAACAGAGGAGCAGGAGGGGCAGCAGGCAGCAGCCATCTTTCCTGAACACGTGATGGCAAGGAATCATTCCTTAAATTTCAGACAAAGTCCTGATAGAGAGTCAGGGACACACACAGTCAGAACAAGGACTAAGGCTGCTGAAATGAATGAATACAGGTGAAAGACTTTGTCTTCATCACTTTTTTTGCCCTCCTCTTATGTTGTAGCTTTGTATATACATAAAAAAGCTATGAATTTATTGTTTTATTCCAGGAAGGCGCCTCTGAGTTACCGCACACCAGACTTCTCCAAAGTGGAGCCCAGAGTCCGTTTTCCCAAAAGTGGTTACAAGCCCCCCAAGAGCAGAATCTCCTCCAAGAAGGAATTCCTATCCCCTGGTCCTCCTATAGTATTTAAATCTCCTGCAGACATTGTGAAAGAAGTCCTTCTGGATGCTACTGATGAACCTCCTACACCATCAGCCTGTAACAGACCACCAACCAGTGCCCTCAGTGCCACAGTGCCTCAGGACTTCAGATGCCGGCAGCAGGCCACCACGCTGCTCGAACAGTTACAGGTATTGTTAGAGACTGAGCTTTGGAACAAGCCTATTATATAATTTGTTTAATTAATTAAATATGTTTAAATTCAAAAGATGAAAAATGTCTCACATGATGCAGTAATAGAAACATAGGAGCGATTCAAGCTTTTAGAATTAAATGCTGCTGTGTATCAATTGGAACAAGGAGCCTATGATATTATATCAGGGTTAGCATCTACAGGTGTTTTTATCTTTGACACAGTGCGGTCCTTTTTACAAATTTGTGTTGGCACAGGACCCACTGCTTTTGGTAAATTATTGATTTATGCAGTTTTTCATTAGTCTTCATACTCTAAGTTTGAGCTTGTAACCACTGCCTTCCTTGCTCATTCCCAAAGGCAGAAGTACACCAGCTGTCCCACTCCACATCCTCCCTGTTTCTATAGCAATGCTGAAGTTACTGTGTTGTACTGTATCAAAAAGAAGAAGGTCCATGCTCCATTATTCTATTGTTATACTTTATTGTTAATCAGTCTACTGCACATAGGCAATTACATATTTTAGACTTGTGGATAAAATAAGATGTACAGGTCATTAAGCTTCAGACAGCACAGTTAAATCTTTTTCAGTCAATACTGCTACATAGCAATATTGTATGAATTAGTCTTTCAGTGTGTTTAAATCTTAGTTTTGGAATCTGTTTTGCTTCCTTTTCTCTTACTTTCCCATTTCACCTTCTTGCTGCAGGAGGATTATAACAGGCTGCTGACTAAATACGCAGAGGCCGAGAACACCATTGATCGTCTGCGTCTGGAAGCAAAGGTAGTTAATCTAGAGATCAGGCTATAATTGATTACTATTTAATGGTGTGCATTAGTGCAAGGTTGGAAAAAAACAAAACATATTGGTGCCATACAGATTTATTTTTGGTTTCAGTTGTAAGTCACTCTGCTCCACGTTATGAGAAAGCTTCAAAATGATGTTTATTTTCTCTGAAAATAGCCAATTTATATAATTCATTTTTGAAACAGAGATGGCATATATAAATACTGGTAATGAATGCTTTCATTCAATAAAAGAAAATATATCTTAACATTAAGAATATTGTGAACCACAAATATCAGAAATGCCAATTTAAATTTCTTCTATTGTGTTTTTGCTATTTAAGATTAAACTATTTTATCTCTGATGTTTTATGAAAGGCATTGTGCATACTGCCGCTACTGTTTTATATGCAAACACAGGCTGCATAAAAACACTTAACTGCAAAAAGATTCTGTGAGGATTTTGTGTGCATTAGTGCATGAGAAAGTCAGACATTTTGTCTGTGTACACCCTGTACAGTACACAAAGTGTCTTATCAGGACTAGAAAAAAATCCAGGAAGGTACAGTGTTTGGGAACAAAAAAAATCCACACCAAATATCTAAAAACAGTAAGCTATAAAGGTTCTTTTATGTCCAAACTCTGTCAGTCTGTTTTTGTCTCTTTCTTTGTGTTTCTGCTTGTGGTCAGGACTATTTGGCATGTTCTGCTTTGTGAGCATCCACTTTCAGTTTTAAATTGCTGTCATTTGTTGTTTATCTGTTGTTGTAACTCAAACAAGCAATTTACTGAACAGTTGTTGTATGTTTGTATGAACTATTATTGTATGTTTGCTTCATTTTGGGGCTTCTAATGGATAATGTCAATCAACATTGGTCTTTGATTGATGTGGTTTAACAATGCTTTCTGTGTATTATGTGTAGTGGTAAGGTGCCTTCACTGGGTACACGAATGAAAAGCAGAAATACAGTTGTGGTGTTAAAGGAGATATGAGCATCATGATGTTAACAACAATTCTAATAATAGCAATGATAATGATAAACTTTAATACCCGTTTTCTCTGTACTTAAGAGGGTGTCATAAAATAATGCAAGCTGCAAAGATAAAATGAGCAAAATGAAAATAATTATTTACCTGTTAACCTGAAACCAAAGTAATATCAAGCACAGCATGTTAAAAAGTAATATTTGTCAAATATTGCCACATATGGTAATTACTTGATTAATTTCATACTTTATATTTAGGCATGTATTTATATTGAAATATTATTGCTTTTATTCCTAAACTTTATTTTCACAGGAGATAGCTCTAGCAAACCAACAGCCCAGACAGCAGCAGCAGCAGCAGTTGACAGACAGAACAGTGTGTCAGGACGAACGATTACAGGTCTCTCAAAAGTAGGATAAGAAATAGATGAAGGAGAAGGAGACACAGGAGCAGTCTTTAAATGTTGGGAGGTAGCTTCTCTAAAGAATCATTGGCCCAATTATTTCTCTGTGATCAGCAGCATTTAAAATCAGCTTACTGAGCTCTCCGCCTCTCCTCCACCTCCTTCACCACTACAACAGTAAAGCACCATCTGTCTCCCTCCCCCCTCTGCACATAGAACATCACACAGGCAGGGTGAGAGCAGTGGCTTACTGTCAGATTCTTTTCAAAAGAAGAGGTTTTCCACTTTTTTAATTGTGCATCAGCCCTGAATAGTCTGTTCAAACAATATCTATAACACAGTAACATTATATTTCTTCACTGCCTGAGAAGCCTCAAGTTCCGTGCTGCATCATTTTAAATTAAATTAAAGGTACACTGTTCTGTGCTACTGTTCTTTTCTTACAGGCTCCACTGACATGAAAACCGCAGTTTCTTGAAAACTTATCAAATGATTTAGCAAAATACTTCAATCCTTGAAATACGTTTTGTGCCTCAGTATGCATGTAGTGTATCAGAAGTAATGGTTTATTCCATCTTCCTGACTCATTGTTTTCAGTCTCTTGCCTCTTAACTGTAGTACATTGGAAACAAGCAGAAAATAGTAGGAGCTAAAAAGAAAAAGTGGTGCACTGGGTGAATTACAGTTCATGAGCTATTTGTACTTGTCTTGCCCACAGTGTGTGTGCGCGCATGTGAGGTCAGTGTAAGGTCATTATGATTTACTACTACGCCAAGGGAGGGATGCCCATTCCTTATTCTCATTTTTTGTGTGTTGATAGAAAGGGGAGGAGCGACCAATCAGTGTTCGTTTAACCCGTTTATCACACAGATCAAATTCATAGATTTTTCTGCAATGTACAGATTGAACATGTGACTTTAAGACACTAGATGGGGATGTTTGCCTTCCCTGCTCTGTCTGTAGGTTGAAATAATAATAATAATAATAATAATAGAGTAACTTGTCTTGAGAAAATTGAACTGAATCTGGTCTTTTTTTTCAACAAAAATGTAAAATATTCTAGTTATTAGTAGTAAATGTGCTGTTGCTAAGGCAGTATGTACATTTATACTTCAACTGTAGGAAGGTGCGCTAACATCTTATTTTCACATTTTCACCAGGTGAACCTGTACTCTGACCTTCCAAGGCCCAGCCACTCCATGCAGTCAGGACTGAGCCGCAGTGCTTCAAAGTTCATGACACTGGATTTTGCTCAGGCCCAAAGAGCAGACATCAAGTCAGCTTCTCATCCAAACGGACACAGCTCAGATCAGAGTATATTCATCCTGTTCAACGTCCACTTCTGCTGTCATATTATATTCTGCATATTGTATTCTGCAAAGCATTGAATTATCTTTCCCTGATGTGTTAATGTAAACATCACAGCAAATCACCAACACTGCATCATCCTGCATCCATCCATCTGTGCAAGTAGCATCACGCAACTCTTTTTTTCTCTCTTCACCTGTGTTGTCAAATGAACAGGCCTTCAGGTGCGAGAACAGCTGGATAAGATTCTCTACAGTCAGGCTGACAAGTTCCTCCAGCAGGTAAATGATTTAATACTCAAAGAGGATGAAAATCCTTACAGATTTCCTGATGACACGCTTCATCAGACGTAAAGATTTTGGTGTCTTTCATTCAGCTGCAGACTTACCGGGATATCCTGAAGAGAGAGAAACTCAAACCTTCCGAACAGATGAAGGTAAGAGCAATGAGTGTGCCATGATTTAGAAGAATTACATCTAATGGCCATCTCGTATCTAAACTAATGTTGTCCTTCAGGGTCTCTCACAGCTTGCTGAGGGCCTCGACACTTTAGAAAGGGGCTACTTGTTAGCTAGGGAGGAACACAAACGTTGTCAGCAGCAGCAAGGGGCAAAAATCAGCCACTTTGACCCTGAACGGTGAGAGTGGTGTCCAACAATACCTCATATTTATGTTTTGTACACAACACACTTTTCATACTTCCTTTTTTTTTTCTTACATGTTCATGCATACATGTGTATATATCAGAGAGCTGGAGGGGCTGATCTACGAGTGTGGGCTGCATATGGATGAACTGAAAGAACAGGTGGAAGAAATGCAACAGGAGCAGCCCACATGTGAGGTTCTTCCAACTCGACCTCCTCATCCCACCCTGTCTGCTGTCCCCTCTGAGGGGGGAGAAACTCTGACTCACCCACAGGTACCACCACCATGCTCCATGTCTCTAGACTATGCAGTAAACAATGGAAATCCACAGGTGACTGTCTCTTTTGCAAGTTTCTAAAGTGCTATGAAATGGCACAGAATCACAGCTACACTTCTTGTTACTCCTTCCAGACCCCACCTGTGCCTTTGCTGGTTGATCATGGAGTAGCGGTGGAAGCCAGCGAAGAGAGTGATGAAAAGGAGGCAGAGGATAAAGAAGCGCATGAGTTTTTCTACCTCAAATCTGTGACTGGCAAACACAGACATGTTGAACAGGATTCTGCCACAATAATGGATCAGTGAGTGCTCATGTAGTGTTTTTAAATGGTTTATTTAGTACAGCAGTCCCCAGTAAGAACATATCCAGAGTAACTAATCATCAGTATCTTCATTAATGTCAAGACATATTCTTACCTAAAAAAAAAAAAAAGCTTTTGATTGAGATTAAGAAAATAAGCTATTTTGATTTGCACATTATTTCACCCAGAGCGTTTTTCCTTCATCTTCTTAGCTACCAAAGCTTCAAAGAGTTCCCCAAAACATTTGACCATTGCCTAAAGGAACAAGGTCTCTACTCTACTGCTCTGGGAACTAACATGCAGCCTGGGAATGAGGAGCAAGAGAGACATGGTCAAAGAAGTGGAAACATGGAATTTCAGAAAAGCTTTCCACAGAGGTTAGTCTTCAGAGATGAAGACCAAATGCTGCAGTTTCAGCATTGCAGAAATGTAGTTTTGCAAACAACAAACATCAGCAAACTTATTTTTGAATGGAAGCTAATTTGAGTATCTCCACTGGACTTAAATGTCAGCACTTCTCTATTGACAGGAAAGTCGAATCAGACCAGCAGGACTCTCCTCCTCTTCACAGCAGAAAACAACAAACCAGTAGGTTCGGTCTTTCGTCACACAGGACCTCCATTCATTCCACCACGCTGCCTGTTCATCCTTCTAGAAGCTGTGGGAGGTTAGCAGTGGGAAAGTCCCATAGCAGCAGTCTGAGTAGTCTAGGAGAGATCACTGCATCAGAGCGGAGGAACGCCAAACTCCAAAGTGGAAGCATGAGAGTGCTTTCTCAGGTCAGTTTGAAGTATAAACTGTTCGTGTGAAATTAGAGTCGGTCAGTGATTCCACTTGTGAACAAACATGAAGAGTACAGCCATCAAAATGCTTAGCTCAGGCATTTATAAGCCTCAAACCCAGTGGTGATAAGGGAATTCTGAGCTTTCAGAAATACTTTTTAAAAATTGTTTTCTTCTACTGTTCTGTTGTTTCTAAAATATTCATAGAATTATTTAAAAGAGTCAAAAAGATTTTGACTGTAACAATGTCACTTAGCCATACACAGACTTTGCCTCATATTTTGAGCTAACGTAATGTGTGGAGGTGGCACGGTGGTGTAGTGGTAAGCACTGTCTCCTCACAGCAAGAAGACCTGGGTTGAAATCCACAAGTCGAACCCGGGTGGTTTGTACGTTCTATCCATCTGTGTGGGTTCTCTGCTGGTACCCCGGCTTCCTCCCACCATCCAAAGACATATGTTACGTTAATTGGTGCCTCTAAAATTGTCCATAGGTGTGAATGATTGTCTTTTTATGTCAGCCCTGTGATAGACTGTCTCCAGCACCCTGCAACCAGTAACAGGACAAATTACTAATGTTGACTCTGTCTTTGTGTTAAAATTAAGAGGGGGTGGAGGGGGGTAATCTAAACACCTGATTGATAAAATGCTTTGATTTCACTAAGAAAACTGTATTGTATATAACCTGTGTATGGATATATGTATTTGTGTTACCCAGGATGGGATCATCTCTCCAGAGACAGACAGCGGGTTTATTGGCTCAGAGAGCAGCCACCTGACTCCTGCGGCAGCTCAGAGTCCTCTCCACCAGAGGGCCCCCCAGAGGTGAGGCATTGTTGTCTGTATCCACACATTTAACGCACCATATATTTTACCTCAAGTGCCATCCCCCACATGTGAAACACACAACACACCGGTGTCTGACCTTATAGCTCTAAATTCTTTTATCATTAATTTCTTCAAAGCAAACAATGTCAGTGTTCTAGTCTAGTTATGATCAGCTCTTTTGTATGTTTGGATATTTTTCCATGGTGCAACAGTGTTGCAGTCCATCAGGAGGGGAGAACAGAGAAACCTCAGACAGTGTCCACAACATCTCCAGCTTCTTCATCATCACACAGTCACATGGACATGGAGCCCAGAGGAGCCTCCTACCTCCCTGACCAGCTGAGGAGAAGTAGACAGGGGCAGAGGAGACGCACTTTCTCCTGCTCTCCACAACACTGGGTCAGTCAGACGGAGCAAACCAGGGGCGACAGTGGGACCAGTGGCTTTGGGCTGGAGAGTGACAGCAGTAAGTTTGCATGTTTTCAATTCTGTACCTCAGCTGAGAGTGTTGTTGTTTTTGAAGAAACTTTTTTAAATGTATGAAATCAATAGTAAGACCTTTTATTCACTGTGTCCTCCTCTTTCCTCTGCAGCTCACTCCGTGTCTGAAGACGAACAGAGCGACCAATATGCTGTATCCATTCATTCCATCCACAGCTCCCACATATGCTCCTCCCCCACTGTGCAGTATCACCATGACAATTCTGTCAGAGCACTGGGCTCCAGTCAGGTGGCGAATCGCAAGTGAGTGTGTGTTGCAGCAGCTGCCATGGCAGTACAGTGCAAACAAGGCCAGGTTTATGTCTCTCTGCAAAGAATCCTGGACGGGACTTGAAGTGAGCAAGTCATGTTAGCACAAAAACAAGGGCAGAATGTTTCAGTGAAAACACTGTGAGAGCTAAGAAGTACAGGAACTGCTGCCCTGTTGAACTTTGATGTGAATCCTACATAAAATTAGCTAAAAAATATTAAATTGACTTGGAAGTTTACCTCATGATATAAAGCTTCATACCCCTCTAAATGCTTAACCATTCATAATGTTTCTATCATATTCTTTTATGTTTATTACAGAATTGGCTGCTATTGAATGTGGTTGCATTAGGAGGTACTCTGTCTTGTTCCCTGCATGGTGTGGTGTCGCATGACTTTTCAAAGAGTGTGTGTACATTTGTTTGGACTGACACTTGCATATATACTTAATCGCCTGGCAATTTTGTCGTTTACACAGTGCAGCATTTAACATCACATGTCCTGGATTTTACTAGTGTTTTCCCTTAAACACTTGTGGTGGTTACAAACCAAAATGTATTTAAGTGTAAAAATGATAATTGAAAAATGAGATTTAGAAGAATAACTTTTGAGCTTTTGTGTGTGCTATTTTAGTGATGCAATCCAGTCGCTGCAGGATGAGGTGACCACACTGAAGGAGAGACTAGAAAGTTGTCTGACTAATAAGAGGCCTCTCAGCTCTGTTACAGCAGCTCCTTCAGCTCAGGACAAGTATACTCCCCACTACACCTCTACACCTCACATCAGGTTGGTTGTTGATCTTATATAAGTAATCAGCTTGTCTGCAGAGTGAAGGAACAAAGCCTACAGCTGTAAGAAGGGAGTCAGCAGAGAAAAATTGTACTTTCCCTATGGCTAACTTTGCATATGCAGCCTAAATATAGCCTATACTGTACATATACACTGAACTATTTACCTTCTTTTTCCTGTTTTTCATTGTTCAGGTCTGGGGATGTTCAACAAAGTGACGTCAGCAGGGGGCGAAGAGAAAGACAGACAGACAATGAAGTCGAGGAGCTGAGACGCACAACCAGGATAAGAACAGCTTTTGCACTCAGACAAAAAACACAACCTGATATCTGTAAGTTTATCACAATTTACTCTTAACTCAGAACACTTGAAAGACCTTCTATAATCTAAATTTTGCATTAACTATGTATTTAAGCAGGTAAATAAACATTACATCATGATAAATAGTTTATTAACATACACATACTGTATGTAAGCTCTAAATTGCTGTGCATTACATTTTGTCATAGTTGAGATTTGATCCAAAGAGAACACACAAGAATCACATCCTTAAATGTTGTGTACAATGATGAAGGTGCAAAGAAGATATGTAATTACTTTGGTTTGTACATAGATTGTATATAGTGTGTGATTTTTAATACAGCCACCATTTCATACAGTACAGTGTTTTTGTTTTCAGTGACAGGTTCAAAGCTGGAGCCTTCTACTCTCCAACCTCAGCCTCAGAAGTCCAGATGTACTCAGACATCTCCTGCAGAAACAGACAGCCGCTCTCACAAAAATACCCACATCAGCAGAACACACCACAGTAAGAAAATCTATCCCTCCACCACAAAGATTTGATTTACTATGCTTATAAAGTTTTGTTTTTTACATTTTATCATCATGCATAATTCATTAAAGTTTTTTTTTACAAGAGTTTACAAAAAATTTAATTTTGATAAAAAGCTCAACAAAGTATTATTAATTAATTCAAAATATAAAACCTAAAATAAGTTATTATTAATATAGTTTTCACCCCCTTTAAAGCAACTCAACTAAATCATCACTGGTGCTTTACACAGTCATTACACAGTTAGTTAAATGGAGTGAGTCCTCTGAAGGAGTTTTTAAACTTCTGTTACTACCTCTGAGATGGAAGACACTGCTGGGTTGAGTCAAAGCTTCATGGGTGGAAAAACAAGCTAATTAACGGTTTGCTAGAAGGCACGCAAGAGACTGAAGTAAACATAAAGAATGTTCTATGGTCTGATGAGACCAGAATTGATGACTAGTCTGATGACCAAAGGCTGGTCATCAGACTCGATGAAAATATGACAACACTGTGTCTGATCACTAATAAAAATGATCCAGAGAAAATATATTTGCATAATAGGTAAGCATACAGAAAGTTGACAGCTTGTGCTTCATGTTTTCATGCCACTTTATACAATTTTTTTAAAACCAGAAAACCATTAAAAAATATATATACGGGGTTAAATTAAGTAGATTCACTTCATGCACTTTTACATGAGAACTGGCCAGGAGAGGCTGTCTACCAGGCTACGTAGCTTCATGTTTTCTGTGCATGTGTTTGTTGCAGGGCAGCATCCTGATGTGTCCATACAAGTGTCTGATGCAGGAAAAGAAGTTCCTCTTTGTCCTCAATGTTCTTCACGTTACAAAGGCCGATCTCAATGTAAGAACAACTTTCATCGTCAGCAGGAGAGTGGTTAATTGTTTCTGTGTGTAAAATCCAATTTATTGTTTAATTGGTTTGAAACCAGTGCTGTTGTTATAATTTGCATTATATAAGTTGTGAATCAGCATCAATAAATCTTACTTGTCTGTCTCGTAATGTCAGGGTCAGCTGGTGTCAAGACAGAGGCGGCCCACTCCTCTTACAGTTGTCACTGTCCTGTCTGTGGATGCCCAAACCCGTACAGTAGCTCTAAGCCAGGTTTGTGTGATGTGATGCTGCTCAGACATATTGTCACACAGAGTTTTGATTGCTTATTTCTCGTCACAATCTGAGCTCACCGTTCAGTGTCAGGATTAAAATTCTCTACTGAGTGTAGTGCATAAATTATTTCAGTCTGCAGTAAATGAAATGAGTTTAATTATCGGAAGTGTTGACCTCCTCCTGACCTACTCTGATTCACAGAGTGTCGCAGAGACTCAGAATCCACACACATAAGCTGCCAACCAGCTGAGTCCCCTGACAGAGCAGTGAAGAGCAGATTTGTTGCAGCTTCTCCTGCACTCCTGCAGTGCATGCCAATGTGCCCACCACCAGTCCTGTGAGTAACCTGCCCATTCAGCACACACACACTCTCTCTCTCTCTCTCTCTCTCTCTCTCTCTCTCTCTCTCTCTC
>JAUBNQ010000014.1:17646217-17664490 GCA_032353495.1 Ctenopoma kingsleyae | reverse complement strand
TCTCTCTCTCTCTCTCTCTCTCTCTCTCTCTCTCTCTCTCTCTCTCTCTCTCTCTCTCTCTCTCTCTCTCTCTACACACATATTACAAAGTGCTCATTTGACTGATTTAATGCACTGACATCTCTCTACTCATAATACATTTTCTCATATTGGCTTATTCACTGCATTAACTATAAAGCAGACGTACCGTGGCTCGCTTCACTATGTTAAAAAAATAAACAAATCGCAAATAAAGCTTTAATACACAAGACAGGTATCAGAGAGGTGTTCTGCAGTTTTTGAATACCAGATACAGCCACAGTAGAAACAGACACAATGGCTCCCACAACACAGCTTTCAATAAAACTACAACTACAGAATGCAGTGATTTGCAAATCTCTCAAACCCGCATACTCACATTTTATTCACAATAGAACACTGAAACTGTATCAAATGTTTAAACTAAGAAAATGTACCACTTTAAGAAAAAATAAGGTAATTTTGTAATTGATGTCAGCAACACATGTTCACATATGGACCCTGGAGCTATAGTTACTGGTGCTGCCAACCTGCCCAGTGCCTCGTCTGCTGCTCCTGGTTGTTGTTTTGATATCTGTTACCTGCTGTTCTTTTCTCTCTCCTCTTTCCACTCACCCCAACTGGTCAAGGCAGACGGTCACCCACCCTGAGCCTGGTTCTGCTGGAGGTCTCTTCCGTTAAAGGGAGTTTTTCCTCTCCACTGTTGCTTAGTGCTTGCTCAAGTGGGATTGTTGGGTTTTCCACAAATATATATATATTTTGCGTAAGGTCTTAAACCCTACACTGTAAAGTGCCTTGAGATGATTTATGTTGTGATTTGGCACTATACAAATAAAGTTGAATTGAAAATTTAATTGAATATGGCTTCTTCTTTGAGCTTTAACTTGCATTTGGTGAACCTCTGCCTATCTTTACTTCTGAGAGACTCCGACTCTCTAAGACGCTCTTTTTATACACATTCATGTTATTGACCTGCTGCCAATTAACCTATTTACTGTAGTTGCAAAATGTTCTTCCAGCTGCTCCTTGCTAGTACCACTCACATTCCCAGCCTCTGTTCGAACTTTTGACAGGTGTTACTAGTGCATTTGTGCAGTTTAAACATTTGATATGTTTTAATTTGAATAAAATGTGTTTGAGATTTCCAAATCATTGCATGTTGTTTTTGTGTAGATTTTACAGTGTCCCAACCTTTTTCGAAATGGGGTTGTATAACACGGTTGTATATCACAGTTCTCCTACAAAAAACTATTAATAAAAGTTTTCATTAGCAGTGAATGTTTCTCTGATGGCAGATAATGTTATTGTAACTGAAGAGCGGTATGTTTGTGCCATCTAGTGAGCTGCTGCTGTTAAAACTGGGACATATAAAGAATGAACTGAGTCACAGAGACAAAACAAGGAAGCACTGAGGACTCGTGGAAAAGGAGCTGTTGTAAATTTAGTAGTGGGATGTTTCTGAACAGAGGAAGGGGAGTAAAAATCAGACTGTTTAAGGCAACAGTCTGACTGTGTTCATATTTATAGCTGGTTTGTTATATAATTTTTGGTAGACTATATGTATACTCAATGATGGCTACATATAATGAATATTATGATAATCTCAATGGTGGCACTTAGTAGCGGTCAGTGATCATTAACTACATGGCGTAGTAGCAGCTTAGGTTAGATGGATTACTGGTGTTCATGTGGTAAGTCTCCCTACAGGTGAAAATGAGGTGATGTTACTGTCAGTCCTGTCCTGATACTATTTTATACACTACAGTAAAATGTTATTTTTGCTGCAAAACAACAACTATGTCATGAAGGTGTTGAGGGGCGGGTGTTTCTATGCTTCACAGTACTTATAGTCAGCCTTTTAGTGATCAAATGGACAATAGAAACTGGATTAACAAGAAAATAATTTTTCTCAAATAAATATTGAGAATTTTGAACAAGGATCATGATGCAGCCCTAAAAGCATTAATTAATTCATATTAATTTATGCCTGTATTCTGTTCAGTAATATAATAGCTTCCTCTGAAGATGTTGAAGCAGAGCACTGAATCAGCTTTGTGCTACAAAAATAATGAAACTGTCATAACATATAAAAAAAGGTAAATGAACTAAATTGTTTATTGCATTGCCTGTACATGCTTATTTTTAAGGACATTCTGACACCACTACTATCACTACTGTGACCATGCTCTCAGATTTACATCACCTTACAAATACAAACGTTCCTACTATAAACAGAATACTTAGTACAGTGTTTTTCTAATTTCACCTTAACTGTCACCACCTTTCTCTCTGTCCAGACTGTACCCATCGCCCATCTACATGTCACCTAGCAACAGTGCTGGCACATCCACAGTGGTCAGAGGTCGTGGGGAGGTGAGGGAGAGGACCAGCTGCTCCCTGTCTGCTGACAAGCAGCACTCCTTGGACAGCTCTCTGAACAGAGCCATCAGAGCGGCTCGACACATGAAACACACTTCTAGACGCATGGCTCACTCTCTGGTTACTGGACTAGAATTCCAAGAACTCCTGACTCAGTCTTGCTACTACTAATCTGAATAAGACTGAGAAACATAATCTTACCAGTCTGTTTCTGCTGTCAGCATCACCAGCAGTCAACACTGAGTGCAGGACCAAAGTGAATAAAAGAAACATAAAATAACCACCTTCTTTGGTTCCTGTGTTTGGAAGAGCTTCTTTTTGCTGCATTATTTTTCAAATGTGAGTTTATGGCAGCATATAAGTCTCAGGTGACCAAACAAAGAACTATATAATATTTATTGCAAAAGATGTGCTGGCATACATTAAAATGACTAATTTTACCAAGTGATGTAGTACTGTAGATCAGTTTGACTAAAAATGTTCATATTATTTTTAAACCCATGATGTAAAGAAATGTCTGTACGTATATACTTAGACTTGACATGACATTTGTCATGAGTTAATACTCAATTATTCTGAGCCATTTATCATGTGACTACTTATTGTAGTTTGTAGAAATCTAAACATAAGTTCAGATTTCAGTGTTACTATAGGTAGTGTATAAACGTTTACAGTGATATGTTGTGCTGTAAATGCACTTGCTCATTGCACCTGTTGTGATGGAGTCCATTTAGGATAACCATGCTACCAAACACCATGGATCTTTTTATGTTAAGTTAATGATCAATCCTCACTACTCATTTCTAAAATAAAATTGAGTCAACTGACCTGAGATGCTCAATATCTTGCAAATTAGTGATTTAAATAGCAGAGTTTTGGATTTTTTTTTCCTACACTACTTTATCTATGCTTGCAACTGTGCATGAGGCAGATGCAGAAGTCTACTGTACCTGACCAGATTTACGTGTATAAATCTTTCACACACAGTACTGCAGTGATGAAGACTGGTGTGGATTCACGTGTACATATAGATGGGACTTGAACACAGAGGAATACGGTTATTTAAACTAAACAATTATGCTTTGGAACATACAACAGAACAGGTGGATGTTTTAAGTGTGTCTTGTTTGTTAATTTTTTATTTACTTTTTTACCATTACTTGTCAAACTGTCTTAAATATTTTGCAATGTTTTCAGTTGTCCATAAGAAGCCAAATAAAGACTGAACATTTGTCACTACTTACTTCCTGAGGTTACTAAGAGTAATATTTTATAAAAAAAAGTTGAGTCTATAATGTAATGGAAGCCAATTTATTAGACAGCCTTAGTACATAATAGGTACACATGGAAATATTGTTTGTGCTTCAACACTCGCAAACATACAATCCCAATAAGTTAAACATTTTTAGGACAGACTAATGTCTGTAGAAGACACAGAAGAATGTCTTATTTTTTACCTCTGATAAATTATTTGGATATAAATCAATTGATTTGACAGAGTAAATCCTATACAACAGCAAATTATAATAGAAAAAATAAACAAATTAAAGCGTTTGCATCACAGAAAATGCATTATAGTGCAATATACAACTTGGCTGGTCAGGGAAGAGGAAGGGCATAAAAATGAACAGGGTGTATTTCTGCAAAGCCATTCACCACTGAAGGATTTTACGTTGCACCAGGGGAGGAAACAAAGAAAATAGATTCGTTTTTTTCCCAGTTGACCACTAACAGCTACAGCTAAAACATCACAAACACAGCGGCTTCACATTTGCGTTTTTTTTTTTAAGGAAAAGTTTCACTATTTCACAGTCATAAATATTACCAGTCAACAGTGAGACGCTAAAACAGCAACATATGGCATATACACAACACTACTCAGTGCATGTCCCAAAAACATCGTTACTAACCAATGAGAAGACTTAACCTGACAGGAATACAATACTGAAATACAACTGGCCCTTTTTAAATTACTCAGTAAATATCAGCAAGCAACGGCCTTTTTGACATTAAAACGTGAAGTTTCTCCGGAGAAAGGAAAAGATTGTGATAAGTAAATACTTTACAGGCTCGGCAACCGGAGGAGGGATGTTTCTTTAGCGTTAGCTACTTAGCATTTTTCTCTTTACTTTGCCTCCATCAACCTAAAACCTGGCAGTGTCCTGAGCATCACTCACCAGCTGGAGACACTCAGGAGGAGAAGTTGCGGTTTTGAGCAGTTTACTTCGAAAAACTGCATTAAAACATAAATAGAAACTTCTGAAACCATGCCTGTAGTACAAGTCCAAATGGGTGTGGTCCGAAAACTATATTTTCGTCAAAATATCTGAAAAGACACCGTGTTTTGCTGCTAGCAGAGTCAGCCATGTTTTATTAATGACGCAGTGCTCGCGTGCTAAAAAGTTGCCACGTGCCACCAACAAACAGAAACCTCCACAACACGTGACACTTTAAAAAAAAAAAAACTTTTTTAAACATTATATTACCCACATGTTTTATTCCTTTCTTTTTAACGAATTATCTAATTCAAGGGATTTTTGAAAGCAAACACCAATTTATGGTCATTTGGCTGCAGTTTGTGGTGCTGTTGCATACTGAGCGTTTATAATCTGATGTCCGCCACATGTCTGAGCATAATGTATTACATTTACATTTTAAAATGTTGGCTAGGTAATCACAGTAAACTGGCAAATGTTTACAGATGAATCCTTCAGTAGAGGAGTACTCAAGGTTGGTTTGAAAAGTTTCAGTGAACGTTTGCAACTCAAATCACACACCTTAGGAGAAAGCTAAAGGCTAACTGTGCAGCTCCCAGAAACATCCTCACTGGATACAAACACAGAAACAGTCCACACACGAGTCCAAGCATGCTACTGAATACAAACATCTCAAATGAGCAAAGGGTGACTCCTCTCCTGATGAAATAAATGTGTATATATATATATTTATATATTGCATGTTGACTGATATTTTACATTAACCTCTCAAACTGCACATCCCTCCTCCACCCGCTTCCAATAAAATGCACACCAAGGAGGTAACCCAGGGGAAGAAACAAGAGAAAATGCCTACCTTTTACATATTCTAGCAGGTTTGATAGCATACAATATTACATTTTGGTACTTTCAGTTTTAAATGGCCTTCTGTTCTGATATTTAAATATTTTAAATAGGTTTATTTCGTTGTATCCATTGTAAAACATGAGAATACTTGCAACAATTTTATTCTTTGATACAACATATATTTTTTTTATCATCTAAGATACCTTTTTTTCTTCTCAAGCAAGATGCATACACAATTGATGGATAGGATTTTGGGGGGGAAGGATATGGAGGTAAGATGGGTTGAGGGGAGTAGGGGTTAAGGTTCAGAGGAGAGAGATTTTAGCTTGTCACTTCTTCATCCGGTTTGTTCATGGCCTTGAGCTGCTCCAGCAGGCTGGTGGGGGTGAAGATGTGGGTCGATCCTGGAGACAGGCACACACATAAACAGACACACACACACACAGACAGGAACAGTTAACTCTGCACATTTGGAAAGAAACAGATGAAAAATGTGTTTTCAGCTTTTGTTATGAATGCTTATCGTAGATGAGCACAGTCTGACATAACGTTGGAAGCAATGTCAAAAACACTGAGTGAAAGTTAGGAAATCATTATCAATTCGACAGCAGATTAAAATGGATCATGTATCAAAGGGTATGAAAAAATAATTCTAAGTGGGCGGTATTTTAATGTACTTGATTAACAGTAAGAGTTTAAACGAGTAGTTGCAGGTAAAAAAGTTCTCCAACATCAGCCAAACTTAAAACAAGATACATCTAATGTAAAATTAACCAGAAACAGTGAAAAGCCTCAAAATTGTGTAATTTTGTGTATTTTCACCATATTGCATCTCAAATTGTCTCTTCAATCATATTTTGATTGGTGTAAAATACAATTTTAACAACTTCCACCGATGACTGAAAGTTTAAAATAAACACACAAACTCACAAAACTGCGTTTAAACACATGCAGCCGAACAGATTACTGACGGCACCACACAACTGCCGTGACTGTGTGAGCCGAAAGCAGCAGACGTGCTAAATCTGCAACACCAAATGTTGCCTGCACAGCACAGCCAATCTGATGTCAAAAAAAAAAAAGGCGCATGATTATATTAGTCTTAAATCAAAGGGCATGCAGACGACTGAAAAATACTGCTCAAAACATGAATAAAAACAAGCAGTTCTTCCCTACACGTTAAAAAAATCTTAAACCAGTTGTTTACTGTCAATGAATGAAAACGTGAAACTCAGTAAACTTCATAGCACAAGGATGGACTCTTCTGACAGCTGAAGACACATTTCACACACTGTAAAACTTGAAAGGTGCTGAATGAAGTAAAGCAAACATTTTGCCAAATTTCTCACTTCATTTTGAAATTTACTGCCATTTTACGCCGTGATCAGCAAAAAGGCAAACCGACTATTTGATTTACTCCACGCACCTGTTCATCATTACCAACAGTATTTGACCTACATTGGTTTGTTTCTGTTGCAAAGCTGCGTGTTTCTTCCAGTTTGGTTTGATTAACTGCTTTAACCTCAAAGAAATTGACCATGAGTAAAAACTAAACTTGATCCTATGAGGGTTTAGATCAGGAAAATGGAAGTCATTCGAGGTGAGAACAGAAGAGAAAGAGGCAAGCCCATTTCGAGTTGGGTTGTTTGGTGATGCACAGGTTGTGATTGCTGGGGATTGTGGGTCAGGGATTAGCATGGGTCACGGAGGTCAACGTTGGACAGGCCTCGCCTGCTTCTCTACTGTTCCCTAAACACACAGCTTCGTGGGCATTTGTGCCTCAGAAACGCAACACTGTGACATTGATCTCCAATGCCACTAAATTAGTGTCCATGGATAAGTTTAGATCAAAACAGCATAACAAAAACAAAGAGATGTTTTAGTAAGATGTTTTAGATGGCTATTTTGCTCAGGAAGGTTTGAATGCAGCAGTATGCAGGGAGGGGGGAGAATCCATACTGCTCATGGTGAGAGCTGCTTACTGAGAAAACCATCAAACCAAAAGTTGGTTTGTAAACGATATTGCTTTAGCAGATTAGTCAGGAATGAGATGGATCCCCAGGACTCCAACACTTAAACAGGAAGTTTGTATATGTGTACAAGTAACCTAGGTAAAATACGGTGATGGTCATGGTCATGGATATGCAAATAAATATTTACTACATCCACCGAGGAGCTTATGTTTCAAATGTTCCCAAACATTTGCTAATTGCAGAACTATGTGATAGAAGTCATGAAATCTGGTAGAGGGAGAAAGAATGAGTCACTAATTATGTTGTAGATAGTGCTACCATTTATATTTATGAAACACTGAATCTCTGAACAAAGACATTAAAAAACAAACAAACCCTGCTTTCTTTCTTGTCTTGGTTCATCCAATTCAAACCAAATCTAGTTCACGATATTTCTATTTTTTGTACCTTGAACCTGTCTTCTGTCTTTTTTAAAATGTACATATATTGTGTGGTTTCTGACAAATTTAGACACAACTTTGAGCATACTGAAATATATGTTTATTAAAATTGCCTCAATAATTTGTATAATTTAAAATACTAATTATAGGATTATGTTATGCGTTCAGTGAGTGTTTTCTAACACACAGGTTACTATGGATGTAGAATCTGCTTTTGTACCTGTTAGAACATTAACGCTAAAAGTGTGCTAGTGAAAAAGGATGAGTTAAAGGAGTTAAAGGGGGGATTAGAGGCAGCTGTTTGACACGTGTGGCATCCTTAGTTTAGGTAGGTTGCTAAAGCATATCAGGTGGAACAATGCTACATTTAGACTGTCAGCAGAGAGGCTTCACAGAGTCAGTGATACATAGGGCAAGTTTCTGGGAAACTAATTTCCACTGAAACTGTTGAATTATTTCTCCTTTTGTTGCCACCAAAATTGCCCTGTGTGTCAGCGCTCTGTAAATATTATCATGGTCAGCTGTTATTAATATCCAGCGCTCTCTGCACACAAGCCATGTGAGCATGTGATGGTGGGCTGAGAGAGAGAGTGACATGGGCAAAGTCAGAGGACTGGAGTTAAAAGAAAAAAAGAACACAAGGGAAGAAAGGGAGAATCCTTCTTTGAAACTTCTTCAACTCAAGAACCTGCCCTGAAAGAAAGCGGTAACAAATCATAGTGATTGTCTTTGCAAAGATTAGATTAGAAAAATAATCAGAAAGTAAAAACTGATAAAGATGGATCTTGGGGGTAGATTAAATCTGGAATGAGTGTTCAACAGGCTCAAAGGGCCCTTGGGTGGCTGTTGAGGGGGTGATTTAATCCACCCAGCTGAGATGATGGGAGGAGGCAGCAGGGATGGGGGGGGGGGGAGCACTCCCTCAGGCATGGCCACTCCTCAGCACAGACTATACATGGGCTGAAACTCAATATCCACCCCTATATGTGCAGAAAGGTCGCTCTACTGGACTTTGAGCATATGCACTGTGACATGCTCACCGTCACCACGTCACATTTGTGAAGCGATGACAATGAAAGGTCCAGATAAGATGGGTGTTGCACTTCACTGCTTTTAAATATCACTTTTATGAATAAGACATTTTTAATGTGTGTTTTTCTACATATTTCTTCAGCATTACAGTCGAGTTGTGTTACATGTAGAGTTTAATATTCTTCTCGTGTCACATCCAGAACACTGAGTCATAAACGATGAAGTGTGGACATTTGAATTCAGTCTACCTGTAGGCTCAGCCCAGATGTTACACCTCACTGAATAGCAGTGCTCTCACTCTGATTGGCTGACTGTCAGCATATAGAGGGTGGAGCCAGATGAAGCACTCCATGCTGTGAGGAAAGGTTGGCGGTGCCCATCCCTGAGGGACACGGGGAGGAGGAGGGTGGAGTTACATAAAACAGTACTGAGTGTTCAAAGAAGAAGAAGGAACACGGAGGAAGCCCTTGTTCTGTGAAGGTTCAGAAAGGGCTTCTTTGTGCGGCTGCCTTTACTTTTTTCAGTGTGTTTTCTCTCTCCCTCCCTCCCAATCTCTCTCTGCCTCACTCGGCTGAGGGGTCTGCGTCCTCAAAGGACACCCTAGTGGACTCTCGGAAGTCAGGGTGCTGCAGGTCCGATAAGAATTTGGTGGGGGTGAGCATGTGGGTGGAACCTGTGGAGGAACAGAGGTGGCTTCACCACTCGTCTCTCAACACGCCCCCTCCCTCAGTCTCTCCAAAAACAAGAGGGTTAAAACAAGCAACCTGTCGCACGCACACACACATACACGCACACACACACACACACACGCGCGCACACACACGCGCGCACACACTCGCCACAAAAAACTTGTACGCACAGACACAGAAAAAGACACGGCGTGGCTGCAATTTAAAAGACAACAGTTGTTTTTTAAAGACAACAGCTAAAGCAGAGCACAACAAGACACTTTACCATTTATAACACAGAGCTGTTAGCAAAGCTTTAAGACATCAAATGAATAGTGCAGAAGGGCATAACAGAAAAGGGCTTTTTTAACAAAAGACAGTGCACACAATAGGTGGGTTGTACCAACTATCCGACGCAGGTGAATCTTCTAAATGTATTCCACAATATTATACTTAAACTGTTTCAGTGCTGCTGCTGCTGTGAAACTGTTGTGGCAACGATATGTGATGTGAGACTGCTGAATCGGGTGCGTGACAGTCAAAGAGGTTCCTAGATAAGCAAATGTATTCCTATGATTCATCGTCAGCACTCTTCTTATTGACAGAAATTCAAAAATAACTTGTGACTATGATATAAGTCCCATGTGTAGTAAAGAGATTTAGCTGTCTTCTAATCCACTGAATTAGCTCCTCTTAGTTCACTTTCCTCTGTGTTTCTCCTCCATGTCTTTATTTTTGTGTTCTGGTTCAGAAACTGTGTCTGTCAGAGGACTTGAGGCCACGATACACCGTCCTCGGAGAATGCTTCAGAGGACACAGCTCCTGAATTAGGAGCAACATTAATGAGCTTTGACACCTTCCCCCAAAAAACATGTCCACTCACAGGCACGTCGACTCTGTGTTCAAGTTCGAGGTGGGTGTACCTTTGAGTAGCCATGTGCACAGTCCACACATAAAAAACTCGCTCTATGCTCTATGGTGCCCCTTGTTGCACTACTCACCAATGATGGCTTCCCACTTCCCATTGGCCTGTGTGACCTCATAGGCGCAGCGCATCTCGCTGAAGGACACACCGCCGATGATGAAGACCATGACACGCGGTCCAGTGCGGTACTCTCCAGGTGTCTTATTCTTGTGCCAGTGGCCGTACCGAGCACTGGCAGGGCACACAGGAGAGCAGTGTCATGTTATCACAGTGTTATTGCTCTTAATGTTTCAACCTTCTGTGACAAGTGAAAAAAACATTTGGAGGCACTACTGAAAAAAGTGGATGTTTAATATGCATCATTTGGGCTTTAGGACGATTTTTTTGAAGCCTGGGGAAAATAAATCCGCTACACATCTTTACACGAGGCCAAAAAAGTCATGTACTGTATTATTGCATTCATGAGTCAAGCATTTGCTCAAATTGAGGTTTAATCGACATTCGTGTAGCTCATCCTGTCCCAACGTGAACCTTAGTGCTGGGTGTGTCCGCATCTGTGAGGAAGGGGCCGAGCACGAGGCAGATCAGTTCGTAACGGGAGCGCATCAGATGACGAATCAATACACATCAGCATCCTCCACACAGACTGTGGTGTGGGGATTAGTGAGGCTCAGTGTGGTTTCACCGCTCCCCCACACAGACACACTCACATGTAAGCAGTATTGGAAATATTGATGACCTCAATTTACATCAGCTTGCTTACATTTTGGAAAAGGGTTGATATCTGTGATTTTGTGAAAAATTTCACCAGCCACTGTCTTTGTGTTGACATTTATATTTCCTGTATCAATGTTCTTCCAAATTAAAACATATTTAGGAGCTGGTGAATGTCTGAGCTCTTGCACTAGGATCTGCACACAGCTCACTAACCTACCAGTCATTAGTATCACCGCCCTGCTGTCAAGTATTGATTATTCCTAAATTACCTTTGCTCCAATACCAAGAAAAGGGCAATAAGAGGACTACAACCATGCAATAAGATATCGCTCTTCTGTGTGCATATATACACTCTGTTTGCGTGTGTGTGTGTGTACCTGACTGCAGTGGTGCTGAAGGAGGCAGAGGAGCGGGTGGAGATGTAAGGGTAGTGCTTGGTGTCCAGCTTATCATCAATAGCGTCCTGCAGGGGCACAAAAACACAAAATAGATCATTGTCAGCAATATTGCCTCATACACACACACAAAAGCACTTGAATACGGGGCTTCACAGTTGTGTCACGTCTCCTAGCAACCATGTGTGGCTCTGTCATGGGCGTTTGTCACAGAACTGGCTTTGCACAAATAAGGGGCTAATATACGTTGCTAACAACCAGGCTGGGAGAACAGATGCTTGACTGTGATTGTGTTGTGTCACATGCATCATTCTGTTGTTTCTGGATTTCAAATGTAGGTTTCTGCTTGTGGAAAGAAATAGTCACATCTACAGAGGAAATGTTTTTTTGAGACTGAGAAGTGGAAACTCCCAGTGTGGGTGCAGAAGGGCACCTTTTGACATTACACAACACAAGTAGTAGTACAGTAAAAAACAATTCTAACCCTACAAACACACCTCCATGATGTCCTTGACCAGTGGTGTCCAGCGGGACAGCTGATAGGTCTGTTCACTCACACGCTCCTTCCTGTCCAATTTCTTTCCTCGGCGGAGGGTGGACTGATGAAGGGAAGAAGAGACAAGGAGGCAAAAGAGAAAAGTGCATAAATCTATACAATATGAAAATGTCTATTTTCATATACTACCAAGGTTTAGTACAACATATGTACATTTAGTACAACATAGTATACAGTACACACACTGTTCTTTTCTTTTACTGTAAAAACCACTGTTGTCACTGTTGAATGGTGATTGCAGCTTGATCTAAAAAGGTCTCTGACTGAAAATGTGGCTAACTGACCACATCATCTCAAGCCTCAGATTTCGAGAAGAAAAGAGCCGATCTTACATCTGTGATGATGGGGACGCCCAGGTGAGCCATGTTGGTGATGATCTCACTGTCCTCAGGAGGGATCTGAGCGTGCTGTATCAGCTTGTTCAGGTTCTCCTCCGTGATGCCTGAACGACGACACGTGCAGGTCATATTTTATAACTGAACAAATGTACCAACCTTATGTTTACTTTTAATATGTTCAGCCTGTTCTGGGATGAAAGGGAAGTTCATGTTATGTGACCTGGGTGCAAAAATACAATAATTTCATTAAAATGTTATTTTGTTTAATATCAGTGGACTTTCTCTGTGTTACCTCACTTTATACGGGGGACTGTTCTGCATTTTTTTTTCTCAGACACTGACTTATGCTGATGGAACTGTAACGTTTATTTCCTTCCTTTATGTAGTCGATTATTCTGTGATAGAGTGACATAACATTATTATATAGTTAGAGATAATGTTTCATATCATCCAACTTACTGTGTTAAACTCACTCACGTACTGTGAGCATTTCTTAACATTTCATCAGTTCTATGTGTAGCAAAAAAATACTAATACTCACAAGTCAGTATTGATACTGTGATCAGACAAACAGTAAAAATAATAGATAGGATTAAAAATAATTGCAGCTTTTACAGGGACAGAGGATTTTTACAGGCTTCAGAGTCACCTGTAGTCTCTTCCTTACCATTCTTGAGGAAAATGTAAAGCAGGATGATGCGGATTTTGTCATATGTGCTGACGTTGGCATCTAGCAGGATGGGCACAATAGCCCTCATGGGGTCTTTGATCTTCTCGCCCTCAGCATCTGTCCCCATAGCCAGATCCTGAACAGAGAAATCAGGTCTTAAACATTGTTTGTTATTTAAAGTGGTCTCACAATATCGCAGCGTGGAATTCAAATTCCCTGCATATTAATGTAGATAATTTCATTCTCATTGCTTCCTCTCACCTGCTCCACACGACACAGCTTGTCCACTGTCCCCTGGTAATGCTTCATACAGTCCTCTGCCAGCTGCAGATGAGTGGAGTACTGAGAAAAAGACAAAACAAGCAGAGTTAGCATACACACTCACACACGCAGAAAGAAAACACACATGACAACATGAACACACACCTTGCTGAGCTCCTTCTGGTACTGAGGCATCTTCTTCAGCATCTGGGACAGATCCCTCATTGTAGTCTGTGAAGACAAAATGCAGGACGAACTTTAGACTGTCAAGTAAATGCAGAAATCAAAACATAAACTACTTTGTCACCTATCACCACCTCCTTTAGCAACTTCCTCTTTACCTTCTCTCCAGTGTTCATCCTCTTGCTGGAAGAAAACTCCTTCAGCTGGCGTGTCACCTCCCTAACAAAGGAGAAGCAAAGAGTAACAAGAGATGCTGTAGTATCACTTTATTCAGTATGAAAAGACTGGTCGAGGAAATGTATAACGTATGAAGAAGAGTACTCACTGGGACACCTCAGCTATGTGTTTGTGTCTCAGGCTCACCCACAGGTCATCGTCTTCATGCAGCAGTACCTCCTTCACACGGGAGTCTCCGATGCCACTGGTCTCATACCTGAAGAAGGATGATGATATCACCAAACATTCTTAGTAAGAGCTGCTGATTTTAGTTTAAAATTTGAGTGTGAATAGTGGATTTTACAAATACAAAGTGCTTCTTCACTGGTCAGTCATTTCGTTTTATTTGTTTGCGTCATTTGTGTTTTCCTTACTTGTAGACGTCATTTTCGATGGGGAGAAGGTCGTAGCCCATGGCCTGGAAGGTGAGCTCATGCAGCACAGGTGAAACAGGGTCAAACGCCCTGTCCAAGATGATCAGCTGTGAACGAGCCTTATCTGGACCCTAAAGACAGAAAGTGACAAGCAGATACACGAATGAAAGAAAGAAATAAATCTATAAAGTATAATTCTGAATTGAAATGAATGAGGGAGAGAGGGAGAACATAACAGTGATGAAAACTTAATTATCTGTCTCACCTCTCCCATGGTGGGGTCATCAGCCTTGTAGGCATCTAGTTTGTCCTGAACTAGCTGGGCCAGGGTGGCGTTGTCCTTGTACTCCCTGACAGAATGGCAGATGTATAGAGAAATAATTGGACAAATGGAAATACATGGATTTAGGACACAGATAGGTGAGAAGGCAGCCCAAAGATTTGACGGATCAAACAAACACATGAGCTAAAACAAAGAAAAACAGAAAAAAAAACTACCTGTAAAAAAGAGATTTGAGTTTGTCTGACATCTTTTTACTTGACCTCTGACTACCTCACAAAGTTTGACTTCTATGACTCTGACAAATACAGATCAACATGACTGTAGCACCTAGAGTTAGCTTTAACAGCTTATACCAGGGGTCACCAACCTTTCTGACTGTGAGAGCTACTTCACGGTCACTGATTAATATGAAGGGCTACCTGTTTGAAACAAACTTGCTGAATAACAAAGTAGAATAATAATAAGAAAAGCTATTCATATATAGGGTTCCTCACAATAATTAACAATAATGTGCTATCAGAACAAAACATATATATTTAAACATGCAACAATATTTATTTCAGTTCAATTTATTCTGTTTTCACATTTCAAAGAATGATTACACCACAGACTCGTCGCACTGGACGCTAAACCACCTGCACTTAACCAGATCTCGGTCCAGCTGCTCCGTCAAGTTCTCAGACATAGCTGACACCCTTATAACCATCGGAGAGAGTGGCGATGACATCGGGACCATTCTTTTCGTCTTTGAACATAGCATTTGCAATTATCATCATTGCTCCTTTCAAGTCATCCCCGTCTGAAAAGGCTTTCTTGGTCTTATCAAAAAATTCGCAGCTCTAAATGAAGCCTCAGTTGCTTTTTGTGACTTTTTGCCGGTCTCGTAAAAAAAGACTACTGTTCGTCTAAAGCCGCCTTTAACTCGGGTCGTTAGCATGGAAGCTACTGTGACATGTGTCTTTCCACATCGTGCCGCTTTGCCGTCGCCACAGTCGCCCCGCAAATGAGACACACACACACTTTTCTTTCACTGTTGTAAAAAAGAAGTCCTGCTCCCAGTCACTGTGAAAATGATCATTTTTCTTACGCTTTTCTGCCATGTTTTCGGGGAGAAACATGCGTCTAATCTTCCATCGTAGCTGCGCGCGCTTGCTTATCCCAGCAGAGCGTGAGATCGGAGTCTGTCCGGCTGCGCGCGGTATTGAACTTTGACCCCAGACAAAAAGTCAGATTTTATATAAACTTAAAGCATTTTCGGGTTCAAAATTTTATATTCAATATTGTCATTTTCGAATCTACATCATTGTCCGCGTTGCTGATTCAAAAAGAACAGCAATGAAATTAAATACAATTTTTAGAGAGATCTATGGTGACTAGTGCTATTTTTAGAACATGCCCTGCGGGCGACTCACGTTGTCCACACGGGCACCGTGTTGGTGACCCCTGGCTTATACTGTAGGTCCAAATAAAAAATAAAATAGAATTCTTTATTTCCATAGGAAACCAGCATGTAACCTAAGCTATATGTCATTACTGCCTCCTGTTGCTTACCCTCGGTATCTGACAGCAGGGTACTCTTTCAGGGTGGCGCAGAGCGTGGCCAGTTGCTCCGCCAGCCTCTCCATCACTGGGTTCTTCAGCTGGGTCTTATGTGGGCTGTAGAAACTGTGGAAGGCATCTGGGTTGTCCAGAGAGTACACCTGCACACGCAGACGTGCACATATTGAAACACTGCTGCAGTAAAACACTTCTTTAGTTGGTTTAGTCTTTCCTGTACCTTCTTTTATAATGTACAGTCGTCTGTGTTTGTGCTGCCTTAAATGATTTGTCTTTTAAAGTCAAGAACATGATTCTAAAGGAAACCTTTCAGATTTTCAGTATCGTACAGAACGCCTGACTGTGTAACACACAGCAGGACACCACGGACACATCATTTGTTATATTACTGTAAAATCTGAGCAAGGTATGTGATGATATCTAACAGCTAATTTATAAATTGTCTTTTCTTTCCTCCCTCGTGCTGTTTCCTCTCCTCACCCTTCCACACTATCACCTTCTTTCACTATCACTGCCTCCTCCTAACCAATCTCTTCTCATCCCCTCTGTCGTTTCCTCTCCTCCTGCTTCCTTGCTCCTGCTCTCCCTCTTCTTATTCTACCTTTCTTTTTCCTTGTCTCTCTCATTTCATCTCCTCTCTTCTTCTCTTCTCATCATGTTCCCTTGTATACTTTGCTCCCATCTCCTAGCCTATGTTCTCTTTTCCCTCTCCTCTCTCATTTTTCATTTTTTCCTTGTTTCCTCCTCTCCTTCCTCTTCTCCTCTTCCCTGCATCACTCACTATCGCTCCCTCCTCCCATCCCATCTGTCCACAGTCACATGACCACACTTCTGTGCTGCAGAGGGGTCTCTGCGTTTAGCTTGGTGATCATTGGCTACAGTCGCCTTTGTGGCTCCACTCTCATCCAATGCAATGAGAGCATCAGTCTGTGGGCGGGATTATGAGGCAGCACTTTGCCTGGAGCAGAAAACCACTGACTCTGAATTAATCATAGTAGACAGGAGGGGAGCAAGTAACTGTGGACCAAGCAGCATCTTTAGATAGTGAGAAATAAAAGGACGGACAGAGGGAGAGATAGGGGAGATGGAGGGGGAGATGGAGGGAGAGATGGGGAAATTAGGAACAACAGGATTGGAGGAAGGAAAAGAATGAACACAAAAAGGAGAAATAAATGTTATTGTCTGACGCAGAGCAGTGAGCAGAGAGTGCACAAGTGATGTGCAAAGGCATGGGCGGAAGAATGGTGAGAAAGGAGACAGAGGGAGAGAGAGGGAGGGATGTAGAAAAACAACATGATGGAGGCAGGAATCTGGAAATTTAGGGTGGAGAAGCAGGAGAAGGGAGGGAAGGCTATGTGACAAATGTGATGTTTCTGGAACAGTCTGGCAGTAAACAGAGCGACTGGTGAGTCAGCAGCATTGTGCCAAGCTTCCACCTGAGTGTGTATTTGTGCTTCTCTTTTTATCCAACCGTGACTCGAACAACCCATAACCTCACTCTTTCTATTCCTGTCTCTGTCCTTTGCAGCATCTCTCTCCTCCCACCTGTCTTAATCGATCTCTCGCTGCTCTTGCTCTCTGGATCTTTCTCTCTCTATCTCTCTCTGGTTTTCACTCACAGCCAGCAGCAAACAGAAAAGTCAGAAATGTGCATGTAGTGCACAGGCAGAGACACACACACAGCTGGATGTTTACCTGAGACTCGTAGGGCAGGAAGGCGATGTTGATCTCCGTCAGAGTCTTGACGACTTTGGAAGCACGGCTCTTCACCACCTCATTAAACAGAGGATCGGGACAGGCTGGAAGGCACCGAAACAAAAAACATTTTAACAACATGTTATGTTGCGTACGGCTGATTATCTGCTCTCATCACTACTAAAACCACAGAATTTTAATAGGATGAAATTGAGAATATTTTCATCATAATCAAAAACTCATCTGCAGTACAAAGGTTTATAACTCAAACACATTTACTGTAAAAGGTGTGGCACTGCAGCAGCTTAGAGCTTAGAAAACAGCATTAAAAAACAAAACAGAACTAAAGCAAAAAGCATAGGGCGTTCATAAAAGAATAACACCAGCAGCAGTTTTGTTCTGCAACACAACATTGTTATGAACATAAAGGTGCATTACTTAGTGCTTCAACAAGTACATACAGTACTGTGCAAAAGTTTTAGGCCACTATTGTTGGTCACTAGATTAGTTTTTTAGCAGTGCTATGATGTC
>JAUBNQ010000014.1:17568666-17646117 GCA_032353495.1 Ctenopoma kingsleyae | reverse complement strand
ATATTTCCTAGATGTATTCTAATAAAAAGAATAATAAAAAAACACAAAAATAAATATATATGATCATAATAGCACTCTCGAAACTAATGGTGGCCTAAGACTTTTGCACAGTACTGTATATACAGTATTTGTATATACTCACAGTCAGTGAAGAAAACATGGGCTGCCTTGTATTTGGCTGTATGAGGGTCTTTGAAGTCTGCAACGAGGGTCTGGACAGACTGAAGAAAGAGAAAAGAGTGTCAGACTGGAGAGTTCGAGCCTCTCAGTGAAACCGCCCTGAATAAATAAAAGTTATAACACAATTACATTAACCTGATTAATAAAGAACCTGATGGCAAAAAGTTTTACGCCCATAAGATTTGAATGAATTCACCAACACGCTGACATAATGAATTAGAAGCAGCTCACTAAGATAGAAGAAGAAGCGAGAGTGAGACCATGGAAACACAAAAGAGTGGATGTGCAATCTACTGTGACTCAGTCAAACACAGACACACCTCTGAATGCGTGTCATGAGTGAGTGAGAGAGATCATGTTCACCTTCTCTGTGGGTGTAATCAGATAAATGGCCTCCAGGCTGGGAAGAGGCTCTCGTCGCTTGTTGATGTCCTCCACAACTAAAGGTATAGAAAACAAACACACACAATTATAGAGGTACAAAAAGAGAGAGAGAGAGAGAGTGTCAGTGGTAGATGTGACTGTTCTTACTGGTGATGCCCTCTGTCATGATGTCTGTCATCTTGCAGCAAGATGACAACATCCTCATGCTCAGCTGGTCCACAATCAGTGCCTGGCAACAAAAGAGAAGACGGTGACCATAGAAACACGGTTCATTGGTCCAGACGAACAAGTCTCTAGGAAAAAAGTCTCTAGGATTTCCTTACCTGGATTATCGAACATGCATCGAGACACAGTTCATTGTGGCTAACATTAACATTAACAAGTGTCTCATTCAAATAAAGCTCTGAAGTACACACTGTTCAGTAAAGTTGGAGGATTTTTGATTTTTTAAATGTCTTTAGCCTGAATGCATTTCAGTTGATATAGTCACTACACAATATCTCCAGACACAACTCATAAAGTCTACAGTCACTTCTATTTCCGTATTCAGACTGTGAGATACTTTGTGATTCTATGGAAAATCCTGCATCGCTCAGCAGGAAAGCTGAGCTCATATCATTTTCAAACCTTATTCCATCTGACTAATAGATTATTTGGCTGCACAGTGCATCACTCACTCTCACTTACAGATATGAATTGTGCTTGAATTGGCCCTGTACTTCCTGGCTACATGCCCCGGCGCACATAAAGTTTCTGTTCGAAGATTTTACCATTGTTATTCAGTACCATCATTTTCAATCGATAATAATAATAGAAAACCTGGGAAATTCAGCTCAGTTTCTTGGTGACAGAACATTGAAAAAGGTATAAAAAGCAGCAGACGTGGGGTAAAATATGAAGTTCAGTGAAAGACCTGCTGCAGTTCTGCTAATGCTTTGAAAATCCTATGTCCATAAGTGCTTTATAGTGAGGCCAGGAGTTTTTTAAAGATAATTTTTTTAACATTCATGCTCAGTAATTAATATTAATCATTCTACAAATCAGTAATTCATTCTTTTATATGAATCATTCTGGTGAATATGCAGCATGTGCATACAAAGACATCTGAAGTTGTGTGAGCTCAAGAAGAAGCTCTACGAAAGGTCACGTCACTGATGGGTGTAGACACGTTTCCATGACAACACAGGTAGCTGTGAGTGTCTTACCTTCCATTCTCCCTTCTTCTTTATCTTCTTGATCACATCATTCATAATCTCTGTAGAAGAAAAGAAAAATAAACATCATCAAGTGAACGCAAACACACACACACACGTACACACAGACAGCTGTCACTGCTGGAGGCATCAGCACCCTCACGTTCACACAAATAAATGTTGAAATAGGTAAATAGATTAAAGGAAATACACAGTATGTTGCAAACATTTGTTTGTTCGAGCATCTTTGAACTTTGCACATGTCCACCATGACTACATGATTTTGTTGATTTTATGTTTGTGTGTGTGTAGAGATCGCGTCTCGTCTTACATCATTGTCTTACATTGCAGTGTGTGCTTTCCTGTTCCTCCACATATCACGCAATATGTTCTGTCCAAAGATAAATACGATCATAAATCTTTTAAAAGGCTTTGATGATTATTATCATATTATCATTATTATTATTATTATCATCAAACTACAGCAGAAACAACGAGTACGCCGTCCTACTGGTACTGAAGAATCCCATGGAAAAGTCAAATATGACTGAGAAATGAAGAGATGTTTAGGGAAGTTATTCTTTTCTGATTTGCAATAAAAAAAACCCAAAACAGTACTATCCACTGTGCAGTTGTGGTACAATGGTTGTGCCACTATACCAATACTAGCCTGATCACTGTGCCAACCATCTGCCAGCTGTATTAGGATAAATCCATTTAGGGTGAATTACTGTTTAACATCATGCTGGATCACTGTGAATATAAACCACTAAGCCCTTTGGCCCCGACTAAATCACAGACCACACAGATACTAGTGGATTACCACAGATTAAAGAGCACTCGTACATAAAAGATTACAGAAAACACATCAAAAAAAGGATCAGTCTCAAGTGTTTTAAAAGCAGCATCTTTACTATAACTGAGTGAGAATTTGACCGAGTGACTCCAGAAACACAGACAGACACAGGGCTCCACCTCCTTCGAGTCAGAAGAAGCGTATCTGACCTCCTGGGGGACTTAAGACCTTGGAATAGTAGGAATATTAATCTCCCTAAATGACAGAGAGATTCCCCGACTCAGCTTTAGTCTATTTCCAGCACCTTCTTTGTCCTGTTCTACAAGCTGCTCTGTCAGCAAAGTGACAAAAACAGTCTTGATTTGATTATGGAATCGGCGCTGCGTTGGTGGAGCTGTTGACAAATCAGAGCTCATCGCTCAAAGTTTTTACTTTTGTTCCTAAAAAGTCGATCGAGCAGCAGCTCCAGGCCACAGGATGAAACACTTCCACAAACAAAGGAGCAGCAGGGATATCCGTCACGTTTTCCCTTTTCCTGTGCACTAGCTGATGTGTTTCCTCTTGTGTGCTGCAGTATTTCACTGATAAAAGTAGCTCAAGTCTGACGAGCAACGAGCTGGTGTATTGGTATAAACTAGGAATTTGGGGGAAATTTGTTGTGTTTTTTTTTTTGACGAAATCACAAGTTTGTGTATGTTACACATGAATTTGCTGTTTTAATCCCTCCACAAGTGACAGAGACACATCAGAATGATGTAGACTTCATCGTGGCCTAAACGTGGCACGCGGTGAAAGAGACCACCGATTGGCTGTTCAGCAGCAGATAGACAGTCAGCAACGTGTTGTGGCAACATAGTGGAGCATTTATCAGGAGAGATTTTACCCAGGAGAACAAAGCTATTCCCTCACTCCTCTCTTTCACCTCCTGTGTGCTGACCTCAAAGCGAATCAAGTGAATGATGTGATAATAAAACATCGACGTGAAAAATGAAGATCAAAGTCACAACAGCAGGTAGCGCTGTGTGATTTTTACTCTCTGACCTCACGATCGCAACACAACAATACAAGAACGCACCAGCTGGACAGAAGGGAAGGGACCTGAACAAACAGTGCGACAGCTGCGTCAACCAAACAGGCAGCGCGGAGCACACACTCCTCAGAAACACCACTGGATTTCATTGTCAGGTGTATTCTGTGAAATTATTCCCAATAGACATTTTAGCTTTTGTGATTTAAGCATGTTGCAGGACACTTTTGCTGCTTTCCAGATTGCACTGCAGCTGAAAACACATTTCTCAGACTGACAATGTGCAGACTTGATGCGCATCTCTATGACAGCATTTTGGGATAGACTGTAGTTTCCCTGCAAATGATGTTAAATGAAAAGTTAAATTAGTTAATGCAAATGCAAATGAAATTGCTGCAAAATAAATAAAAAGAAAACGCATTTTTTACTTATACCCAGGCTACGCTTTGAGAGCATTTCACCCAAACAGCAACATGTGTGTTACTGTATAGTACATGATATTGCTGATTACATCACTGTTAACGCCCCCACTGAAGGGCTGACAGTTTCTCCCTTTGCTTCGGGCCCCCCCCCGCCTTCTGGGACTTTCACCTATGAGTACATGACCCATTTTTTTTCCTCTGGATCGCTCAGCTTCATAGCAGCATCACTCCCGAGAGAATGTGGCACTGCTGAGACTCAGCAGGGCTCCCACTGTAGAACAACGACAGCCTTCACCACAGCTCAACTCAAACTGTTTTTACTCTAAAAGCTTCATTTGTGCTTAAAGCTACAGCGTACAGCTTAAGACAGCGCTAGAATGAGTCTCAAAATCAAACCAGCCTCCCTCTACCTGCTGTGCTACGTTTATTATTACAATAACATTAGAGTGCTCTACACCTGCTCGGTTTATGTCTCTGAAAATTGAATACAGGCACTTTTTTGGCCCAATGTGACATTGTATGAAGCATCTTGCTGGTTACTTTGGTTCTTGTAGTTATTAAAAGCAAAAGGATCATGTGTTTGTAGTTTCTCTGACCTCCTACATGCATCCATCCAGTCAGGGGTTACAGACTGTAGGGTGAGAAAAGGTGAACGGTCACGAGGAGCCTTTCTCACGACCTCTACCAATGATGGGAGATGATGTTTAGGAGCAGAGAAAAAGACTCTACAGACAAATGCTGTTTGTTAATAAAGGTGGGCTGATATCTGGTAACTGTATGTCAACTAATTCTCCTGGAGTCGACACCAACGTACTGTACCTCAAACAAAGCCTGAAGCCTGAACAAACCAAGGGGAGACAGTGGTGCCAGGCAATGACATTATTGTTCACTAAGAAGATACACATGGAGTTTTCAGCCACCTCTGTTTGTCTGACAACAAGGAAGTAATCTAAGAGAAAACATCGGTGCCATTATCTACAGAATGAAAATCTCAAAATTATATTTTCATGTTTTCTCATCACAATTAGGTGACAGCGAAGGTTCTGTACACACCAGCTTAAGGAACATTAGTAGATTTAATATCACTAAAGTTCTTCTTGCTCTTTGTTCTCACTCATATGTTTTAACGCCAACCTTTTCCTACTGAGAGTAGAAAGGGAACTCCAACTCAATATTTTCATTATAGAGTGATATATTGATTACTGGTCAACCAATTAATAATTGAATTTTGTATATATGAGTATACAAGTATAAAAAAGACCACAATGCTGTGGTCCAGAGTCTCTGCTTTATTGAAGACACTGAAGGATTCTTGTTGACTTACAGTGTCATTCATTATTCATACATTCACGTGTAATTTGGTGTAACTACGCCTCCCATCAATCACTTCACTTTCAGGCCCCTATGCTTGAGGGCCACAGTATCTAGCACACCAACCGTGCCTGATTTCATGTCCAAAAGTGTGTGGCTATCACCTAATTTATACATTTCTATCTTGTCATCTGTCTCCTGATGCAACAACGCAGGTCAGGAAGGTTTCAGAGGAGGTCAAACGTGCTCTACATCACCAAATCACTGCGATTCTCCAGAGACGCCACATTCTCTACAGCACACACGTTAAGAGCCATCAAATAATATCTCAGAACAATTTCATCAAATCCCTCGTGTAATTATAGCCCAAATTTTCCAATTAAATCTGAAAAACCATAACACAATCTGAAGATACCCTCACTGACGTTTAACTGGTTCATAAACTGGTTCATAAACTGATTAATTAGCCAAGTTAATGCCTCGAACAAATATCTAAATTCAGACTTGTTTTACTTGGTTCTGTTTTTTTTTTAAGCACTATACAGCAACTATAGCCAGAGAGGCCAGATTTAATTTAAGCTGGGAAACAACTCGTAGAAACCTGCGGCGTTGTGATGCCGCAGGCTGCAGCGGCCTGGCTGGAGCTCAGTCTCCTCCAGCTCAGTTGGACTGATTAATATACAGCATAAAAGCCAAAATCAACAGCATTTGGCTTATTGCATCTTCTTAATGTGAACAACTTTGTCGCTGGAGGACGAGAGCATCTTGGCTCTGTACTGTACCAATGTTCTATAAGTAGACATTTCTGTAACGCCGTGTTAAATATGTCTCCACTGTTTGTGTGTGTGTGTATGTTTGTAAGAGGAGGATAGAGAGAACAGTCACGTGCTTCGGAGGAGAGTGGGAGGAAGAGGACGTCTGCCAGCTCTGACACAGCACTCTTCCTCAGTGAAAGAGATGGGAATTCATTAAGCTTACGAGCCACCGTAACCCTGCATTAGAGAGCTCTATTTCATCCAGCCTTTCATGCTCTCTAACCACAGCGACATGACGTTTCTGCACACATTTATTTGGCAGTCTTTGTGCGCGCTTGTGTTTTTGTTGTGTGCGTGTGTGTGTTTTTCTTACAGCGGCTCAGAGGCTGCAGGCACTGCGTCAGACACAGAGCCTAGACGAGGGTATGATGCTCTGATTCAGTGATGCTTCCAAGGTCAGTAGAGCTTTGTATATGTGTGTGTGTGTGTGTGTGTGCGTGAGAGACCAAATGCATGCATTTGTCCTTCTCTGCTTCACTTTCCTCGCTCCCTCTCTTTGTGAAGCACGTCATTGAGAAGCGTAAATACACACCTGTCAATTCCAAAAACGTCATAGGAAGAGTGAACAACTGATCACAGTCAACTGCACAGTAATAAAAGTAGGACTATTAAAAAAAAAAACATTCTAGCACCTCTAAATGAATACATGACAACGCATGGTTTTAGGAAACATTGCACATTAGTGTATCCAGTGTATCCTTCTCTGCAGTGCCTCTGGCTATAGCGCATCACAGGTTTAATTCTGTCCTATTTGAGCAATAATACCAAAAATACTGACCAATGCAGACCAGCTACAGATGTAGTACAGACAAAGGGGGACGTTGACCACGTGATCACAGTGTCTCTTGTTGGAGTAATGCTGTTGTTGCACTTTAAGCCCTCTTCTATCTACATTTACTGTCAATTTAACAAATACAAACACATCTAATCTACACAGTGTAGCTGTCACGGCCAGAATAAAAAGCTACCGAATTAACCACACGCCATTTAAATCACAACAAGGTTACACTGTAGTTGTAACATCAAAGAATGGGCGATTGCTGGTGACATTTTTGTCATCTGGATGAAAACAGGTCAGCAGTTATGATTGATGTAGGTACTTCTAACATTCAGACTTCAGTGCAGACAGTGTACTATGATAAACAGTACTATTGCTACCTACAGAAAAACTATTTTCATAATTGAACATGTTATGCAATGATTAAAATTTACACAGGACACTCAGTGTGGATTTAACAGCGCTGAAGGTGCTGTGCACCCTCTGACCCTAAACAGCAATAATTCAGAGAAGACAACAAATGAAAATAAGGCTGGAAAACTTTATGACATGTACTGTAGACTGACCGTCTACAGTCGTATATCTCCCATAATACTTTATGGTATTATTGGATTTGCAAAAAATCTGCAGAAATGTATCTTGATTCATTCGATACTTTTTTAAATTCAGTTGATCTGAACTACATCATATTGTTTCCTTTTAATAACTAAGTTGTAATTGCTGTGTTTTATCAATCTGTGCAGCAGCAGAATTAATAAATAAATATCTACCAGCTCAGGTTGTTGTTGACTGACTGGAGCTTCTCAGTTCACACTTATTTTCCTCTCTAAGATTGATGCTCATATTCAGTCATGTAAGGGGAGGGTGAAGCTCTGCTTGCTGCCCATCCCCCTTCTTCATCCTGGCTGCTACATCCACTGCTGCAGAGAGGACCCATGATGGTGTCGCCCTCCTTCTCCAACCAATCCCATCTCAGCTTTACCACAGCCAAACAGAGCACAGGTGTTGCCTGCTGCGCTCCTGCTTTTACCTACTGGGAAATGTGTTTACATTGTTCTGGAAGAGACGATTGAGTCAACACAGAGGGCCTGCATCTGCCTCTCTTTAGTATTACAAACTGGGTTATGTAACAGCCACTTAAAAGGCAGAAATAAATAAATAATGCAGAACATGCAAGAATATTTGGCATGTGAAGCAGTGTTGGGTGATGATGATGATGATATCATTTCTATCAAATTTCAGTCTGATGAGCCTAAATCAAAAAAAGGTTGCTGTATTACAGGGAAATGTTATAATTATGATTACCATCAGAGCAGGTTGTGAAAACAAGGCGCCAATACAAACTCTCACCACAACATATTCTCTGGTTTCAGATCTCACTGAGCACCACCCTGATTTAATGTAGCTGCAATTCTCATGTGTAAAAGAAATCTCGAGGTTGTTCTGTTTAAGCTGATGCACGTGTCTAAATGTGACATGGTTGCAAGTCTAAGTGTAGCAATATTTGAAGATCTCTCTATAATTTATAAAGAAATAGCATTTTTGGGCTTTGTAATCATTGGTGGTTAATGATGAACTCTTTCTCCACGTGGGAGGTTTGATTCTCAGCCAAAGCACAAACCTTTTCCTCCTCCATCATATCATGAGTGGATGTGTGTGAAGTGATGGGGCGGGGTGGGGGTAGGAGGCCTAAAATTTGCAGCAGTACTCATGCATGGTAGATATGATTTAAGAAAAGTGGCGATTCAGCAAATCTTACCACCAGAGAATGACACATTACTACTGACAGACCGTGTGGATTTGAACCGGATCAATAAACTGAATAACAGAGACATGGAGCAAATCCTGCAGGGGGCAGGATACCTAAATTAAAAAACAAACGTGCAGCTGAAGAAATGACATAAAACGTTAGTGTTTCATTAGAGACTTGGCTCCATATGAACCTTTACTGTCTGACATTATCACAACCACCAACACTTGCACCCAGTTGACCCCGCTGAGGAGGACGGAGCTGTGCCTCCATGTTCAGGCCTAAATCAGCTCCACACAGCAACACTGCTGAATCATCAGCTCAAACTAATGACTGTAAAATGGCTAAAATCAGATATTGGACGGTCGAGTTTACAGCGTCCTAACGATGCAGGGTTACACACTCTGATCGGTGGCGCACCGCCTGCAAAGGGCATCATGATAATAATCAAAGGGCATTCGCCACCGGACTGTAGCTCATGTATCCCACAAATAATGCGAAATTTCTCTAATAGCGGCGTTTATGAGTCAACTTGTTCTCCTTGGAAACAATCCGCCATTAATGTGAAACAGAGCTTGTTCCAGCTCTGATGCGCTCAAATCGTGTTTTACGCAATCGATTCGCTCCATCAGAGGGGTGAGGCACTGCTGAAATCAGGGAATCCCACGGATGGAGAGTGTTAATCTACAGTCACTTCACATTCAATAGCGTTACAGTGCATCATCTCAGCTGTTAAGGTAGACAAGGCACGAGAAGCAAATGTCTGCAGCATCTCGTCACGCGTCAAGAAAAAAACGGTTTGTGATACAGCTCCGACGCAGTTTAGACGAGTGCTCCTGAAATAAACACTGACTGATACTAAAAGGGCGTATGTTGGGTACATTTGCCTTCAGGCTCTCTGCATCCTGCAGGAGAAGGGTGGCTCCACTGTCTATCACCAGGCGAACCATCGCTTGTAAAAAGCCATTGTCAGTTCTCGGCCGCTTGAAATACAATTGCGCATCGGCACCGCAGCAGCCCGGTGAGACAAACCAGCCGCTGCAGCCTACTGCTCCCTCACTACACGACTGTGCTTCACCATAGGATCCAATAGAGCATCTACAGCACGGCCTTCATCATCATCATCATTATCACCATATAATCACACACACAGCATAAACAGCTTCTCTCCAAACCCCTTCATTAAAAGTATATTCTTACTTTCGCCGACCACCGCCTTTAATCCGATAGGTGCCATGATGCTGCTGATGAGTGTTGGACCGAGTGCTCACCCTCTGCTTCCTCCCTCCCTCTCTCTCTCTCTCTCTCTCTCTCTGTCCTTGCTCCGCTGCGTTCACCTCACACCGCTGCGGAGGAGCCTCCTGTTGGAAACGTCACTGCGTATCCTTACGCATGGTCCCTTTATTGGTGACGGCGGACGTTCGGCTGCAACTGCGTTTTATTAGCTGTAGGCTAGACTGCTACTGGATTATAGTCACAAAATCAGTTTTCTGAATCTGTGGAGATTATTGTTGTATTATTGTATTGATAAACATCTGCTGAATAATACACTATCTTCATATGGACCAGAGCAGCTGTTGCCAAGGTAACAACTAATAAGGATCCAAGTAAAAAAGATGATAAACTCCTACATCACTGTTTAGTGTTACTCAGAATAATATGAGAGTATTTTAGTGGCCTTCACAGACGTCGCGGGGTTGACATAAGCCAGTGAGACAATCTTTCCATTAATATTGGAGCTGTTTCACATCTCTCTACTCTGTGAGCATCATTTATTCAATCTAAAACTAAACAGGTTCTCTGTGCACAGCCTCGTTTCAGTAATGTGCAACAGTTTACAAGCGAACTTTCCACCAGGGGGCAGAGTCTGTCTTTGTTCTTTTTCGGGGAAACACTGGGCATCATGGAAAAACTTTTCACCCCTCACGGAGCTGAACTCCTAACAGAACTCTGATCATTTTGACCTCGCAGACTGGTATCAATAAGAATTTAATACACAGATGAAATAATCCGTTTTTCAAAATAAGACAGGAGTGGTTTAATAATGTATTCCGCTGGTATAAAAGTAATCTTCATAAGTAGTAAATGTAACGCCAAATAAACTCACTGACTCAACAAACACTCTATTGAACGAGTTTCTTCATTGCTGCCCGTGGTTGTGGCCCCACCCTTGGCAGGGCCGACTGAACACGTTGGACCAGTGATGACTCTGTGAGGGTGTGTCATAGCACTGTGTGAACCAAACCTGTGTTCACCTCCTCCTCCTCCTCCCCAGCTGGGAGTTGTTACCTCTCCTCAGTCCTCTCCTGCTCCTCCGGTAAAGGAAGCGGCACAGCGGAGTCGTGCGCCTGTCGCGGGGGAAAGTGAAGCGGATCTGCTCGGACATTTGAGACTTCTGGAAACATCACGTGTGTTTTCACCTGGAGTACAACTTGTAAGCAGCTCGGAGACTTGTAGGATCTGATCACCTTTAACTATGGGGGACGTAGTTTCCTCTCACCTGGATGAGAGCAGGCGGGAGATGATTACAGGTAAGAGTGGAACCAAAGTTCCTGTGAAGTTATTCTTTTCACATGGAAAACAGCACTGAAATGTTCCTCAAAGTTTCGAATAGTTTGCATATCTTCCAGTAGGGGTGTCATCAGAGCTAATACAGGTCTCATGACTTGGTTTTCTGTACTTTAACATTTTTTTTTATCAGCTCATTCAGTGAGCTTCCAGTTGACAGCCATTGTATGCAGCATGTCTACAGCTCCCTTAAAAGTATTCAATGCAGGTTTTCACAAACCAAAATGCAAAACAGTCTCCCTCATATTTCTTAATGCGTGACACCCAGCTTTTTCACTTTGTGACATGAGGAATGTCCTCACAGCATGTGTCACCTTTTCCCCATTTTATTTCAGGACAGTGTTTCTCATGTGGTGTCTTGTTGCTGTGCTCCAGTCAAACAGCTCCCCCTGAATTCCAACTGCGCTGCAGACCTATTTCTCAGAGATAATAAGTAGGTTTCCCAAAGGGGAGCGTGTTTGTATAAGTTTGGGACTGACTGCTATTTAAGTCTCACATTGCTCCAGCCTCCCACTGTGAACTGTGAACTTGCCTGTGTGTGTGTTTTTTTTTTTTTTTAATTTTGTTTTTTTCAGCCAGGCATAGAAGCAGAAAAACACTGCAGAGGCTCAAACACTTCCACGCACATGTGCATGCTCCCTTGAAATTCTAAAGTTGTTTTGTGATGCATCCAAACGCCAAATGCAATTGAGGAAAAGGGAGAAAAACTGGCAGTCCTCCAGAAACCCAGTTGTCTTGGGTTCATTTTAGGCTGGGGGAGAACATTCCTCCAGCTTGAGGATTGTAAATGCTGGCAGGCGTACGTGCTCGGAGAAGCCACCTCCAGAAACTGAAGATTATGTTCTAGAGGTCCAGACTGCTTTCTGTGAATCATATTCTCACAGCTCAGACTTGGTGTCTCGTGGCTGCGTGTGACGAAATAATCTCATCTCCAAAGGTCCACTTACTTTTCTGAGGCTTTCAACTGCATTTCATGACCTTCACGGAGCGACTAGAGCCGCCTCAGGTTGCCGCCACTTGACTCGCGTTACGGCCTCAGAAAAGTTTGTCTATTTGGAAAATCTATTTATGATTGAAAGTATGGCAGAGAGAGGAAAAATCCACCTGAAGAAACAAGTCAGTGGAGGAGGTAGAGGAGATAATAATGAGCGAAGCTTCAGAGGCAGAGCAAGTAGAGACATGTCACAAGATTAATAGCTGAAAATGCAGTCTGGTTCTCACAGACCCTCCCTCTGTGTCATCTTTACCTGCCCGTCTCTTTCTGTTCGCTGTCCTCTTTGCATGTATGTAAATGTGTAGAGATACATTATAGATACAGATACATGCAGGCATATTCTTTAAAGTACAAGTTACTACTACAACAGTAGTGTACGTATATCAGTAGTCATTAGTACTACTCAGCGTTTCTGCACTGGGAGTCTTGTTTGGAGTGTGTACCTCCCTACAAGGTGATTTCTTCATCCTCGCTGCCTAAGCACATTCACACTGAATGACCTCCTCCCTCGTGAGCCCACGCAACAGAGATGTGATGTGCGCACACACATACAAATGCAAATCATGACTGCGGGTGAGACGTGGTTATCTGTTCATTTTTTTTACATAATAAGGCTGATTTCAGCCTTAATCAAGATGTTTCAGAACCAGAGTGAGACTTTCCAAATGCAAGAGAAAGCAGGGAGTGAACCTGAGCCAGCAGCTTGTCATGTCAATGTCTCATATTTCATCACATTGTGAGAGGAGCTTGCTTGTGTCTCAGTATTTAAGTGAGACCATCATAACCCTAGAAGAGCTGAAGTTCGTCTCCTCTTTCTAACCAGCATTGTTCCACAACTCAGTGGGTTTTTTTAATGAGGTTTTGTTTCAGCAATCTCTCAGAAATTCATAAACATGTGCCTACTGTTTAAAAGTAGGTAAAGACATGTCCACACCTGAACTAGTAGAACCTGGCTGCTGTTTTATCTTATTAACCAAGATATAAATAGGACATTGAACAAAGATTCACGGTATCTCATTAATCCTGCTTCAGCTGTTTGTGTTTCCAGCAGGTAGAGCGGGGCAGTAGTCCAATACTGTATAATAATGTCTGTGATTTCTGCATCATAATATAAATAAATGCACTAACCAAGATGTAATTTGTGCTCCTGGCTGTAGTGTTTTCTATGTAAGGTTTAGTAGAAATACATTCTTTTAAAAAAAAAGTTACATACTGTGGAGCCTCCCATGTAGTTGAACATCATTTTTTAACAAGGCTCGTCCTTTTAACCAAGCAGAGAATTTCAATGATTTCTGCTTGATCAGTAACTTTTACATCTTGTTTTTTAGTATAATTTGATAAGGTCTAATGCCTTAAGGGCTGTGCAGAGCATGGTGGAGCAGGGAGAAGAAAGGTGGGGTGGAGCAGAGTGAGAGAGAGATTGAAGTTAGGTTTCATTCTATCACTTGCTTCAGTTGCATCTTTAAGGTATTTACAGTATATGTGTTTGAGGCATGGTTGGTCAATCAGACTGAAACAATGCACTATTAGATGGATTTCTACTTTCATGCATAGTCCCCGAGGATGAATCCTTCTGTCATAGGTGATCCCCAACCTTTTACTCTGTTGGAATCATGAGGTTGGTGAAAATTTGACTTTAACAATAGTTAAGCTTGTTGTCGAACCACTAAAACACCGGCTTCTAGATTCCTTCTCCTAGATGTGAGTGCAGCTAAGATTGTGTTCTGATAACAACATGGCAAGTTTTCACCCACATCACCAAGTTACATGATACTTAGTTTTGGCCACCACGTTGGACAAGTGACTCACTGGACTGTAATGCACATGTAGCTCGAGTTTTCCACTGTATCTCCTGTGGCGTGGTAAGTCACTAGACTGTGGCGTGGACTTGTAATGGCTGGTTGACTTGCTAAGCTGTAGAGGTTAAGCAGAAAGTTTGTCATGGTGGAAAACAGAACAGGCTGGACTCACCTGTCTACTGATGTTGCTCATCTGGATGGTGAAAGCAGGCAGAGGTATGTGGAGAAACTCACACAGTTAGGGATAGATGACCCATATCTCCCTCCTGACATGTTTACCGACATTGTGAAATGTGACCTCAGAGATATACCATTCCTCTCGTCTCTCTGGGTCAGCAGGGAAGTGAAATGCTATGCCTGGCTGTGTTTGGCTACAGTGACAGCCATCAGCTACACAATAAACGTTTTCTTTAAAGTAACAGTGGATTGTCGTGAAGAGAGATCAGGGTAAGGCAATCGAACAGCCACAAGCAACTCGTCTATGTTTAAGTCTTCTCTGGCTCAGCTCAGTACCCATCCACCAGAATGTCTTGTTTAACAAACGACCCTTGTGCCGTTACCTGAGGTATGCAAAGCAGCACAATCAGCAGCATGTTGGGACTATAGGTACAGAGACATATCTAGGGTTAGGACAAAGGGCAACATGTCCAATATGGCCTGATGAGCAGCCAGAACATTAACACCTCCTGGCTTATTGTGGACAGAGGTCAGCAGCTTTGGCTCCTCTCTGATTCTACACAGACCCATACACATCAAGCTGCAATGCACCATGTCTTCTGACATCTGTTGATGGAGACCAGCATTAAAAAACCACAAGGTGGTGGTTCTTGAATCTATCACTGGAAGATGTCACAGAGAGTCCAAGGATGAAATGAGGCTTCCTGGTGAATGCATGAACGGGATACAGGCTTAATGATTTCCGATATTTGTAAGTTAGTCCAGCTGGAACCGTTTGACTGATATGATGTCTGATAACTTTGTCTATTGTTATTGTATATTAATAGAGCAAGAGGAAATGGGAAACTGACGGGGTGGATGGCGTGCCTGTACAGGTTGAAACGAGGAGTGACTGTGTTGTATGGGTTGTCATTCCCATATTCTAATATCCAAGTCCCTAAAAGCCTGTCCATGTAGTGTTTCTCAGTTTGCTGACTTTGGCACAGCAATACAACCAACGGAAAGTACTGACTCTGCTGACGTTTGGAATGGAGGCCCTGTCAACTAGCACTTATCTGGTGGAAATTTATGATAGTGATTTTTTTGTGACAAATTGATCTGGAGCCACAGGTCAAAGATCTGCAGTGTACTAAGAGCTTCAGATACAGTTCATGCACCGATTTATTTAAAATCTCAGAGATCCATCAGTCTGGTCCCAGATTAAACACATCTACAGTACAATTGTTCATTGGAAAGAAACATAACTCCTTTGAAGAAAGAGGGTTAGGGTTAGAAAGAACGTGTCACACTTGGTCAATCCGCACCAAGATAGTTATCGTTTTTTATAAACAACCTTCCAAAACTCGGAGTCTCCCATCAGTTTCTTTGTTTCCTCAGTCTCATGAACTTCCTTTAATTCATCTGACCTGTCCACCCACCTCCCCCTGGTATGACACAACATTTCTAATAGGTTTATGTACCCCTGTCCCTTCGTCTCCTTCACATTCTCTCCCTGGCTGTCCTGTCCTGTCAGCTCTTTCCTTCCTGCTCTCCCACTGCAGGCTGACTCCCTTTCTTCCTGTGTTATCCCTTCCATAAACAGATCATAGTCAACACTGTCTTCTGCTGACTGAGCCAGACTTACTGATCAGTTTGCAAACAGTCTCTTTTTCCAGCACTGGAACGTGGGAAATGTCACCCTCCAGGAGGGTCTTGGATGCTTTGTTGGGATGTTGCCTCCAGAGAGTGTTGAGAAAAAGGCCTGAGTCAAGCAGTGGAGATGATCTGTGCAGTAGAGAAAAGCAATAATTCAACTTAATCTATCTCTTCTGGGATATTATTTCTTGTCCAAAAGAGACACTACAACAAATACGTTTTTTATTTTCATTGGCAAATAATTATTTAGTGTCTGAAGATAGTGAAGAATACCAGTCTACCAATTCCTCAGAGCCCAAAGTGATGTCTACAAATGTCTTGCTTTGTTCACCCAGTTCAAAATCACAAACTTTACAGCATAAAATGATCATTTTTGAGTTTAAGGTTTAATTTGGCAGGAAGTATTTCATATTAAATTATGTATTATATACATGTAGAATAGTTCTTTTAATGAGGATGCATTCATATAAACACAGAGCTTTGGGTTTTGGTAGTTCCTGGTGTAATCATAACGGATGAAAGGAGCTACAATAAAATTAAATAACATTCATCTACAGAATGTTCAAGTAACTCATCAGTATTTACTCATGTTTTATCACCACTCAGTAATGAGTGTTGGAGTGTGTGGAGTGATTGTCGGTCACCTCACTGACTAAAGTTCTTCTTGTCTGGTTACTCAGTTTGGATGAGTTTGATTGTAGGAAGAGTCGTGGTGGTTAGAAACATTTTTAGAGCTTTAGAAATGGTTTTATATAATTTCTGAGATGTATGAGCCACCACATAGTGTTGCAGAGGTCTACAGAGTTCCTAGATGGCATGACTAGTTATTATGTCCATACATGCAGTGTGAGTTAATGGAACCTTACACAAACAATAGGTGTGTCCCTTTCTAAACTCGGTCCCATCACATCTGCCACTGGTGGACTTCAGTCCAATTTAAAAAATATATTTATATATATTATATAATTCAAGGGACATGTTTCTACCTTGTCATTATTATATTATTATGATGGGTGTACACAGTAATTCACTTTATCCATTTAAAAATCTACCACACAGCATATTGCCACTAGTGAAGGGGACTTAATAATTTCTAAAGTCACTGTATCTCTTTGAATGCTTCACAACAGTCACTATCTAAAAGGCTCATTTAAAATATTATATGACCCTTTTCACAAAGAGCTGATAGCAGCAGTAAAGGTTGTGCCTTCATCTCAACACAAATGTGTTGAATATGAACCTGACCTCATGTGTTTGCCCGTGTGTGTCCCTGCAGCTCGCACCAGAGATGTGATGAAGGAGTTCAGCGACGTGTACGAGCAGCAGTACGCAGTCGCACTCTTCAGCAGTGTTCGCTTTGAGATAGAAGGAGGAGGAGGGACGCAGTCACAGCTTCTTCACAGAAAAGTATATGGCTTCCATATGTGTGACTATATTTTAATATTTTGTCATTTATGAAACATGATGTATTTAATGTCAAATGAACTTTGTGTTGATTATTACATGTAATAGCATTTGAAATTATTCTAATAAAATAGTGTTATCAGCTAATACAGTATGTGTGATCTGGGAACACAGCTTTTATGTTAATTCTCAACATATTGTTAGAAAACTTAATCAAGTCACAATTATGTTCACTTCAAAACCATATTTGCGATTTAGTTGTATAAAAACACAAAATGTCTTTCTCTGAATCATTTCTACCTGTACAGGATTTTTTTAGACGTACATCAGTGTGGGCTCTGTCAGACCAGCAGAGCTTGGTGTTATACAAAATGCATGAATGAGCTCATTCTTGTCCCAGAACGTTACCTAACGAGCCGACCCTCTACCTCTGGTTTTTGTATTCCTCACATTGTTTTGGTTTCTGAATGCGATGAAGGTCCCACTTTTGTCCATCTTTTTAATCAGCGAGGGGAAAGTGGAGCACATTTCACACATGAACAGAGATGCTGTTTGGAGTTCTTCTATGGCAGCTCATCTGCTGTCATCTGCAGCACAGCTACACAACACACAGCTCTGCATGTGAACTAACACTGTGCAAACGCATATGTACACAAGAAACATTACTATACTATTACTATTACCTATTTCCAATCTGTTAATTTATGGTTATGGTTTAATGTTGGACTACAAACATATAATAAAATGAATCACAAAATCTGTTAGATATTTGTACAGGAACACTGCAGTGAAACCATTGTTTCCAGTTTGTTTCTGTTTGATGTGCACATGCACACTCATGCACACAAAATCCACAGCTTTTCCCTCAGAAACTTCTGCAGCAATCAAACAGTAGAACAAGCTCCTCTGCTTCCTGTTTCAGCTCTGCTACTCCACTCGGTTTGGTTCTTTTTTTTTTCTTCCTCTCTGAGTTATAGGATTATTTGATATAGAACAGAAAAACTGAGAACAAAGGTGGATGGTGTGTATCTGCATGTAAACACTTACACATGTCTAAACTTCTCTCAGGACGTGCAGTAAGTCATTAAATGTGACAATGCATTTTCCTTATCCAATGAGTGTGTCCTTGTTTTTTTTAGGACCCTCTGGCTGGTAGGTCAATCTTCTCAGGGAGTCTTTTTCAGTACCTGGAGGAGAATCGGAAGTGGAGGAATCGCTTCGTGTCCGTGCCAAACAGCTATGTTATCAGCCTCTATGACAGCAAATCAGTGAGTGAATTTCTTACTTGTGTAGACCACTGTCTGATTCAGTGTTTTGCACATGCGTGTTAAAACAGCCTGGCATGTTTGCTGTCTCTCATAACAGGCACATGAACGACGACTGCATCCAAAAGTAAACATCAACTGTGCAGGGTATAAGGCCCTCACGTCAATGGAGGAGTACATGGAGCTGATTAATGCCAGTCTGCCAGGTAGGAGACTGATAAAAATAATAAATATATTCTGTAAATGTGATAGTTTATGACAAAAGGTGGCTAAACTGTTGGTTCACTGCTGCAGTGATACGTTTGGTTTTCCATTCAGTTGCCATATTCTCATTGATATCACAAGCATATGTTTTCTTCTGCTTTCTCGTTCGCTCATGTGACTTCTAGATACCAAAGGCAAAGCGGGCAACAATCCGTTCATCAAGTGTGCGACCCAGTTCCCCCTCATCCTGTGGCACCCGTACGCCCGCCACCACTACTTCTGTGTGATGACAGAGAAAGAGCAGAAGAAGTGGCACGCTGTGCTGCAGGACTGCATCAGACACAGCAACAACGGTAACGCCGCCACACACACACACACACACAGGACACACATGTAGACCATTTGAAGCAGCATTTCTCCATCTGTCTGCTCCACCCTGGACAATTAGTACCTCTCACTGCCGCTTCACTTTTGTTGTGCGGTTCAGACGAGGGCGTGTGTGAGTGTGTGTCACAGTGTGAATCCTGTTACACAGCATCTGACTGAGCTGACTGACCTGTGAGTGTGATGTATATTTGTTTTTGTGCTTAGTCGTGTTTACAGTGTGACATGCCGTTATCGTTTCACACCCCACACAGACGGTCTGCATTACTAAAATAGCTGGCTAAGACTTTATTTACCCAACAGAAGAAAGAACCAAACTTTCAGAGAAGGGCTTTTAATTCTAATTTCATCTGTATCACTGTATATTATGTTATATTTAATAAGATATTGTACCTGTTTCTTCAAGTGCTGCATCTGTTAGTTAAATAATTGATTTACTGACACAAAATCTATTTAAACATTTCCTGCTTTTCACTTTTACAAAACAAGTATTCTGAGGATTTGATTTTTGGTGTAGAGAAAATATGATGATAGTAGTTTTTACCTTAAATAATTATTTTTTTCTGAATGATGCATTAATAATTATTGTAAATCTTCTGGGAAGCTTTTATTTTGAAAAAGTGTTTTGCTGATTTGCTGCTACTATTAAAAATGGATAAGCACCAACCCTTTAAAATCCTAAACATCAACTCTATCATTATTTATTACACATATTTTAATGAATAAAAATAAATGGGGAAAAAAAATAACTCTACAGTTCCTTTCAAGTCCTTTCAAACTTCCCAAATGATGTTGGACTGAAAGGATCAAATTCTGATTTCAAAAAAATTATTGTGGAGTTTTATATCTGCTCCTTGTGTAGTGATTGTGTGTGGGACCAGTGTAGTAACGCGGTTTGTCTAGTGGGCGGCTTGGTAAGATGTCGTCACTCAGGATGCAGATTAGATGCAGATTTAGGCCTAAGAAAATATACATTTGCAATAGTTTTGCATAGAACACAGAAGAAAATCAGGATATATGTCTACAACTTAGTTTATTATGTGCTCATTAGTTTTTTTTTTATATTCCAGCAGCAGTTTTACTCACTTGTTAAAGTTCTTAGGACAAAAGCTCTGAAGCACTTTATGCAACTTTCCAATTTATAAAATCTCTATTTGAAACTTTTCAAATATAAGTTTCTAAATTTGAAAAGTATGTAGTAGTAAAATTCTAAAGTTTCCAGATGGCATATGTACTGTGTGAACATACGGCACAGTGAGGACATTATAATTATCTGTTTCTATATTACAGGTCTCTCCCTCTTGTTCCCAGCCTTTATTTGTTTGCGCACACCACCATTATTTGATATCTGGCTTGTACTTGTGAATTGATTGTATCTTGGATGATGCTGTGGTGCATTTTGTTTGTTTTATAAGGGTGGAGAAGTACTCTTCATCTGTTATTAAAGGTTTTTTTTTTCTTGTGATGGAATGACGCATGCGTCAGTAGTGTCAAGACACTGAATGCTGAGACGTGCCAGAGGATAAACAAACACATTGTAATCCATTTTTTGTCATGTCGTCATACTGTATCTCTCTGGAATCTGAAGCAGTACAAATGATTGGCCTGCTTCCACGCCAGGTTTGGTCGCTTGGTGTCTTTCACCAAGTATCAGGTATATGGAGCCCATTCACCACCTTCATCTGACGAGCGTCAAGTCTCACTTGGTGTGTGTGGTGTGTGTGTGCGTGCACGCACAATGTATGTGATCTCACGCTGAGCGAGCTTTATTTAGACTCGAGACAGAGAGTCAGAGTGAGCAGGAGCATTTGGGAAGTTGGGATAAAAATACAAAACTACAGAGAATCAGTGATAAACGATGGCTGTTGCAGTGAACGTGAACAGGCTTGTGTGGTTCCTGTTGGCTACAAAAGCAGTTGGTGAAGATCAACGCTGCAGATCGAGCGTAGATTATCTATTACGTAAGATAGTTTACTCGCAGTATTTGTTTGAGTAGTATAGTTTTTCTATAGCAGGAGTCTTTAAAAACATTACAGTTAATTTACATATTTTGTAAATAAATCCACATTGTTACATATGCTGCCGAAAATCCATAAATAAGCATGTAGGTGTGAAGCCAGGCTTCATTAGCTGTCCTCATATTAAAGCTAATGCATGACCGAATGATCTGTTTTAGGTGATTGTTAAGAGGGATCATCAGGCACAAGGAGTCATTGTTATTATCAAGTCACCTGCATCAGGTCACTCAACACTTACAGAAAGACGCAGTCACCTGTCTACATATACAGTTTGTCTAAATGTTTCTGCTGTAAGTTGAAGTCTACACAATCCCGTATCACAACAATACATTAATATAACGCTACTCTTGAATTTTATGCCATGTGTTGATAGAAACAACACACTGGCTGACAAAGTTGCTCAACCTGATTCTACCTTGTTTTTCATTTAGCCAGCTATTATGCCAACCACCTGTGTCTCATGAAGGGTGTTGTGTTTGTACCTGTCTATTATCACTATCGGTCTGAAAACATCCAGAGCAACGTCAGAGAGGTCTTAAACATTTCTTGGTTTTGATTAAGGTTCATCCAAAATCAGTCCACAGTGTGCATGATTTTTTGTCCATAAGACAGATCTCCACCCCTGTGCAGCATCTACAGCGTTACCTGTTGAGGCACGCTGAGTAAAAGCCAGAGTCCATGCCATGCATTCTAGCTGTGAGGCTGGGCTCCACGAACAAGCTGTAAGAAACACAGTCTGTTGCTGTTTTACAGTGTGCACTGGCATTCATGTTTCTGGCCTGCACTGACACGCCCAGTCTCACCTCTGTCACTTCGGTGTTTTGAGTAAAACCAAAAACTAGTAAAGACTTTTTATGAAGGTGAACAATGGTTTTACGATCTAACCCCTGCCCTCTCTGCACTTCTCTTTACTCACTGCACTCATGCATACACATTCACGCATGATGTAACAGTTACAGAATTTTTTTTCATGATGATAACTTACCACTGCACTGAGCGCTTCTATCACACAACGTGGTGTCAGTCTACAGAAAATGCTGCAGTGCCCATAAAGGATAAACTGGTAGTGTCACAGAGGCTTCATGCAAAGCCGTTCCTGAGCTGAACACAAACACTATTCAGCTGGCTTTGATAAGTGAAAACCACATGATGTTAAATGTTCCCACTGACACACTGAAGATCCATTCGAACTAACTAAAGCTCCTGTTGTTTTAGCTTTAATGGCTCCGCAATAAAACGATCAGCTGCTGTTTTGCATCTGCTTAACGGGACGACTTGCAAAGCGTCACGTTGATCAGATCAGTTACCAGGTGAGGAGGAGTCTCTCACTGGATTCAGACATGTTGATGAATATAGAGAGGATGTGACTAAGGGTGCTGTGGTGTCCATAAAGCTGCAGGCAACAAAGTCTCCAGTGGTAGATTAGTTCTGCATAGTCAACTGTTTACTTATTGTTCAACTAGCTTATGGACAGTTTAAGAAAAACATCTCTCATGTCTCTCTGGATATTTTAACATTTCTTTCTTTCATTTTTAAATGATTAGTTCATTTAAAAACTAATCAAGAGATAAAAAAAATACTTCATTCTGTTTCTAAAGACAGCTTCAGTTTTTGACCAGCAGCCGGTCTGATGCAGACTGCAGGGCAGGGCATAGCATTAGTAGTCTCTGGCTGCTCTGAGCTGCTGCTGGGCCACTAGAGGACCATCAATCACAGCTGACTCTCCACCCCCACAGTCTTTAAAACCACTCACCAACCCTCCGCTCTGATCCACAAACCTCACACTAATTCCACTCAGCAAGGAGAGAACTGCGATGAGCACAATCAGAAGCAGACAAAGGAACATATCAACCCGGATTTATGGCGTTTCATTAACTGAGCAGTTTGCTTCTTCATATGCCGCATGATTCAAAATTCAGACATTTACATACTTGATGGCATTGTTACCTGACAATTTACAGCATAGTATAGAAAAAGTAAACCAATATAATGTGTCCAGCATTGGCTTGTTTGCTGCTACTGAAGGCAGGCATCTGTAGCCAGTCATGTGTGTGTGGCTGATGGTATGTTCCAGTGACTGTTTATTGTACTGTGGGTTTGGCTGATTCAGTAGAGCTGCACCATATGGGGAAATCCTACTCATGCATGTCAGCAGCAGTGTTTGAAAGAACAGTTTTAAACCTGCTCTGACGTGAAGGCAGCGGCTCAAAGCCACAGTCTCATCGAAGTATATTTGACATCCAATTGCTTAATATGTTTTAAAATGTGAAATATGTTGAATTTAGACATTTGTGGATGTGAAAGCCTGGGAACTCATCTAAAAGAGCAGCTAAAATCCCACCAACCAGAGCGTGATGCACAAGGCAACGAGGGAAATGCCTCAAATAAAAAGACCGTGCTAAGTGTTACCACATGTGCTATTTATACTCTGTGCATATACACACGCACACGCACTCACAGCGCAGAGAAACTGTAATCTCCTCCTTGATCTAGCTTGGTTCAGACACATGGAGAATATGTAGTGGTTAACAGACCGGGCAAATTGTCAGAAAATACTTTCCTTTCTGTGTTGGCACCAAGCGGAAATTTCACTTGAGATGCTGACCAAATGAAACAATATAGAAGAATTCACATTGAGCCATTTCATATTGGTGATCTGGCCCTTATGTGAGCCTTAAAAATATTCAATTCATAGATTTTTTTGAAAGTCTCGTATCTCTGAATGAGTGAAATTGGCAGATGGTGCAGATATATGGTATTTAACACCATGTAATAACTCACACAGAGATTAGGAGAGTGAAAACCAAAGAGCAACCACAACGACTGAATGTTGCAGCCCAGTGGTTCGCAGCCTTTCCCGCTTCCTGTCACGCCCAGGAGATTGTGAACTACAGTAGGTCAGCAGTTCATCATTGCCCACATACTGAGCTACCCAATCTCAATGTGCTGTTACCATCCAGCTAATATCAGTAAAATGCAAAAACATGAGTTTAAGAGAAGGTAGAGGAGATGAATAAACGTGTTATTACAGCGAAATGCCACGTTAAAGTTGACGACTGCTGTCGTGCTGCTTTTGAAAGTTACAGCTCTGGGGCAGGTTGATTGAATCAACTGTGGCGGTTGTGGCTTTTTACCAGCTCCACACGATATCTGCCCTCCTTTGGATGGATTTGGATTAGCTACGCTCGATTTCATCTTGACAGTATTCTGGGTGTTACATAGCAACAAGAGTGGCGCAGGCCGCTTAAAAGTGCACGAGGTGGGAGGTACGGTACGATGTTAATCAGCTGCTGATCAAACGACAGTGGGATGAGCTTCTGAAGCTTCTGGTTGAGGATGAATTGTTTTAAGTTAAGCTATAAACTGTATATAGTAAATATGAGATAGTTCAACATAATAAACCTCTTTGCGTGCTTATCATGCAACTATTATTCCTGCAAAAATTGTATCTGTTCTTTGGACAGCATGCTGCTTTTGGCAGCGAGAATGAAAATGTTTTCCACTAGGATACAGTCATCTGAAATAAATAAGGTCATGTGGCTGTCACAGACATAGAAATTATCAGCTGTGGGTCTTGAACTGTCTGGTTTGACTCATGAGAGTAGTATATACTTCACTCTGTCCAGCTGTTGTCTCCCTCAGACACTTGTCCTCCAAATGATAGCTGGTGACCTGCCAGCACGTCAGCCGTCTGTGTCGCTGTTTTCCCACCGTGTTTCAAACTCCAGAGAATTCCATTGAATTTTCACAGACTTTTAGCGCAAGGGTTAGTGAGCGCGGAGCAGAGACGGCTTCCTGTCTGGCTCTACCCTCCCCTACTACTTGGCCACTTCCTGTCTTTGTCAGCCTCCTCTGAGTCACAGACAAAACAACCAGATAGACACTCAGGCAATGGAGACACACGCATGCACATTGGTTCTTGTGCATGGCAGACTTCACATGGAGCAAACAGATTACCACTCAGGCATGCTGGGAATAAACCACTCATTCACGCATCGTGCGCTAGAAGAAACTTGCTTTTCATCCATTCATCTCATTTGTTGGGTCCTCAAAAGGAATCGGCATCAAAAGCAGAAAGTGTGGATGCTGCTGATGCTGGACGTCTGTCTTCAACTGTAGTTAATGTTTTAATTTGTGCGTGTTGTTTCTGAGCACATTGTTTCTTTAGAAAATCAGTATAATTTTATTATACTTTTAAAAAAAAAAAAGGGTATAAATATTTATTCCACCACATAAAGACTGTACAGTATTGTTGGTACAGCAGATGGGTTAGTTTTTTTTAAAAAGCTTTTGCTGTTATATTGTAACCATCATAAATAATGGTAAACAGCATTTTAATAAGGGCTGGGTTGAAAAACATATCCTTTAATTAGAAATGTGTGTTTCAGGAAAGACTCCTTCTTGTTACCACAAGAGAAAACACAACTGAAGCATCAGTCGCTTTTATTTAAAGGAAGCTCTGCTCCGAAGGACAAGCGGCTAATTATAGGGATGTTTTATTCCACCTCTTTTGTGAGGGATGTATGACTTTTAGCACTCAGTGTCCCTCAGTGCTGTGGCCTTGAGAGAGAGAGAGAGTGAGCGACACAGCTCTTCAGCTGGTGATGTATTTCTATTCCTCTGACACAAGCACAAAAAGGACCAACTTCCTTAAAACCCACATGTGTTACAGAAGGCTTTGTGAGCTTCCTCTATTGTCCTGTCAACTGGGAGTGGCAGAAACCATAGCAACCGTGTGAACATCTTCCTGTTTTGGGGGATGACACAGCTGCGTGTGATAGGGGCAGCGTGTCCATGTGCTGTCCCACACTCCAGGAACTGAAACACAAAATACAGCTGCCCAATCCTCTCAGCCTGCCCCGCAGAGGTGACTCAGATGTTATGGAAACGGTTGTTAATGTGGGTTTCTGCAGGAGCAAATTAAATATCCAAACACACAAGTAACTTCATATCAAGTCAACACCCGTTTAGTCATTGCTGAGCATTGTGTTCTGCAGTAAGAGAGAAAAAGATTCCCAGCATCTTGATACTGAGACCATATCTGCTGGTTCTGGTCTCTTTAGCCGAACTAATGTCAGAAGCATCTTCTCTGCTCTTTCCTGCCCCCACAGGTCTGCCAGAGGACTGCACTGTTCAGACACCAGCCTTCACTGATGCTGTGAGACTTTACAGACAAGCCAAGGGACACTACGGGACCTGGGATATGATGTGCGGAACGCCCCCTCAGGTCAGAATCTCAGAGGCTCGGTCCCCTAAAGTGTGTGTGCATTGTTGGTCATGTTTCCCACAGGCACCGTATCTGTACAATGCTGGTCGTTTTCCACGTGATACATGTGGAATTTTTTGACATTATGAGTTGATGAGGAGGAGCACGCTGGTTTTAGACCTCAGCTCGACCTGCAGGTTCTCAGGAACTCTTTAAGTTACTGGATTAACACTGTCTCCCGTAGGTGACAGCTAAAAAGGTTTTCTGTAACAGTCACTGCGAGTACCTACAAAGTTCAGGTCAGGGTCATAGTTCAAATTCTTGAGAGGCCACTACCACGGAGGATGTGCACTGGCGGCAAACGACCTTTCAGAGGGTGGACTGCTTTTCAAAAACACGAATGCAGCTCAAGAAAACACTTCATCAACATCGTGAACACATGGCCTCTTCTCACACTATTAGAATGCACCTACTCAAGAAGTTCAAGTTCACACACACACCTATATACTCACACAATGTTGACTGGATTTTCTCCTCTCAATGAGTCTCTTTCAGCCTCCCAGACCTACACAGTCAGTATTTATAGCAGTCACCTTTTGTTCATTAATCTGTTTCCTGTCTGGTTTCTGTTTTCTACTTACTACAGCATTTACACCTCTATTGATATGGACATGTGAACGCCACATGTATGTGTATGTATGTGACAAAAGCCTAGTTAAAGGTTAACAAGTCATTTTTCCTGGTACACATACTCCTCAAACTCCTCCAAATGACATCATCTGAGCAGCAAAACCTCCCCAAATGATGTCATCCAGAGGAGTTTCTTCCTGTTTTTTCCTTGAGTTCCAGTCTATCACAGTGAAACAAACTACTTACCTTTTACTTAAGACCAGTTTGCATTGAGCCATTAACACATATAACAGTTAAACTAAAACACGTAACATTCACAATACTTGAACATTCCTCACAATTCCAAACTATTCATGAAAACATTATAACACATCTGCCAACCAATAGACAGAATAAAAAAAAAAAGCCGCCAACACAAGAAGCAGATGGCAGCAACTTTAGAGCAGAATTAAACTTCCAGACAAACAAGCTTTTAGACAAACAGTTGCTACAATCCACCTTTTGTTTGTCAGGCCTTTCTGCATGGGAAAAAAGCTCTTTGCTTTTGTCACCGCCATTGATTACGCAGCAACATGTTTCACCAAATATTTGGTTTAGCCTAGTTAATACCTCATTGAGGTGCTAAACGTTACGTGTGAGGGCAGTGCCATTAAAAACCAGCCTTCCTGCCTTCCTGTATCCAGCTGTGTATCATCTGAGTGACCCCACTGTATCCGTGTAACCACACAGGAAAAGCTGCACGTTTTAAAGGTTTATTTTTGTTTTTCTTTGGGTGGGGCTTATTGGTTGTTTTTAACTTCACTTCTGGGATAAAAATCCCCTCTTAGGACGTTGCCATAGTTACTGTAACATCCTGTGACTGCTGAAAAAGTTGAACTGACCTCATAGTATAAACTAAAAGAACCATTAGGTAGAAGAATCTATAAGATTTGTGTGTGTGTGTGTTTGCAGATTTTAGCTAATCTTGTGATGGAGACCCTCAACCCTGAGCTCAAAAACATAATTGGACCTCGACTCAAGGGGAAAATTCAGCAGAGGCAGAGAAACTGGATGCTGGTGAGTTTGTATTACACTGTACGGTACTCTGCAGACACGTTGTACAAAAGTCCAGGAGTCCAATTATGTTCTCTATCTCTGTTCCAGATCTCTGATGCAGTGTACAGGCAGGTGCTGTCTCAGACCAGCGGACAGTATAAAGCGCTGGTTGAAGCCTGTGAGGCTCAGAAAGCTCCACTGGACGCCAGACTGCGAACAGACATGGACCAGATCATCACATCTAAAGAACATGTCAGCAGCAAGATACGAGGTGACCAAAGATCTGCATGCAGCAGTGTTTTTGTCATGACTTAAGGAATATGAATTCCTAACCAGTAATAGCTGACACAAGAGAATTTGTAAATGGTGCTTCATAAATAAACGTGTTCAAGCTAGAGGCATTTATAGCAAATAATGACACAGTCAGAGGCTGTAAAGATTTAAATTGACATTTATCTGACGACCACCTCATTTTTATTGTATCACACATGTCAACAGGCTTTGCACAATGACTTGGTTCACTTGAGGCTTGCTGTTGCATGTAACATGATCCTCCCGACCTCAAGTACAAGCCTCATTGTTTGCCTGACTGAGACGTAGCTGTGGTTTCTCTTGTTCAGGCATTATTGGTGCAGCAAAGCGTTCACTCTAGTCACTGGGTAACTCTACTGTGCTCAAGTTCCTGGACACTAACATGGCCTTTCCTCTGTAACTAAACCACCATCCATATCTGACGTTTCCCACCACTTATCTTACACTCTGCACTTTCTCCTCACAGCTTTGACTTTGTTATTAAGTCTGCTTCCTCCCTCTCATTCCTCTGTCTCGTACTCATTTTGTGTGATTAAATGGCTTCTGCAGCGCCAGAGCATCCACCCTTTGAGTGGTGAGCCTGTCAGCATTCTATTCAAAAGTTAACTTGGCACAGGCTACTCATTTCTTTTTCATGTATACCGTTTACCATTCAGCTTAAGTGGAAGAACCGCATTCCAGCACTGCGTGAGCCATTTGTGACTTTATCTCCAAGATAACACCCGAAACTACAAGTTAACTGTATCAAACAAGGTTCACTTTACACAAGGGTGATGCAGGCATGAATTTTATTCTGCCCGTCTCTATAAGTACAAGGTTACATCTCTAAGAGTTGGGTGTATCTTTCAGTTGTGTAGAAATGAAAGCTCCTGGGCTGCAGCTCAAGTGTGTTGTGCTCAAATGTCATTACACACATACCAACCATTTCAACCTGATTTTAAACAATACACTGTGCATTGTGCCGACTTTCTGACATAGTTCCTTTGAATTCAGAGCCATGCCTTAATTTTTCTTCATACCTCGACTTACTTTGAGTCTTCGTCACCATCTGTGGAGTGTTATTTGTCATCAAGCTGCATCAAATAATCATGAATATGTTTTTCTTCCATCCTCCATGCATCGCTGCTGCTGTGCAGCTCTGGTGTTGCCCAAGGCGGAACAGCTCCTACGATCCAACGTCCAGCCCTACATCAACTCCATCCTGGACGCCCTGATGGAGCCCACCAGCAGAGGTTTCTCTGAGGTCAGGGACGTTTTCTTCAGGGAGCTGGTGGAGATCAGCAAGAACTCAATCAATGGAGAGGGCAAAGAGAAACTAGGAGACGTGAGTCATGTTTTTGTGTGGTTCACAGTAATATGACATCTCCAGACACACACAAATCTACATGACCAAGGTGATATAGAGGGAAAACGGAGGGGTATTGTTACTTTACTTTATTTATCTTACTTTATTTTTATTTTATTGTTATTGTTACTGCAGAGTAGCAGTAAGTAAGTACTCCCCAATAAGCTGCCAGACTCACAACACTGATATACACCAGTCAGCCACAACATTAAATCTATTAGAATCTGTTAGAAGCAGGGAAGCAACTTTGATGTGGGTCAAATTGTGATGGCTAGAAAACCAGGTGAGAGCATCTCAAAATCTCTAGGTCAGTACCTACCAAAAGCAGGCCAAGGAAAGACAACCAGTGAACCAGTGACAGAGTCATGGCCGCCTGAAGCTTATTAACACGCGTGGGGAGTGAAGGATAGCCCGTGTGATCCTGCTACTGTAAAATGTAATACTGGCCATGATCGTCAGCTGCCTGGGCAAACAGAGCTGCATATGAAACTGTGTAGCTGCAGACTAGTCAGAGTGTCCATGCTGACCCTTTCCACTGTAGAAATATCCTGCACGGCAAGAGAGCATCAGAACAGGACCTTAGAGCAGAGGAAGAGGGGGTCATGTTCTGAGAAACTGATGATTACAGGGCTTAAACCAGATGACACCTTTAGAGGTTTTGTGGAGTCCATGATGGGTCAGAGGTGCTTTGGCGGTAGGGGGAACTAATTAGTGTGTCATCAACAGCCTTTTTAAATATCCAGCAGACAGAACAGTGTTGTCATTAATATAGAGTCATGTCAGTCCTTTCATTCATTGTTAATATATAAAAATGATTGCAGCTTTAACAGAAACTGTTACTTGCAGCATTGGTTGCAACAGGAAACCCATTACTTGTCATCCAAAAAGCTTTTCGGTTACTCATGCTGTTTTTTTTTGTTTTTTTTTAAAAACAAAACCCCACATTGCATGACAGCATAGACCGAATCAAAGCACAGGAAAAAAACTCACTAAGCTGCATGGCTGACAGGAAGAATTACAAAGTTTGATGAGTTGCCCAGCTGTACACTAAAATTGATCAGGAGGATATGGATAGGTTGAAGTCAAGGTATGAATGTGAACAGCATTGTTTAACTTATGGTTTACATCATTGGCGTGCATGAAAAGACACTGTGTTAGTGCTAGTCTTTAATTAGAAGACAGGGAGTGTCCTGAGCTGATCCTGAACTATCACCTCAACTGTTTTTTCTTTTTGGTCTAAAATCTCTATTTTGGGTGATGCTCATACCACCTTGTACTGAATCATCATCATCTTTGCCCCTCCTCTATCTGTCTCCCCCAAAGCACATGGAGAGGTTGTCCATGCTCGCGTTCCACCCGGTCAAGATGCAAAGCTGCTATGAGAAGGTGGAGCAGCTCAACCTGGAGGGACTGCAGCAGAGGTTCAGCGTCTCCAGTCCCTCTGTGTTCGTCAACAGGGCTCAGATCCTCATGGGGGAGGTGAGAAGTCACAGCCTTTTCCCTAGAATAGAAGGTATCAGCCTGTGCAAAAGCCTGAAAACACTCCCTAGTTCTTAATAAGGCAGCAACCAGCAGCCTGTAGTGGAGTCTCTACTTCCACCTGCTGGATAAAAAGAGTAGGACAGTTTGTAAAGATAACGCACTGAGCTGTTGCATTCATTTGTTTCTTGTGCTATTGACAGCAAATGGACAATGCAGTGTACACATTTGAGCAGATTCTTAACCAGTCTTTGGAGGACAAGGGAGAAGGTGACCTGTGCAAGACCATCCAGCGATGCCAGGACAGGGTTCTCAAGGTGAAATGGACAAGTACAAAAATAAGCTTAGTGCAGCAGAAGCAGAATAAAATGCTGAGCTAAATGTTATTTGTGCAAAGAGGAGAGAAACCATAAGTCAACTCTGCATATGTCGCTGTTCTTTCCTTGTCAGAAATATGATTATGACAGCAGCACGGTGCGCAAGAAGTTCTTCAGAGAGGCTCTACTGCAGATCATCATCCCATACATGCTGCAGCATCTCTCACCATCCTGCTCACCAGTGAGTAGCACACAGCAAAACATCACCTAACATCACCTGTTTGAACACTTTTTCCATTTTATTCTCTCTGTACATTATAGTATAATGTCATTACAGTACTGCAACTCTTTTTGCTGCTGTACTCTGAATTTCAGCCCCACGTTTCTGATACATATTTACATCAACACAGTAAAACAATGAGAAAAAAATCCCATAATTGTTTAAGGAAAAGATGTAGATAAAGGCCATGCCAAAACTAGTGTCAAAATGTGCAAGGAGAGTAAAGCTATTAATAATTAAAGCATAATGCAATGCATCTCTCATTTTAATTGTATTCTCTTATGATCATTTTTATGATAATTGTTGTTCTTTGATGACATTTCTTCCTCTTTGGATTTACCTTCATTCTGTCACTTGTCCTGCTATGGCAAGTAATACTTTATTATTATTTATTATTACTTTATTGATCCCGCACCTGATCAATAAAGTTTTATCTTATTTTATTTTATCTTATAAGACAAAAACCTTCACAAAAAAAATGTGAAAATGAACTTGAAATGCAAGACAACCATTTTCTTTATCTTGTCTAGATGTAAGTCAGCATCTGGCCCCTTTAATAAGCATATTTCCCTGGCCAGTGGATAAGTGTGAGTTTGATTCAGATACAGTTTCTTTCCTCCATGAAAACATATGCAGGAATCACCAGGGAGGAACACTGAAGGCATAAGAAACATTAAACGCGATAAACTGCAACAGACGTTGAATGATGAAAGCTTCATGAAGCTCACCTCTGTCCCTTCATTCTCCAGGAGCTGCCGCGCTTTAAAGAGCTGATCTTTGAGGACTTCTCCCGTTTCCTGCTGGTGGAAAACATATTCGAGGAGGTGGTTCTGCAGTCTGTCACCAAGGACATAATGATGGGTGAGGAGCCAAAACTCTTGAAGATTTAGAAATAAGTGTTTTCATGTCAACGCTAGTGGTAGTTAGCAATAATGTAGCATCAAGGTACATGAAGTTATTAACACAGTGACTGATTCTGTTTCTTTATGTGTCCAGCTGTGAAGGAGGCAGCTGTCCAGAGGAGACACAATCTCTACAGGGACAGCATGATTCTGTCCAACAGTGACCCCAACTTGAACCTCCTTGGAGAAACTTCTCCTGTGGACTGGACCACTAAATTTGGAGGCGATGAGCCAGAGGGTTCTGTCGGCAGTGAAACAGCTGGAGGGGGTTCTGGGAGAAAACGCAGGCAGGTGGTGTCCATGATCCAGCTGGATGGTGTCCCTCTTCCCTATGAGTCCTGTCTGGAGGTTCCAGGTGTGGAGCTAATTCCAGAGGAGGACCCAGAAGTGTCTGAGTGTAAAAAAGAGGACCAAAGGAATGATGAGGACGACCTGGGCCCTCCAGAGAGTCCCAAATCTCCTGATAGCGTGGATGAAATCAGGGACCTGATTAATCCGGTGGTGGAAATGGTGCTGCCAGTTTCAAAGGAGGACCAGAACGACATGGTCAATGGGACGAAGCCAGTCACCGGCACCGTCACCATGGAGGACGGGATGCAGGAGCAGGTGACACACGTGACCACGATGGTGGAGGACGTCCCCAGGAAATCTCCACAGGACAAAATCTCCCCGCAGATGCTCCTCCAGCAGCTGGTAGGTAGCAAGAATCAGGAAGCAGATAAGGAGCATCAGGAGGAAGCGGCCATCAAGAACGCCATTGAGGAACTAGAGATAGCGGTACAGGAAGACGACAAAGAACGAATTGCAGAGGTTGCGAAATCAGATTCGGAGTCGTCACCGCCACTGGCTACAGACTCCAGCTCGCATTTGAATGGAGAGGACAAAATCATCGACCCAGTAGATGTGGACGTTATTTTAGCATAGGAGGACAGTCCACTGAGGCTGGAGAAACGCTTTGAGACAAAATCACATGTAGTGGGAGAGAGGTGGATTGAATTTGGATTGTATTTTAAAGTTTAATTAAAAGTGTCGCATTTCTGTATTGTTGTCGATATTGCACACTCCAAAATCACCTCCCCCATCATCTCTTTCGTGAGACATTTCTTTGGTAACTGGTTTCCCTCTGTGCAGCCTTGGAAATCTCGGTGCAGCTTGTATGTAACGTTTGATCTACGACTCTGAATGCAGTAAGTTAGACTTTAATTTGTTATATCAACAGCATCAGGGTTAATTACAAGAACCCTCAGCTTGGGTCCTTATGATAGATCCAGGATTTTAAAGTGATCGTCGACTTTAAGCTCATAAAATGAGGGACACTAGACAACGTGTTTAAGTTATTGTTTTCTCAGATTATGTTAGATGGTGTTTTTTACCTTGGTAACGTCTGTAAACACACATGCAATTCAGTTCAAACAGTTTCTCAATACATCTCACAGCTATATAGTCAAATGACAGCTTGTACCACAGACGAATGAATGCTTCTCTAATGAGTGCAGCCTGTACGTGGGCAGCAGGGGGTGCTATAATCAACCTTCAGATGCTGTGTCTTGTTTTTCCATAATATTGCTAAATATGTTTTCTAAAATGTCATTTGGTTTTTAAATATGTTGTTTTTGTTTACTTTTTAAGCATTTCTTATATTTGCATATGGCCTTTATGTTTCAGTATAAACTGTCGGGGAATTATTATCATGTTTACTGCCACAGTGATTTTACAACCAAGATATCTTTGACTTCTGTGTGATGGAAAATAACCAGAACTCATTGTTTCTTATGACTTTGCCCTTGGGTTTAGATGACCAAGATACATCATGTAATGCCTCTTTAACTTATAGGACTTTGATGAACTTAGAATCACAAGAAGCCGTCTTCGTGATTATGAGGGAGATCCTTAGTGTTTGCTTCTGGTGATGTTACATTGCAGATGTTTTCTTTTCCAACTTCACTGTAAGTATGTTTCATATTTATTCATATAAACCAATATTTGCTTATTTAATTATTTTCTAATCTGGGTCAAAGGGTGCGATCACCCCAAATCACACGCGTTCACTGCCTTAGTGCTATTCAGCTGTACAGATTCTGTTTAGGGATGAACCAGTATATCTATCTCTGATATTTATCCTTGTTGAAGACATTTATGCATGTTAAGGCAACGATATGCAAATCATGAAATAAGACCCCAATGATATACATGTTCCCTAAACCCAGAAGGTTTGATAAACTCTAAATGTGAGACTTTTAGCAGACCCACAGTTAACATGGCGCTTTATTTTAAGAGTGTGTAAGACTGTACTTTTCTAAGAGGTTTCCTGGAAAGAACTATTTAATATGAAATTGTATTTTCTATAGGAAAAGTAGAGACATCTGTTATATTATTTGTGTTTCTTACATCCACTCAAGGTTATGATAGCAACTAATCAGAATGAAATGAATGAATGCTAACTAAATAACTGGTTTACCAGTTTTATGTATGTATATAGGCAAAAGTCAGATAGCTTTTTCCTTAGATGGTTTTACAATCTGTCCAACAGATGGCACTCTCCACCTTTACATCCTTAATTCAGGACAAACGTAAGAAATCCTTCTCATGCACAGACTAAATACTGAAGGTGACGAAAATACAGAGTTGCATCAGAATGAAAGTGCGGAGACAGATTAATAATATAAACAAACGTAATTATATACACCACTGCATTTTTATTATCACGACCACATTACAAAGTTCTTTCCAGGACCCATCCAATAAATATACAGTTTATTTCTGGGAGATCATAGGAAACTTTTGAATCTGTCGCATTTTGTTGTTGTTGGCTTCACATGTACACTAATGGCTGAATTTCTAACTATGTTAAATATTTCAAAACGAGCTGCAATCCTTTATCTAACTTTACGAGTCAGTGTCATGTTGTGACAACACTTTTTATCACTGCATCGATTTGAGGCGCAATTTGAGTTTGAGCAGAAATTCTTCTGGTTATTTATTACGAAACCTGTGTGGTGTGTAATCATACAGGTGTCAACAGCTTGTTTTTGCATTCCTGAAATATAGAGAAATTATGAATAAATAAAATTATTTCAACAACTTTGCTTTTGGCAATGGAGTCTCTTCAGATTTTTATTCACTGACAGAAAATCATTACTTAGAATTAGTTGAAAAACAGTCTTCAAAGAAAAGAGGAACATATTTCATAAAATAAAACATCTAAAATGTCAGTTGCAATGTGCTCAGACTTTTTTTCTTTGTAGGTTTGTGGTTTGTGACCAAATGTCACAGAACCACATGATCAACTTTCACTGTCCCCTGATACACTGAACATGTGAGAATGACTCTGATCTGTATATGACACAAGAGAGAAGTTAACAAGCTAAAAAAATTTTTTTAAATCCCATAATTCAGTTCCTCAAACTGAGTTATAACAGACATCTGACTATAAATCTCAGTTCAGAGTGCAAGTCTGGCTTTAGCTTTCAAAACAGAGCAAAAAAAGTTAGAATTAAAAGCTTCAATTAGTTTGTTGGTATCTCTCATAAAATGAGACATAATTTGTATGTAGTGACATCATGACTTAAATTAAATATTAAAATACCATCAACTCTGTAGTAGCTATAAAATTGAGTGAGTGGAGAAGCAAGAATATGTTTCAGCCAAAGAACGGCGTCCCTTTAACACCTGCTATGTTATAAAGTTTTACACATCGTCTCATTGGTAGATTCAAAAGTTATGATTAAGTGTGATACATTTCAAAAAGTTATTTTAACCAGAGACTGAACCAACCTGATGCACTTTGTGTCACAGTGTTGTGCAGCATGTTCTTTGGCATACACGTTTAAGAAGTCATGCACGCACACACACAGCCATTGTTAAAAGACCAACGGAGCAACATGCAGAAGTGAGTCAGTCCAGTGGTTTTCAATCTCAATCGAGTGCACGTGATCCGTTAACTCGTGATAAAAATGTTTTAAAAAGTCATCCAGCAACTGTCCATACCATCAGTTCTGACCCAGCAGAGGGAATGAGATGAAGTAACCGAGGACAGAGCCTGTGATGATACCGAGGAAGATCCAGGTGTTGTAGGACATGACGCACAGCATCAGCATGTAGCCCAGAGTCACCTGTAGCACGTGGAGGACCGTCTGGATGCCATGCATCAACCAGCTGGGGAGAGCAAAGATTTGACAGTGGAGTTGTAGAGTTGCTGTATTTTAAAACGGGGACAAAAACTATCAACTGACCTCATTTATTTTCTTATGATGTTAAAGAGGTGTTTGCACCTGATACCACATTCAACCACATTGAGAACTTTGGTTACATATTGTTTTGTGGTATCAGTTATTATTTAACAGAAAGGAGTTGACACTGACAGCCAAATAACAAAACCTGCCCTGCAAGACTCACACAGAAAATCAGGCACTCTATGTTTGATTTAAAATACACTACAACCACTGACTGCAATCTGCTTCCTTGTGTCTATTATTCCATTATCTGTATTTTGCACTGAAATATATGAAAAACTGTATGTCAAAATGACCCAGACCTGTTTTTGGTGTTTGGAGCTGGAGAGTCTGACTCGATGGGGGTCAGGGAGGACTCGGAGGGAGCGTTGTTCAGGACGGAGCTGCAGACGCTGAGGGAAGACGTAGGGACGGCATATGGTGACTGAGGCTGGGCCAGTTTAGAGCGAGTCGCCAGCCACACCCTCCACACTTTGAGCAACTCGTAGAAAACTGTCAGCAGCAAGACCACAAACACCGACAGCACCATCCCTGGAGACACAAACACACACACAATTAACTCACACAGCTGAACAAACTGTTGTGAAACCTCCCATTTGGTGCTTTAAAATGATCAACATGTTGGAAACTACTACCTCAGCCTAGTCTGGTGGCTCCTTCCCAGAGAAGAGCAGTCATTTTAAATTCATTTCAGTTACAATGGTTAAATACTGACATTAGCTTTTCACAAATACTGTATGTTATTATCAGCACATATTGTGATGAATGTGCTCTGAACGTGAGCTGTGTGCTCTATCTTGTACTGCATTTAATCAAATGATAAAATGGGGGTTTCATAGAAGAACAACTCTTTAACAAACATGAAACAATACTGGTACAAGTTATTAAATGTCAGTACAGGCCAGGCTCTAACGCTGAGCACCAGTAAGACTGTGGTCATGCTCCAGGCGTGTTTTCTGATGTTTCATGTATTATTTGCTGAGAATCTGGGTCATTGTTTGAACACAAACTCAACTGAAAGTCCTGTGAATCCAAGTTGCTATTGTTTTCACAACCACCTCCCAAGCCGGCAGCCTCATAACTCATAAATAATTTTAGTTTAGTATGATGGCATTTAGCCTCGCCAAAAACAAAAATGTAGTGACCAGATTAACTGGTTGTAGGTGATGTTTGTGGTTTGGTCAGGTACGTGATAGTATTCTGGCAGTACGCTGGTTAACCTGACAGGACGTGGCTGGTTGTGAAGGGTTAGCATGCTGATAGGTGGTGATACTGGAGTAAAGTGAAACTGTTGGGTTTCAAAGCAGCTGGGAAGCCACTACAGGTCATAATTTACTATGAATACTGAGCTTCCATAGGAAAGTTTACCCAACTTTTGACTTGATTTCCCCCCCTTGCAGTGGTGACTACTTACACTATCAGTGCACACTAAATAGACACTTTGCAGCTTACCTGCAGGTCCCTGCACATCCCAGAAGTCAAACAGGAGCGTCACACGGCTTGACACCCCAAAAGTCATCTAGAAAAAGAAAAAGAAAAAGAAAAGTGAACATTATTGAAAGCTCTATACTGCTGAGTGCTGCTCACTGGAGCGCCTTTCTAATAGAGAGAAACATCATTAACGCAGGAGCAGGTGTTACAACATCTCTGACCTCATCCTCCGTCTCTCCAGGGTCAGTCATCCAAGACTGAGAGTCACGGCTCTGCTCTGCTGTGCGATCAGTCCTCTCCTCCATCATTTTCCAGTGCACTGACTCAGAACACCTTTGATTACACGTCTAAGCAACCTTTACTTTCTTTCTCTTTCTTACTTTTAACTTCCTAGAAGCAGCGGACTTTCATAATAACGAAAATCTATTTCAACACAAAGATTGACATTTCAGAATAAAATAAAGGAAGGAAAAACAGTTTGACTGAAGAAACCTTAAAGTGAAAGCAGTGATTCACTAGTTATCTCTAGATTATTTCTGTCGTCCACAAAGACTCCTCTGTCCCACATTTAATTTTTAAATTCCACAAAACAAAAATCTATTCAGCTGTTCTTACTCCTCTATTGTAGGATGCGTTGCCCCACAAAAGCACACTGTGTTCTGCCCTGCTGCTGTGCATGTGTGACTGACAGAGGAATGTCTGTGTGTGTCTGCAGCTCACTCAGCTGCCCAGTCACTGCCAGACTCTCACCATCTCTTCACTGATAACTCGCCACCTGTCCATGCACGACCGTCTCTCACTACCTGCGCACTGGTGAACACCTCAGTGCTACTGCTGTAATAATTAGTTGGTCGGTTGCTGCCACAGAGAAACACACAAGCTTCAGAAGCATCCTTCAGAGATCACGAGGTAGTGATCTTGCTGCCAGGATGTTTATTTCCAACTATGCCACTACAGGAACAACAGTAATCTAACACCAACTAGGCTCTTATTTTGTAGAGCTTTGGTCACAATAGTGATCTAATACTAGCTAGGCTCTTATTTTGTAGAGCTTTGGTCACAATAGTGATCTAATACTAGCTAGGCTCTTATTTTGTAGAGCTTGGGTCATCATGTACTCACCATAACTGATCTGTTATCCAGCAGAGCAAGAAACAGAATCAGATGATCAAACAGGTTGGTAACAGATTATCTAAGTAATTTCATCTGGAGGTAAAACCTATAGTAACCATCTCTGACAACTGTGTGCGCACCACTACGGTAAGCACTTAAGGCCATATTTGACCCAGGAATGTTTAAAACAACCATCCTGGGTTAAACTTTTACCCTTCATAGCCAACACTGAGGTTTGTTTGAAACCAGTCTGATTCGTCTGACTGCTCATGTGACCTGCCCTGCCTCACTTCTTTTTTTTAGTGATGTCACCATGTTTCCAAATCTCAGCAATTAACCTGGTAAGTACAATGTTATTGTCATGAGCAATGACGGAACCTATAAAAATAACACTGAGTTTGTGATAAAATCTGAGAATAAGCTGGAAAGGAAGAACCAGTTATGCAGAATGAATGAATGATCAACATTGTGTCACTTTTGAGTTGTTAGTTTTACGAGAATTTAGCATGATAAAATATGATAAAACCGTTTTGGCACAAAGTGTACGCTGCAGAAGTTGTGTTGAAGACAGCACTTTTTGAGGAAACCTGAATACATCACAGAGAAAGACAAGCATAGACAGTGTGAACGATCCAGCTCGAGTTAAGGCAAAGTGAAGATATACAGTGAGATTATCTTTCAAAGTGGTTAATCTGTTTACCAATGCTCAGACTGCTCTGGGAGAGCAGTGCCTCTAGCACCAGCTCTCTCTGTAAACTTATCAGAGGCTTTTGTCATTCGTATCAGTAGTGTTTTCAAACCAGGTTCACCAAGTTTAATTACAGATAATTAGGTGGTGACACGGCTCAAATAACGAAACATAAAACCTTCAAGATAATAAAAACTACAAATGCACTGATGAATATGAATGCAATAAAATAAATCTGAGGTTGAATTTCAGAGCTGGACCAAACAAACATGGTACACAGTATATAATCCATCAAAGTGAAACTCGTGTTTCCCTTTTTTATTCTAATCAAACAGATAATACAGTGTGTGTTTACAGCACTGACATTTACAGCCACCTTATAGGACGGAAAAACAGATTATACAAATCTGAAGCTGTGCTTCACGTTCACAGTGCTGTACAATGTACAGCACATGACTTATATGGGTTAAATACCACACTGGGCAATGACCCAGTATAACTGTAACGTTATATTGACTTTCAATTAAATCATATTGGGACAAGATATATGTACTTAAGTTCTGTGTTATAACTAGGTGATTGCATCCATGTTACACAACCCTAGTTCAGCAGGCTCCTTAAAACTACTCCAGTTCAAACTGGAAGCACTGTAAACACCTGTGAGGGTGAATTATGTCCCTCTGGGGTTATTGTGCTCAGCTCTCTGCAGACACATCACATGTTTCCACACAGTGACTTATTCAACGCTACACTTTTACCTAAGGTTAGAGAACTGTTTCCAGTGCTAAACTTAGTCATGTCAGACGTGAAGTAACTTGTTTCATGCTGTAGAAAACTCTCCACTTACGGACATCATGGTGGATTTGGTGGGGGCTCACTCACACCACAGCTTCGGCGTTTACTGACTCCGGTGCTCCATCGTAAACCACGGACGTCCCGGGCTGGATGTAGAGGCTGTTCCAGCGCAGTCAGGTACGAACCATCTGTCAGCGTTAGCAGTGCAGCCTGCTCAACTCAATGACGGGACCTCGTGACTTTTAAACAAGCAGGGGCTGATGGGTACTGGAGTTTTTCAGCAACTGGGAGCAAAGACCCAGTGATTGAAGTCAAGTTATCCGGAAACTCCAATATTATCGCCGCCAGAGTAGGTCGCACAGTACCAGGAAATATTTGTGTTAATATATTAGCTAAACGTTAGCCGAACGAAGCAAACAAAGCTTTGGCATTTCATACTACGCATGCGTGAACGAATTAATCTGCTGTTTACGGCAAACACGGGGTCACGTGATACACGGAGCTAGCCGAAGAAACTCGTAACTTTCCGGCTACTGTCTCTGCAAAACCTGCAGACAGGCAGCGGCAACTGTACTTCAGAGTTGACAGTATGGATGTATTACTCGAAAAAGGCTGGTTATTAGGGAGAAATAACATAATGTAATTTTAAAAATGATCATGGTCAGATCCTTTGTGGACATTTCAATGTAAGTACTGTGTATATTGTTATATACCGTTTGGCAGAGAGTGTTTACTCAGTTTTGTTCTCTGGGGTAAAAAACAAACAATTTAAGGTCTCACACAGGAGTTAAACTGCATGTTCTTTGAACAGTTTTGTTTCTTTTATACAAGTAACAATGTGCAATTTCAAACAAAATGGATCAAGTGCTTTGCTGCAGCTGCCTGTTATCAGAGCTTCAGCAAACATCTTCAAGCCTCAACCAGCCCCAGTTTGATTTTAGTCATAACTTGATCACTTAACTCCACTGGCCCTATTTCTGTATTTACAGCTTTTATAACAACTGACAATTTGACACCAGGTTTTCTTTGAGGTCGTTCCTGCACTTAAACACATATTTTCCAAAACCTGCAGACAGTTTAGACATAGCTCTGGATCAGTTGTGTTCTAAGAACAAGAGAACAAATTAAAATGTTTGCTCTTATGCAAAGCACATTGAATTGTAGAATTGTGATATAATGCTCACTGTTTCTTAAAAGTAAAAAAAAAACAAAAAACAAAAACCATTACATCAAACAACATACATTTAGAAGCATGTTCTCATTTCAAACTGTTGACATAAAACACATGTCATATAACTTTATTGTTATACTGTAAAGTACAACTTTGATTCTGCACTTTAAGTTCAAATATTACATTTACTGACTGAGGTGCTACTATAAGTATCTGCATACTGCACCTGTAAACAATTTACAAGTAGAAAAATACAAAACCAGACACCACTCACCAATATGTGAGGGAAACAGAATGAAATAGAAACTGAACAGGAGATGCCTCATAAAGCTATAGTACCTTTTGGTGAAGAGGATTTCGACGCAATCAGGAATGAAAAAGGCAGCATGAAATGACGTCAGGAAACTGAGCTGCTGAAGCTGCAGCGTTCTTGGAAACAAGAAGAATTGCACATATCAGAATAAAAACAAAATTCAACAAGACCAGTGTCCTTGCTGTTTTTAAAAGCTACATTTGTATATATGAAGTGCACTTAGCACAGTTCGCAGGAGGCGAGAAAGGAAGAGCTGCAGGAGCACATCCTGATGTCCTTCCTGACAGAAGGAAGAAAAAAAAAGTCCTTCACAGGGAATCCAGATTGTTTAAGGCGTGCGTTCACAATAACGTAGAGCCAGAATACCACTGTTTGGGTGACTGAGAGGTTTCAAATGACAAAAACAGTTTCAGTGCTGATGTGTTTCAATAAAATACAAACCCTGGAAACGTGACAACATCAACATGGTCTGCAGCCAGAACAAAACATCAGCACTGTGATTTTTCTTTTCCTGAATTCACAGGTTTGAATCTTCACTTGAATTTTTGGGATTGTACTAAAATGTGGTACAAACACAGCAACAATCACACAAACACTTGTGAAGCAGCTGTGTTTAGGATTTTCAGTGGTATCAGCAGCTTCCCCACAGACAAGCAACAACGAATATGTGCTGATGCCTTCACAATGCGACAGGACTGAGCTTTGGTGATGTGGTTGAAATATTAAAAAAAAATAACAATGAACAATGAAAGACTTTTTTCAGCTAGTCCTGATTAAAAATTAATTTGGTAAACATTCATTTGTAGGTTGATAACATGATGATAGCCTCAATTATTATGTCAAAAACAGAAATCATCACCACAGCTCTTGTACACAGGCAAAGAAAACTGTCTCTAATAGACAAACAAATAATGAATCAGGAAAAAATGCTGAAAAAGTTGTTGAGTTTGAATGAAAACAGACCTCAGGGGAACTCTGGTCCAAATAAGCTATACTTTACACACACACACACACACACACACACACACACACACACACATACACACACACACACACTAAATGCATGCACTGTACCCAAATGGGCATGCACTCAAACTGTCCAAAAAGTGCCGTGTTGTGCACACGTATGTTTGTCATCTGCATTATATTCTCACTGACGTAACACTAAAAGAAAGTTAAGGCAACAAAAACATTGCACAGTCTCTTCCTCACTGAGACCGAAAAGATGCAAATCACTTGCATCACATCTCAAAACAACATTTATCTCAAACCTCAGTTTGTCAGTTCTGCCCAACAGGCGGGTGGAGGAAAATAAGATGTAATTCACATCACAGATGCCAGGATGCTCATTCAAGCATTTACACAGCTGACTGAGATAAAAATTCAATTTCAAACCAAGTAGAGATAAGGTTTGTGCTACTGATGAGCACAAGAGGGCAGAGAAAGATACAGAATAAACAACCACAGAGCAGGAGAAATGAGCATCATCTGCAGATAAGCTGTTCAAAGCAAAACCTCTCAGTTATATGAGCCAACACAGAGCTGCAGAGCAGAGATGACATAACTGAATGATATTTATTATTTCTAAAAACAGAACATGGAAATCTTCTACTTCTATGTGTAGACAACACCACAGTAGCCACATGCCACCAGAAAAGCTTTGATGTGCTTATCCTTTAAAAACGTTTTTGTATAAATTTGTCACCTGTCTGTAGAAACACACGCACATGAAACACGTGTCAAACTTTCTCAATGCAAATGGTCTTGAACAGAAAAAAAACTACCTTATATAAAAATAAATTCATAGAAATTAATGAAAGTTTTTTCAGTTTTGGTGGGACAGCATTAGTCTGCAGTAATATGGATTCATGTTTTTTCACTGGTTTCAAGTTGCAAAACTGAGAGGTTTTCCTGAGACACTATTTCTCCCTCTATTCACTCACTTGATTAAAAAAAACAATCTAACATATTTAGGTTAATTTTACCAACAGACCTAACTAGTGTATCTATCCATCATGAAGACAGCTCTGCCCTGCTGATGACGATGACAACAAAAAGGCCAGTTTGGTCATGTCAAACCTGAGCCTTCAGTAAACCAAAATCATTTTCAAGGCATCACAGATGCAACAATTAACTGGAAAAGACAAAATGATCCCGGCCCAAGATGAAAGAAACAAGCCAAAATGTTGTAAGACGATCTACAATGCTTGTTTTAGGCACAGTGATGTTCACCTGTTCTCTCAGACACCACCTGGTGGGACGTGAGGTGACATTAAAATTCTTATATTCAATATAAGACAGGATCCCTTTTTCTTATTATGAGACAAAGAAGCAATCTTGGGATGTTGGTGAGGGAGTGGTGCTATTGTCCATCCTTTTTCATCCAGCGTGCCTCCAGCATCCTAATTTGTCGAGAAGTGAGTGCAGACAGGTTTGGGTGGTCGAAGCCACAATGCTTTATCGCCTCCTACTTCTCTACTGTCTGCTGTTGAAACTGGAGTTAGCGCTACTGCAGCTTTCTTCATAACTGGGTGGTGGCTCTGTAACACACAGGTGCAAACAGGGTCAATAAATGAAAAGAGAGTCTACTACTGTGCTGGACAGTAGATGAGATCTGAGATAAGAGATACAGATAGTTACGTATATTGCTGCACCAACTGCCTTTAATGAAGTCACAGCTGAATTCTGCATAGTATACTGGACCTGAGTAGCTCACTACCTTAGCTGTCAAGTGTGCAAGTGCTTGCACTATCAGGTCAGACATCATATGCTTTCATTTCAATTTCAGTACTGAAGTAGGTATCTTCACTAACTGACCTATGGCACATTAACTACACCAAGGTGTTTGCAGCTTTACAACACAGAGTCAGTGACATATGCTCCAAGCACTGTATCTCAGCAGACATGTAATTTTAGCTGCTAGTCATTGTTGGGACATCAGACAAAAAAAAAAGTGTGAGCTCACAAAAACTCAAACAGATAACCACATGGTGAGGTTTTTCTCTATTTTGCTTTGTCAGCAGCTTTACATAAGTTTGCAAGTTTTGCAGGAACCCATAAAAAGTGATATAACGTGACTTTATATCCACTGCTCTGGTTTGCTTATGTTTAATATATGACTTAAATCAGGTGACAGTAGAATTATTTGAGCTTGTCTTATCAATATATAACTATAGCATATCCAGCAACACTATTACAAGGGGCAACTGCAGACTCAGCATTGTCAGGGCTTATCTGGCTTTACAGACTGAACCCAAGACAACCTGTTGCTTGATTTGCCTCTGATGAGAACATCAAAAGTAAATGTAAATCATCTGCTGTGATATGAATATCTAGAGAGCTATTACATCAAACCTATACTGTCTTCACCCCAGTGCCAGCGTGAAAGACAATGAGGTGCACTAACCATGAGGGTAGTCCCAGCTACTGTACTCTGGAGGGAGAATGAGAGAGCAGGAAGTGGGAACAGGAGTCACGTTTCCCTCAGTGAAGAAAGGAATAGTTGCCCCAGTGGACACGCAGAACAATGGAGCGGATGCATCAGGCTGTCTGTGGCTGGGAGGCACTGCTGCTCCTGGAGCGTGGCTGAAGGCGCTCGGGGACATAGTGACTGGCTGACCAGAGGGGTCCTGCTGAGAGTGACTCTTGGTAGGAATCTCTTCGCTGCCCCCAGCACACAACATATCTTCTGGTTCTTCCTCTGCAGGTGGGGCACTGGGTGTCACCCCTGCAGCACTGGGTGCAACTGTGAAACCACCGTGGTCTGGAGTGGAGGGCATTAGTCTTGACGGAGACAAGTTCAAAGCGATGTTCCCGATGTAAATGGGCAGAATGACGACTGCCTCTGGAGACTTCAGCGACACCTGTAACATAAACAAGGATTTATGAAGAAAGCACAGGTGTCAATTGGATTTTATTCCTATTCCAACAATAATTAGGGCCCCCTCTTACTGGGAATTATCAGTGGGTGTTTTTTGGGAAATTAAAAATTGGTCAAATCTCTCATGACTGACAGGTGTCAGAACACAACAGTGCATTGAGGCTTCCTGAGCACAAGGGCTGTGTGGTGGCAGATGGAGTCTCCATGCCAACACCTGTCCACAACAACATTTAAACCAACGGGTGATATTAAGGTTGTGGCTGATTGGAGTAAATGTTGTGTACTGTGAGTTACATGAAATGACAAAGACAGCAATAGCAGACAGATACAGACACACACACCTGAATGAAATAGTCAATGTCTATGAGGCTGCAGCCATGCAGCGCTGACTGAGGAAGAGGAGGGACAATGATCTGCTCCCTCCACTCTGCGTGTTTTCCTGCTTTCACTCCGGCTCCCTCCACCTCCGCGATGGTCCGCAGGTCAAACACAGGCCGCTTTGTCTTATATGTCACTTTCTGGAGTGGAAAAAAACCCATATAGTCAACATGAAAAGATGCAACTGTGTCTTCAAATCACTTCACCCACCTGTAGCTCACAGCAAGGAAAAATGCTCCTTTGTAATGACTGTACATTACACTAATACTGTACAAACACATTGTATGTGCATCACATGAAAAGATTAATTCTTTGAATGGTAATTTTTGAGTCTTGTGATAGAGTCCCAGTATAAATTCATAATAAATACCATCTAGGCATCTAAAATGGAAATGTCCAGGGGTAGTGAACAGTGTACAGTACACTGCCATTTGACTGAGCTAATGTATTTGGAAATAGGCAAATACCATGAAGATGCAGATTTGTATGCTAGAGAGGCACGATAATGTTAATGTTTTATGGGTTTTGTTTGTTTCATCATCTATTTTCTTTAATGCTTAACATCTGAAAAAAAGACTTTGTCAGGAGAAAAGAACACATTTCCAAAGTGGTTATCTACAGTAATCTACCTGTATGAGACTGGCCAGTACACATCCTGTGTCCTTCCCAGACTTGTTGTGGATCTCAGCAGCTAACTTGATGACCTGACCAGGAATGTAACCCCTCATGTCAGAGCGAGCTTTCAGCATCAGGATCCCCGTCTTCACCAGGAGGTAGGTGAACTTCTTAGTAGTCACAGCAGAACTTGGAGTCTGCAAAGACAAAGCCGCAGGATAAATGTACAGTATATCTGTGTGTTAGTAAGAAGATTAGGTCTTTTGATGTTAGTAAGATTATATGCTGATGCTAATAGTCTTTTCTTGCCAAGTTCCAAAGTATCAGGAAACTTTAACAGGGGTGACAGGAGGAGAGTGAATGATAAGTGAGTTATGCAAGGCAGTGAACAAAAAACAAATTAGATTGTGCTCTGCCATGAAATCAAATAAGACTTGATCAAGACAAAGGTTGATCAAATAAGGAGATAGATTACAGCAATTTAAAGTCCCTCTTTCTCTTCCCGTCTCTAGATTATATCCAAAAACCTTTGCCCACATTTACTCAGCATACGAACCAACAGCAACTTCAGCAAAGCAATAAAATAAGCATCAAGGTAATAGAAAAGTAGACAGATTACTTCACTAAACACTTACTTCAATGCCAGACACCTCATTGAGGTTGAGCATGTTAAGAAGGTAGAAGGGCTTCTGGGCTTTGTAGTCCTTAGAGAAGCGTGGCGTGTCGATCATTGCCCTGACGCGGTATAAAATCTTCCCAAAGGGTCCCTCAAAAGAGGTTGGAGCGGCCGCTGATGGAAGGGTTGGGAAGAAATCAATACAGACATCACTTTGACACTGAGGACAGTTACTGAAAACATATTAGAAGAACTGCTGGGAACAGTAACAAAAGGGGCCACTTTCAAATTTGAAATATATTTTTCAACTTCAATAATACTTAAATAAAATTTATTCTGAATATAAATTAATAAATTAATTAGGTATATTAATTAATTAATTATGCAAGTTACACAGTTTTTAAACATAATCAATAGACGTGTTTTGCAGACAAAGGAAAAATACATCTGTTAAATGAAAAAAGATATGTAAGAATTACATAAAGGAGATAATTAGTATTATTAACGCATATTCTACAAAAGAAAATGGCAATAACACTTTATATTTTAAAACATAACTGAAGTCTCCTTATCCATGCAGGCCTCTATCAGAGCTGTCATAAGATATAAGAAGCCTTTCAGACTGATTCATACACATCTCGTCCTGAATAGCAAAAGGACATTGCCTTGAGATAAGTGAAGAGGAGGAAATGGAGGGAAAAGACTGCACGGAAGGAAATTTAAGAAGAGTGAGATAAAAATAACTATTTGGGGAGAAGGCAGTCAGTCAGTCACAGAGAAAGACAGATGTTCAGAGCCAGAGAAGAGGAAGAAAACACATGCAACTCAAATTCTCTGCTGATTGTGACGTGTACAAACACATGCACATAAATGTACACAAAGGTGATTAATCTGTTGTGATAATAAAAGCTCAGCCTCTCTCACACACTGACTGCTCTAACTCGTCCTTTCTCTCCTGATCCTTGGTCAGATGGTAAAGTCGGTGCAGCTAGTGGTTGCTCCAGGGACATTTCTGCTGTCAATAAGAATTAGCTAGGAGAAGAGGGAGGTTGTTTGTTGGCAGAGCCTTGAAAAGACTGTAGCACAAAGCTTCCAACCATCCATCTTCATTTCATTCTCACACGTCTTTTTCCTTTTAGGAAACCTATTGAGCTGTTAATTTGTAGGTAAACATCCATGTTAAAACTGCGTTTTTTAAAGGTCAAAGCCATTCATGGTTCTCATGTGATGTATCACGTATAACAGACATTTCTTCTGTCTTCTTTACTCATATTTCTTTGGAATGAGGCCACTCACTATTTAAGAGCCTTTTATCCCTCTACACCTTTGTCTCCTGTCTCAATGTCTTTCTTTGCTCAGTGAGAGACGATCCGGCCAGAACAACACCTGACGTCTTGGCTCCAAATGACTGAGTTGGCCAGAAGGACTACATGGCATGACAACTACATGGATGAGAATTAGAGAACAAATCTCACTTTCAAAAGTGTCATTTTTTTATTTCATTGAGTTTTAAACCTGTGAGCACTAACAGGATGACAAACAGCCTTCCTAGTCTCGCCACTTCCACTATAGCTTTTTACTTTGTCACGGGTCTGCACACCAGGAGATACCTGGCTTTCACTGCACTGCTCAACAATATTTAGACATATGTGCTCATCGCATGAACACAAGTGCTGAAATATCTGAATGATAAGTTCAAGTGCTACAACTAGTTTTTCAGTATTTGTAGTGGGTTTTTATGTCTTATTCACCTTTTACTTGAATTAATAACTCTAAACAATTATTATCAGTATAAACACTATAATACACATTTCAACTAATTTAAACACATAAGCAGGTTATTTTCTTTGATTAAAAAAAATTTGGTATCCTTTTTTTTAAAGAATATAATATAATATAAAATAATATTCAGCTGTTTAAATATAGACAATCATTCAAAGACTGTGTAGTCTTTCTAAAACTGTGAAACTTTGACTTTTATTCAATGAATTCTCTACATAAAGACTTGATTTGCTTTATTTTATTATTATTTTTATTATTATTATGGATTCACAAGAGCACGTGCCTCTGTTTCAAAACCACCAGGGGGCAGCAGAGCACACAGATTCTCCAGTGAACCACTTAATCACTACATGCTAGTTAACATGGCCTGTGCACATACTCACAAGTCAGAGAACAGAAAGGAAGAGAGGGTGAAGCATGGGGGCATGAAGACCAATTAAACAGTGACTGCACAACAGGAGAGCAAACTAAAAATAACCTGACGCTCCCCATGCGTTTCAGCCCACGCTGGAGAAAGAGTGTAAGATAACAGACAGACACCACCTCACAGGTGCCAAGAGTCTTTGTGTGCTTAGCTACACTGAGAATGTGTTTGTGTGACACAAAAACACATTATCGCACTGAGACATCACAACCTGCACATTCATCCCTCTTAAATATTAACCGGGTAATGGTTGTGCACATTTTTCCTGTATCACATATCTGCATGTCTACTCTGTCTGAGACAAAAGGCGTCGAGCTAAATGCTGTGTAAGTACACATACTAGAAAAAGTCCCATGTTATCAGAGGTTATCACACCCGCAGGCTCTTTACAGTGACGTCATGTGGATTTGTGATAAAACAGTTTCATGAGACAATTACGGGAACGGAGGACATGCCCCTATCATAGAGGAATGAGGTCAAACTGTAACACTCACCTGGAATGAGAAACCGGAACTGGAAACTGTGTTCTCCTGCCGTCAGAGTTCCTGTTAAAGAAGAAGTTTCATGAGCTACAAAGGAAATGCTGACTGAAAATTTAATGCACAACTACATTTCTCAACATCTGCTCGGCCATTTAGTGAAATTACAAGTCCTGCTGAGACACCGTGCCTGCAGGGCTCACCTACTTTCCCAGAGGGATGGAGTTTCTGAGAAAAACAAAAAGACAGCAGAGCTGAGTTTCGGTATCAGAAGAACTATTCACTAGTGGGCTGTTGGTTGTGTGACTGCCAACACTTGTAGCTGGCAAAGCTGGAACATTTCTCAGCAAAGTTAATCAGTGATTTACAAGCACAGTGAGCTCGGCAGTGATGGACACAAGACTGAGAGGAGTCTTCTACTCCGTTACAGCACAGGTCAGCATCCTGTGCTCAGTCTGCCCTTTCAGATTAAAGGAAGAGCTTTTGTTTTCTTAGTCAACAAATCCCATGAAAATACATAAAACAACAACCCTACAGGCTGTGATGAATATATTAATCTATAAACGTGTAACTTCACTTTGAAAAAAATGCTCAGTCATTTCCTGTAAAAGTTGGGTACTGTAACTTTAAAGAAAACCACAAAATGTTACACCATTTTGTTTGGGACTACTGTCAGCTTCAGACTAACCACATTTGGTAGTTTCCAAGGAGTACTGTGGAGGATTTGACTAAATAAATTACAGTGTGTGTTTGTGTACAGTAATGAAAGAACAATGTAACACAAAAGTGTGTTTTACTGATGTGCTTTTATTTGTTTCTGTGAAATCAGTACGAGGAGGAAAACCCTTCAAAGTGCAACATTATCAGTCTGCAAACTTTGTACTTATGATGTTATCATAATGTTATCAGGATACAGAGGGTAAAGTGAAGCTGTCCCTGCTGCATTTCAGAAATGTGGCATTCGGATGATCTCAGCAGAAAGAGCTCTGAAATGTGATCATGTGTTTTGGTATAATACAAACTGTTTAGTTCATTTTCTATGCATATGAATTTGAATCTGCTATTTAAAATGATTTGTAAGTAACACACACTAAAAAGAAAGACCCATCAGATGTTATCAGATGTTATCACGCCCCCAAGTTCCTTTCAGTGATGTCACATGGACTTTTCACACGCTGTGAGGTTGTTATGATACTGGCACTGCTCAGGCTATCGGCTGTTACAGTACTCCACCCTTAAAGCGATTTCACAACTTTGACTTTTGGCTATTACCAGTAAATACACCTATTTACCAGAAAACTCCCAGTAGATTCAGTAGGATTTGTAAACACAAAGTTCAGCTGTCTCACAGTCTTAAACAAATCTTAAACATTGTGTATGTCACACTAAAATTAGACCGTGGGAATTATCACAGAGGCTACTATAGCTCTGTTAAAAACAAATACCAACTCATTCAAATGTTGCCTCTTGCTGCATCAGCTTCACATCGTAAAGGTCATTTTTCATACTTGTTTACGTCACAAGCTCACTTAAATTGATAACAAGAGCACACAGCACAAATATGGGCCTTTCCCTCGCTGTCACACTGAAAGCACCTTGAGCCAACCCAGTTATTAATTCTCTAGATGAGCTGACAGCCCAATTAAATTCTTACAGACAGCAACATGTCTCACCTCATTAGGGACGAGGACAACTTTTTCCACTGGTCTCAGTTTCCTAAGGGGAAGTGCTAAGACTGTTTGCATCATGTTTTTTGCTAAAGGAAGTAGCCATTATCTCAACGCAGGTGCAAAAGTCACTTTATATATGTAATTGTAGAGAGCCTATCCATCACAAACGGTACAGACAGAAAAAGGATCTAAAATATTTAAATCAATGTAAGGCAGTATCCTCAGTTTCAAGATAATATAAAGCAACTTGTTACATCTGCTCTCGGAAACTAAAGAAAATTCTAAACACATTTACTACAGCACCAATACCTAAAAAAGACAGTATTATTACAATGACTGATAGAAACCCTCACTAAGTCACTGCATGGTGTCAGGGGAACTGACACTTTAAACATGGACAGATTGCCCTCTCCTCACTATACTTATTTTAGTTTTTTGTTGACATGTTTTGTCTAAATATAATACAAGTTATATTTACAGAAAGCATATAATACATGCTATATGTCAGAGTTTACGGTGCTTTTAATGTCTGTTCTGAAAACTGAAATACAATAATACTGTAAGGCTTTACTTTACCGATGATTGAATTTTTAATCTGCATATGCAGATGTAAAAACTATCATCAATGGATCATTTACAAACATGAAAACACAGGAAATGTAAAGAGGGTTTTGCCTCCTTCATGGTCTAAAATCTTCAGTGAAACCACAATTGTAATGCAGCAGTGGGAGGGACATCCTTATTCCCTAACAGTCATTAACAAAGAACTGTGACACGATGAAGAGCGTACGCTAACATCACTGGTCTTCACCCTCTTAACCGACAAGCATCTGTGGCATACCACATTATCAGTCAGCCACAGTGAGCGTCTCTGGCTTTGTGTGTGGTGGTCTTCTGTCACCCTTCCTGTCTTGCTCTCCCTGTGCTGCTCAGCCCTCTGGGATAGAGCAGCCCATTTTCGGAAGAGAACGGGATATAGAGAAATGTCAGAGATAAAGCGGGGCACAGAAGGGGGGGGTGTAATGAACTATTTATGTCCTCCTCCATTTGGAGTGAGCCTTGTGTTTCACAGTTTATTGTAAGTTTGGATGCATGTTTTGAGATGTTTCACTATTATTACAACGATCTCAGTATTATGAATGAAAAGGGATTATTAGGGTTTAAGATTTGTTTAGTTTTGGGTGATAAAACCATAAAGATAATTACTGTGAAATAACTTTTCCCTGATAGAGCTTGAACACATGGTCGATACAACGTCAATAGACGTGTGTTTGTGATTTGTTGTCTCACTTTGACTAATCAGCACCTGCCATTTTTCACTTCTCTGCTCCACCCTGTGTGACATTTGACAATTCTCCTGATTACACTCACACTTCTGATTCAAATCAGTGAAGCTCTGTGGTTTTAACACGGATATCAGATAAATAAAAATTTGAAAATTATAGTGTAAAATAAGATTTCCTAGTTCACAAAATCCACTAGTTTAACCTCGAAATGGAGCAGACCACCAACTTATTTTGAATCCCTGAAGATAATAGCACAGATTTGAATGAAGCAGAGTAATATGGTAAGGAAGTGAAATTAACCACTGCACACTTTTGTTTCTCTGTGCTAAATGTCCCCCTCTGAAACATCTGTCTCCAATTTCACTGAACAGAAGTAAGAATGTTTTCATGGTATTCGCAATACTGCTGAAAGTTTTATACAGTGGAAAGTAAAAATGAATTGTTCTATTGTGATGTATTGTGATGTGATAGCAACGCCACAGTAAAAAATATCCCCTTATGAGGTGTAACAGTTCTGAAACCAAGACAAAAAATGTAATACTAATAATAATTATGTCCTCCACCCTACTCCCAAACCTGCTACAACCCAGCTGCAGACATCCAATGTGTGTCACGATGGAGTTTAATGTTATAATATCTTTTAAGTTGCTCGGATGACATCAGTTGTTTGAAGGAGAGAATCCTGATGAAAGTTCAATCATCATTCATATCATAGCTGATCAAGAAAAAGTTATTTTGAAATACTTTATATACTGTTAGGTAGTTTAATCTAAAATAAAACATTGCAGTCTGTACTGTATGTTAATGTAAAATATGCTTTAAGTATAGCTGACATAAATGTAGTGGACAAAAGATATAATATTGAACTGAAGTGTTGTGAAGTATGAAGTAGAACAGTACAACAGTAGACTTAAGTACCAGTACCTCAAGATTCTGCTTACTATAAGAACAAGCACTCTCCAGCAATACAGAGTATGTACAGTAGTGTACAGACCGATGTGTATACCACGTTAAAAAACCTAAAAAGCCTAATTGTTACAGCACATGCCACATAATCGTAGTGTCCCCAGTTCGAGTCCAGCTGGGGACGTTTGCTGCACAACCTCTCTTCTCTCATGTTTCCTGACTGCCTACTAACACTTAAATAAATAAAAAAAAACAGAGCTGAGTTAAACATTGAACTGGAGCTTTAACCAGCATGGATTACATGCTCTAATGACTCCCACAGCGTGATTAGCATTTCTAACAAATTTCATGCATGCATGACACATTTCACCTTCTAGCTCTGGGTGGTGTCAGCAACATGTACAAAAGACACAAGGTCACGCACACAACCGAATGTCCTGTAAGCTCCCATCTCCAAGGGCAGTCAGAGCATCATAGCAGGACACTAAGAGGCTGGGGAGAGAAATTAAACCTGTTCTCTGTGGAGCATGTCCAGTCCCGATAGTCCCAGAGTGAAAAGAGAAAATTTTGTGTTTTCATATGTAACAAGTCTGCAGACACTCAACACAGGCACATGTGCAAGTGTCTGTATGATGAAAAATATCACTGTGATTCTTTAACTGATAGACTACTGCATCATTTACTGTAGAGTGTTTGATGAAGACCTGACTAAATGTAAATAAAACACTAAAAATAAAGTCATCAAGCTTTTACTGTTATTACCTTTGTCAGCAACAGACAATGTGCTGTTGAAGTACTGCTCCTCCAGAGTCCATGAGCCATCATTTAATTTGTTTGAGATCCCACATGAGCCCTGACAATTCACCTTAATGGCTGTGGAAAGAAAATAGAAAAAAAACATATGAGTCAATCTACTGCTTGGTTTTTACATGTATACTTATATTATCACTAATGTTTTTACACATTCTAATTATTTATGAAAATATTGATTATCTTCCTGATTAATCAGTCAATCGGTTCAGTCCATTATGCCACAAAACTTGTTTTATCTGAGCAACAGTGCAAAACATATTCAATATATAAAAAACAAAGAAAACTGAATTTTTGCTTCAAAATGGTTATTCAAATCAGATGATCAGAATCTAAATACTTCACGTAAACACATCTATCATGTGATAGACATGCAATGTAAATTGTAATTCTGATTACGTTCTATTTTCTCAGTAGGATTTTAAACCAAGTCATTTGTGTGGCACATATGATTTGTCCTCCGAACTGCACAAATGCTGCCAAGTGGTCATTAGATCCAAAACCAAGTGGTTGAAGCCACACACGCTGCAGCGAGGCTGACTCTGATGATGCAACAGGTGAGATAAAAAGCTGAGATTAGCAATGTTACAGCAGAAATCAAAATCTGCAAAGAAATGTTTAGCAGCAGAAGCAGCATATGGACAAAGAGCTGTTAATGAACAACAGTTTCACATTTCACGTTCTCCAGTGAAGCTGCCTTGACTAGAGGAAATTATGTTATCACCTTCTCAGGCTTGACTCAAACAAGAAGATAAGATCATCACATCACATCTATTTCACTCCACACAAAGACATCAAAGGTTCACACAGCGGCTGCACATGATGTAGCAGATATCAGTCCACCAAAGAAGCCAAAATGTTGAAGTGAGCAGCAGAACTGCAGCTCTGCAGTGTGAACACTTCTCTCTCTCTCTCTCTCTTTATTCATCCTGTCTCTCTGTTAATCTGTCTGTGAGGAAATGAAAACCCTCTGATAATGCACACACACACATCTGCGACAGAAGCCAGAGGATTAAACACAAAGATGGCCCAGCCTCTTTATTATCTCAATATTTTTATAAGCAGACAGACATAAGACTGAGCGTTGCTATTAATCCACATATACACCTTCACTTTTTTCACACAATAACTTCATTTCAAATTTCAACTTAGTTATTTACTTTCGAAAAAAATAGCAAACATTATTTGCAGAGAGAGTAATGATTGAAAAAATGTGAATGTGCATAGGTAACATCAGCATCCTTGCTCACAGTAACAATGGTTAACATGCTGATGTTTAGCTGGATTAATTTTTGCCACATTCACCATCTTACTTGTAGCCCCAATGTCAAAGTACTTCATCACACTGATAACGTTGATGATGGTCTAATATTGCCACTAAGCAGTTACCAAAAAGTAGTAGATATATCGGATAAAGACTGACTGTCATAAAGACTGTCAAAATGTCTAGCTGCTGTCTTTATGTTGCCTTTCCCTGCGTGACAGATTTACAGCAGTACAGGCACGATTTGGTCACTACTCAAAAAAACACTCTAAATACAGACTCAGACTGTATTGAACCAATCACAGCACAAACCCACACAGGCTCCTGTGCTGGCATCACAGAATACACACACACACACAGACACTCTCACTCTCTCACAGTGGCAGATGGCTAAGCACTCCACACCGGCAGGAGTGTTGGCACAGTTTTGAGGAAGAGGGAGGGACCTCTGCTGCGTGTTAAAACAAAAAACTAAAATCTGCAGCTCACAGAACAGAGTGGTGCCCTTCAACCACACAGACCAATGTCCATTTATTCGGTCATTAATTAAATCCACAATGCTCCTTCAGCCATCTGCTTCATTCATAGGGAGAATAACACCCTCATTACACTTCACAGAAGGAAGGCCCATCTCTGGAGTTCTGTACGAAATGATGTCAATGTTTTTCTCTGCTTTTTTTGTGTTGATTGAATGCACATAAAGGGAATAAACGTGCATACCAAAACATTTGTAATTGCAACAATTTTCTGGGAGAAGTTGGTGATAATTTCAGCAAATATGAGAAGGAGCTGTTACTCCAACAAGATATTGTTTACAGCTGACTGTTGTGGGGAAGTGAAGAGCTCATCCCACGAAAGGTCAGCACAGGGCTAATCTGTTAATAACCCCCAGTAGCACCAGCAGCAGCAGCAGAGTTGAATAGTGAATAGTTGTGTCATAAAGGACGAGCAGCTTTGGCAGAGAAACTGGCTGTCTGTGTTGAATAACGAGCTGGTCTCTGCACAGACACATGGAGCCAGATGGACCAGGAGTGGTGCTGATGTGTCTGATGAGGAATTTAGCCAGAAATAAAGATGACGTGTCGCCACGTTTCACCACAGACACCCTCAGTACGAAAATGTCCTAAAGCTAAAGTTTAACCTTGGGTTTGATGAACACTCTACTGTGTGGTTAGTATTACAGTGGGATCTACAGTACATCATTAGCCCTGGGGTGAATCTATCATCTCTCATTTTGGCAGACACAGAGATCCTCTGATAATACTTGTCCAGGGCAAGTTAGCATCTTTATTATATTGTATAACGTATAACGTCTTTTTTTATCTGGAAACTACTCAGCATTTCTCTGCCTCTTTCTTCCCCTTCCCCATTGTTAACTGTTCATTCAAAAAATCTGTTTCAAAAAATCTTATTTTATTCTCTCTTGAACAATTGGGCAACTCCTAGAGCCTTGGCAATACTGAAGCTTTTTATCCCCATTCTATGTAAAAATGTGGGCACTCAAAAATGTGCATAAAACCAGCTTCTGACAGGATTTTGTTGCTGCTGTGCAAGCACACTCAAATACATCAAAATAACAACATCTTATTTTACAGTATACTGATAATACGGCTAAGTTATTTTCAATTATTTGTTCCCTGAATGAGAAAGACAGATGAGGAACAACATGAAATTAAGTTGAAGACCACCAGCCAAACACAAATGGTTCATGACTGGCACCCAAACTTAAATCAAAAGTTTTCAGAAGACTAAAATCCTGTGTAAACTCAAAGCTGACAACTTCCAACTTGTCTTCAAATCAGCAGCTATGTATCACACCTTGGAAATGCCAGCATTGGAATCTATGCCAAAGGCTAGCTCTCCACAGAACAAACCACAGCCTGAGGGAGACTGACACTCAGTTGGAAGAGGGAAGCCAGCAGCACAGGCATGCTGTGACTCAGTAGCTGCCTCTATTTGTTGCCAACACACTGGAGTCTGTCCAGGTCCTCTCCACAGTTCAATGAGAGTGTCTGTAGGCGGAGATGATCCTGGTGCTACTACTCATTACATTAACAAATCAGACTGTGTGGGTTTGAGCTCCAGTAGAGAAAATGTAATCAATAGCTTTTCTAGATCTGTCTGCCTAAACATGATCACTGACTTTTATCATATCAAAGGGTTCTCTGATGTGGCTTAGAACAGGGTGTTGGTGGGTCATCATGGATGATGTGGAGTCTAAGGTGTGGAACTGATGAGTACATGGAGGACTTGGCAAGGTGAGCGCGATTATGATCTGTTTTATGCCACTGTGCATCTGTAACAAACGTCCTGTTTTCACTTCATCTTGTTGGGCAGGAACAGTCTCAAAGGAAGCGCCACACCCATCATGTTGTGGCCACTTGCAAAGCACAAAAAAAGATCTGTTATGATCACCTACTCATTTTTTTAAATGTTATTGTCAATTTGACTCATGTTTTGGTCAGTTTTATCAGTCAGAGGTACCTTAAGTATCAACTTTAACAATAATAATTTTGTAATAACTTAATAGTAATCATTTTAACAAGTCTGAACATTTTCCATGGCTGTGGTAGAAACTTTCTTTTGCTAATCTTTTCTCTGTCTTTTAAATGTTTTTTTATTCCTCACACGTTTTTGGTTTAGTCATTGACATCACTCCAACTTTTGTCTTCTTCTGCCTCTCCCTCTGCAGAAATTTTGTCCTTCAAGTCAAACACCCCTCATAAAACTGTATATGTGCCAATTATCCAATACTGTTGCTTCTCTATCATCATCTTTACCACGCGAGGACACATTTTATGACTGAGTCTTAAAAAACAATATATTTGTACATATGCATTAGCATATGCAATAGGAGTGTGCAATATTAATAAAAAAAATATATATCTGCATAGTTTCTGGCATTTTGTAGATAATGTTCAGTAGACAATGCTGGAAAAATGTGAAATCTTCTGCAATTTATGCACCAGAGTTTGACAACATGAACCACACAATTTAAGTGTATGAGGTGTTCGACTGTAATATTTTCAGCCAGATTGTATCTTGCATCTCAAGTATTTAAAAGAAGTTTGAAACCATCTCTCTCACTGCTTCAAATGGCACTAAATATTCTATATAATTACTGACAGTTTATGTTTTGCCATTTGTTATTTTTCTAGTTGTAAGGCACTTTTTTTAAAGAATGATGCTACTAAAGTTTCCTGATTGTGCTTTTCTGCTGGTACCTCGGCTGATTTAAGCCAACTTTTAGACAACTGAGCCCAATGTATTTCTGATTCTTAATATTCAGAAGGGTGGTTAGGTCACATTCGGGGAAACGATTATCTTGCCTTTTCAAAGTCAAATCAGCTCCATGCCAGTGAGGATGATCCATGTCTTGCAATTAAATGTTACAACAAAGTAGACTGTGAGCCTCGTGGTGTCTCCAATTTGTTTCCTTGCACTATTTTTTTCCACTAATTTTTTACTTCAGTCATGTATTTTAGGCAGCTACTGTACATTATATTAGCTTGTGGTGCGGTGACCATGTACATATATACTACACTAGCACACTGCATGCACTCTCACTGCACATGCTGTACTCTACTCTCTCTACTCTCCTATTCAACTAAGTAACACAGTGAACATGTCGACTCTGGAAGTGTGTTTTCCTTTGTTTATACTATGCTGATAATGTCAGCTTGCACATCATTTTAAAAATAATGAAGACATTACCGTACACAATGTATAGCTATCGAACACCTCTAATGTGTGTATGCCAAACATTGAGTAAGAAACCTTTCCAGGAAAACCACAGAACTGTGACTGGAACAAAACCATTAGTCAGAACTTTCTGCTTATTGCATCAGTACATGGGAAAATGAGAGGGCTTGGGGGCTGCATACAGGGAAGTTGTTAATGACAGTTCCTTTAAAGTGATTACACTGAGTCCAGTTTCAGCTGATAGCCTGAAGCACAAAGGGAAGTATGAAAGTCTCAGTGTGTTTATTTAATGTCTGAAAAAAGCGGCTGGGAAAAACCCTCAACTTCACAGACAAATCAAATTAAAGAAGAACTGCATCTTTACAATAACTTGGAAATTATTTGAAGTGGGTCAGAAGTTTGAACGAGATTAAACAACACTGCTGAGTGAGTTGAATTGATCAACATTCCTCACATTCGCTAAAAGGCTCCTTGAATGTTATTTATACATTCCAGCATAATGAGGCATGAAAACTCCCAAAACAGTGTCTGTGCATGTGATAAGACAGGACTAGTATTAAAATGAAGATTCTGTAGAAATGTTAGAAACCACAAAACCAGCAGGGGAAGCAGCAGCTCAGCTGTGACAAGAAACTTTTCAAACTTCCACTAATGGTGTTAATCAAGCTACTTAAGTTCAGGTTAAATGTCAAACAGACAACACGTTTATTTCTAACACAATGTCACTGCACAAAATGATCACTCTTTATCGCAGGACAGCCGAGTGACCTGATCGCTGCCTTCATTAAATCTTTAAGTGCTGCAAACAATTAGCCCCTCTCACTTTCCCAACATCTCCCCCTTGTCTCTCTGCTAATGCCTCTCAGTGAGACATGTCAAATACAGCCACCTGATCTTATGATCCTGACTGTAAGGGAATCCCCAGCAGTAGAAGAGAGCCCAGGTTGTTTGTCAGGACATGTACTGGGTTACCTCTCTGTAAGATCAGTGACAGACAGGAATGCTGCTTTCAAAGCTGATTCGGTAAAAAGGAAGAATTAATGTGTGGCTCCATTGCTACTTTCTGAGATTTTCAACCACACAGTTTAAGGAACTGAACAGCTACAGGGACTAAGCACAACCATTACATCCTTGAAATGTCAGTTTAACATGTGTTTGTGCTTCCACCAAATCTCAAGAACCATGACCAAAAAACGTTTGAAAAAAGTTTTTGCACAACATGATGACCCTATTTTAACCATGCAAGATGCACAAATGACAAGTCTAATACTTTAGGTTTTCATTTAACTTGTAAAGGATGGCAATAAAGTAATAAATAACGACAACAATAAATGATAATAAACAATGGAAGATGTTGATGAAGCCATTTATACAACTTCATCAATCCAGCACTATTTAAGTGTTGTACTAACCTGTCTCACATCATAAATTGACACAATATACCAGGCACTTTGCGCACACTACACAGATGCATAAAAGGCTACAATAATACCATGTAAAGTTACGTTAATCAAATATCCAATAAACTAGTTTCTTACACTTTAACACCACTGATTAGTTAACAACCATGTTTGACTTTACACATCTGTATGTAGAGGGCACACTACACTATGTAAGAGGCTTAGCACAGCACATTACATCATAAGCCAAACAGCAGACATGTAATCTGTACTCTGCATATTTGCTTCCACATTACCCATCATGCCAAAATTCTGACAAAATATCATGGCCCCTGTACTGTGACTCTAAGGACAAAAAAAACATTTAAGATTCTCAGATATTTAGAGCAAGAATTTTATAATTTAATTCAATAAATTTACTAAATTTCATTGTCTTGCTATTTGCTTGAGGCTTGCGCAGAAATTCTAATGTGTTAACTGTTGTCCACTAGCTCTGGATCACTTTAGATGGTATCTACGTCATCAGAGACCAGCATTTAAGCTCTGGATTCCCCCTCAAAGCAAACAGCAGTGACCTCATTTAACCTGATCCAATTTTACTGGTTTCACATACAAGGCAGCTTGATACAGATCTTTTTAAAAAACAAACAAACATTTACATAAAAAAAAAAACAACTTTTAACTTCATTAACTTCATTTTAACTTCTTAATTAATAATATAATACCACATAATTGTGGTAGGAATATATTTACCCTTCTTCAAATTCCAGTCATTTGCTTTTCCTGTCAGACATCTGAATCACAGCTAAACAGTGGCATGTAAGAAGCACAGATAACTGACTCATCAGGACCATACAAAGATCTGGGCTACTTGTGCTATTAGTGACCTTTTAGAACACACGATCCATTATCGTGAGCTAAACTTTACAAAGAAGCTGCTTCCAGCTGTTGCAGTTGTTATGGAGGAGGGTGCCATGGCGCTGGTTAAAATGTCCCAGGTGTTTCAACAAGCATGAGCGACCTTTTGTTTTTAGGAGAAGTAAGTTCAACAATAACAGTTGCTGATGGCCTGAGGCTCATGGAAAGCCATGTGGGGGCAGCAGACCTGAAACCTCATGACTGAGAACCCTGAAGGTACATACATGCCAGCTGATTATATCTTGTTTACAGCAGTGTGACACACACAAGCAGGAAACTACAATTTGATGGAAGCAGCAGCAGACTAAAACTAAAAAATATTGATTTACAGTAACAGAGAAGTAGTAAATCCTCACATCTGACAACTGAAACCAGAGACTAAATAGAAAAGACTAGCTCTAAATCCTCTTCTCAAAAACTGGACCAAACACACACACAAACACACACAGACTTACCTCTAAATACAGACTATAAAAGGACCTCATTTGTGCCCTGCAGTGAGTGATTCATGCTTCTCATTTACCAAAACCTCACAGCATTTCAGCCCTCTTAGCACAAACCACATTTCCTGCTTATCTTCTGTCTTTAGGATTATACAGTGGCAAGAAGAAATCATTTTTCTTCCCACTGTTACTCTGCAGTTCTTTTTCACCTCATTGAGCTTTCTGCACAGTGCCTGTGGACTGACCTTGACTGGGCACCCACTTCTATAGAGAGCAGCTACAGAACTAAATGTCTCCATTTATAGACAATTTGTCAAACTGTGGACTGATGAACATCTAAACTTAAGATTATTCTTATTAACTCTACTGATGCTGCTTGTGAATAGCACACTGACACTGGGCGTTTTTATAAGTCAGAGTAGCTCTAATTAACTACACCTCCACTCTTGTGTCATTGCTAGCATCCAGGTTTGCTAACACCTGACTCCAGTTGATGTTTAGTGACATCAGAAGCCTGGTGTTTCACTTTTTTGTGTGGAATGGGTGTGTTAAAGACATGAACGACTATTTCTCTGTTAAATAAACAGACATATGATGATCCCATTTGAAAAAAAGTTCAGATCTGCAGCTGAACACACAAACTTGACTCTGGAGATGTTGCCCTTCACTGGCTGCTAACTTCATCTGCTGTTTTGTGCGTACGTGAACAATATAATAAATGTTTCAAACCAAAACTATGAGGACGAAAAGAAACTGCAGGATTCAGAGTTGTTAATAGTACTATTATCCTGCTAGAAAAAGATACTAATGAAAACGACATTATACACAGTATTGATCAGTGCGTGTTTGAATTAAGGTTGATTGTAGATGGGGATTGGATAATCCCAGCTCACAATAAGTGTTCTATCTTCATTTTTAGCAAGCACTAATTGCAGTTTGTTCCACTTCCAAAGAAGTGACATCCTCTTTGCAAAAGCCTTTTGTTTCTTTTTCAGATTTTACAGCACAGGAAGTGGGACAGCATTTAAGGGAAAGAGGGGGAGCGATCTGGGGTGTGTCTGTGCTTATCAGGGAGACAGAATCCTCTTATGATAGACCTAAATAACCAGCCATGGTGTTGGACAGGTTGCTGGTTATGGAGGTCAAAGAAAAGTTATTATTATCATGACTAAGTCCTGGAGGAGTTGGAGCAGCCGGTGCCAGGATTTCCCAGCTGATAGCACCACTTCTATGGGTACAGTAGACTAACTGATGACGTATTTGGATCAATGCCACCCGCCCACAGAGAAGAATGAAGTCGCCTCTATTGCGCTGTTGTTCCTTCTGAGTAATCATGTGTCATGTTCCTCATATCAGGACAAAAGACAAAAGAAGTACCTTCAATGATAAAAACTTCTTTCTTCTCCAGTTCAGCATTGTTTATTAAAACCAGAAAACCTTTTATATCACACAAGTCTCAAAGGAGAACACAAACATAAGCCTTAAAATGAGTGAAGTCTAATTAAGCAGCGTCACAAAACAAAAGGAAAGCTGGAAAGCTCATGACGCATGTATATTTTTTACCTTTTAAATTAAAAATTACATTATCTTAATTACTGTAAATCAGTTAGAGGCTGGCATGTAAAGACTTGTCCTCAGGATGCCTCAGTCCACTGGTTTCTGTGCAGCTCTTCTTTTTTTCAGACAGACCACTTATCATTTGCCCTCAGGGCAGTGATGTCATGATTTACTCAGGCCTTTGAGTCTAGACAGTAGCACAGAAAACTCAACCTGGAGGGGTGTTTTCATGAGCCAGATCAAAGAGATACTCATACAAAGAATTCATTGATTTATTCTGGATCAATTTCACCCCACTTTTCTCTGGTTAAACGCAGTGTTTGCCTTAAGGAGATCAAATTAATTCAAAATAGTGATGAACAAACAGTTAAAACATTAACATTCAGTCTGCTGCCATCCTTTTCTATTATCACATTTTCATTTCTTGTTGCCTTTCAGTCTATATTTAATATAACTGTGTTTCAAAGGAAGTGCTTGAAGGTTTTAGAGAATAATAACCAAGGTCAAACTGGATTACAACAAAGAATACACTTTTTTGTAAAGTCCCAGAGTTTCAGCATTCCCACTTTCTGTTTGTGTGTCACTGCAGAAACAGGAAAAGGAGGACTTTTATCTAATCCACAAGAAATTCACTAGAATAGAAAACAAGACCTAGCATTTTTGGAGCTTCAACATTCCTAGGTTAAGGAAGCCTGTATCTATTGTTCAGCATGTACAGCAGTAATGCTGTAACATCTAAGACTTAATATGGTTTTGAGCATAGATTCTTTGTGAAATGATTGCTACTATGTGCACAAGTGAGAACTTGTCCAGAATTTAAGAAGCATGGCTATAAAACCCACAGCCCTGGAGAAACACACTAAACTGTTCATTCAAGTGACATTTAGACTGAAACAAAGAGCAACACGATGGGTTAGGAATATGCTGACTATGCACAAAAGCAGTAAAAGATTTGTCATGTGCCTGATATGAGTTATTCTCACCATGTGATTCAGAAACCACTGCTATTAAATGCAGGATAATGCAATGGCACATTTATAAGGTACAAAGTGTGTGTGTGTGTGTGTGTGTGTGTGTGTGTGTGCGCGCGCATACACACTTGGTGCCAGTTTCAACGTGAGGGGACATCTTGCCTTGTTTACATAAAGCTGGTGGTTTGTGTTACCACAGATGATGATCAAGTTTCAGTGAATGTTTTTGCTTCTGCTTCCCTGAAAACTAAGCTCAGAACCAAATCTGTCACCTATGATATAAAACAACTACATGTAGTCAACTTACTTATTGACTATAGTTACGAAAGTCTAAATTTGAATGTGATGAGATAAACAATGTAAAGATAAATAAAACAAACAGGAAGTCAGATCAAATTGACTTTCTCTTGATGTGAATAATTTCCTGTTAAAGTGGCTGCTCTAAAACCTTCTTGCTTCTCATGGTCAATAGACAGGTATGTACCACATGAGATAAAATATCCTTATAATGTGAGACACTAAGTTAGTAAAGCACACTTCTTGTATGAGGTTGTCTAAACATACAGCCAAGAGCCAAGAGGCCAACCTGGAAACAACAGGATGCTAAACAGAAGAGACAGACAGGCTGCACTTACCTCTGATCTATAACTTATCATCACTGACAGAGACAGATCCCCTGTTTCTCAATAAAAGTGGTTTGCCTAAGTGTCCTAAATCAACAATTAAGAAACTAAAATATGGTTAAGGCTCAGAGAAAGTCACGGTCATAGCAAATAAAATATTAATAAGGTCAATGCACACGTCACACACAGCCATCCACCACCTTCACTGTACATTTTGTCTTATTGCAAAGGACAAACTACTTCCTGTACTGCCAACGTAATGTCATTACTGGCTGTAAATCTTGTGCTGCACAATCATCCAATATGAAGATAATGTCTGAGGATACCGGTGAGGCTTTTAACACACTTGTACTGCATGTTCAACGTTACGTGTGAGTAATAAGCAAAAAGCAGCTTATTCAGGTGCTGTCATTCATGCACTTATGACTCTGCTTTATAGTGCCTCAATTAAGAAGCCAATCAATAGAAATGCTGTCTAATGGTCTCTACCATCAATAATAGATTGGAGCTGAGAATTTGGTCCCTACAATCTTCAGCATTTCAGAAGCTCTGCAACTGTTTATTAATATCCCTGTGTATTTATTTCATCAAACTACTTGATAACTGTACACATCTGACGCACACTGCACTGTAAATAAAACTAAACACAGCATATAGACCATACAGATTATACAGTGCCACAGTGTATACCATGGAACAGCTTACACATTCAGTGTCTTGAAAACAAAGCAATGCTGCTCTTTAGTGAAAAGTCTGAGGCCTGTCTTTGATGGACACTGTGCAAATTATTTGCAGGAAATAGCTGTTATCATGTACACTGAATGGAAGAGAAATTAAAAAGACTGAACTAACTGTTCTGCTTAAATAAACAATCAGAACGGAAAATCAACCTTCAAAAGACTGCTGCTGTTTGCACCAATAGATATCCATCACCTTTGTCAAAAATGTATAAGTGGCCCAAGGAGTGTGTTCGCTCTTAATCTGCATCATTACTAAGTGTCCACATACAGTAACAACTTCCTAGCAATGTCATCTTAACACACAAAACCAGGATATTCTCAAACTTGATCAAAGTAGACATTTTATTGACTCGAGCAATCTGATTGATGGTATCATCAGCAGCCATGGTTGAGAGGGATGATGTCACTGGACACATAATGCAGCCTCGGCATTTACAGTACATTAACAGGCACACTGAAAGCCTAAAATGGAGCCAGAGTCTCCTCAGTTTGAGTACCTTCACCCAGGCATCAGTGTAGGACTCTGGCACTCAGGAGGTCTGGGAGATTTGAATGGGTAAAAACATCAACATCTTGTAGATTATCTCTTAAAATACAGTAAATACAAAGCACAGACTGGTACACTGAAAACTTACAGAAATATAACATTTATCTATCGATTGATTAGAATATTATCTTTTCTGTCATTACAGACATTTTCAAAAATGTCTTTAAAATAATCCAGGTACATGGCGCAGCACCAGCACAAGAACAGACGGACATCATCAGGCCTTGATCTTGTTCAAAAATAAATTACCGTAAGTAAATGTGTTTACAGTGAGGATTTTCCACAGATTTTCACTGAAGGTGGTTTTTCTCAGTCACAAAAATACTGACCAAGTGTCCCTGGACAAGAAACTGAATCCTAAACCCTTGGTGCCTCAAATGCAGCATGTCCACAAGAGTTTCAAGGGAATTAATAAAGAATTAATTAATTAATTAATTATTATCTATCTTATTTTCTTTCTGTTTATAACTCAATATAAATGGATTGATCACTTAAAGTTCTTGTGACGTCAAATTCATAATATGCAGCTGATCCAAAGCCTCAGTCATCAACACCACTAGCATCCCTCCATATGCTCATCTGAGGATCAAATAATTTTATTGCACCGCTCCTGCTTCAAGGACGGTCACCACTTTCCACACCATCCACCACTGGAGGGTTTAATTTGGGGAATAAGGCGCGGTGTCAGATACAGACGAGCTGCAGCCATGTGACCTTACAGTGTAACAGAGCTCAGAAGGAGCTCTGACCTACGCTGTAACACCATCTGCTTCAGGTCTGCCAGTGACAAATTAATCTCACTATGTCAGACATGCAGGTGTAACCGCTGTCACATCACAAAAAAATTACAAAAATATTTGTTAAAATATGGAATTTAAGACAAATTGTGATTTAATTTTAATCAACAAGACCTAAAGACTTAAGCCACACATTGACCTTTTAATTCATCTGTTAATAGATAATTAGTATGATTTGATTCAAGTTATTATTTCTTTAATTAAAGGCACATTTTTTAAAATTTTAATTCCATTTGCTTAGGTTTAACCTGGTGCAGCATCTGTAAAGAACCTGTTACCGTATTTAGCAATTTTTTTGAGAACCTGCAGATGAAACTCGAAGGCTGTCAAAAGAAAATCATTCATCATCATTAACAAACCTCTGTGCCAGACTTCCTTGAAAAAGTTTATGCAGTCAGAAGAATCCCCACAAGGTCTCCTCCTTACAATGGATTCTTTTTGCACCACCATGGCAACGCTAAAAGCTGCTCTCCACCTTGCTAACCTGCTTCACTGCCCATTTATTAACTATTTCCACATGTTTATTTCAAATGTTGAGAGCAAAACCTTCTAAGTGGCTCCCATACGGTAACATATGCACTGCTGGGGAAGCTATTAGCTTTACAAGCTACCAATGACTTTACACTGGGAAGAAGAACTACAGCAAAGCCTTGAGAGACACTTAGTTAAGCTACTTAGTTTATTGCAAAAAGTACCTACAGTGCTTGTTCACAGGTAATACATAAACCAAATAAATACCCCACTACTGAGTCAGCTTTGGTTCAGATAACAATATCCATCAGTCTGAAACCTGCCTTGAGTAAACTAGAGACCAGGTTAGGCCTGATAACTTCTAAACTAGCACCCAACAAACCTGTTAATGAACAGTAATGATCAATACAGGAAATCAAGTTTCAGATCCAAAACATTTTAAAATTACAGCTAATTACAGGCATTTTTCACAGGTGAGCTGACAATCCAGGAAGCGTGTCCTAAACACAACCATCTCTGTTGGTAGTTTCACTAGTTAACTACTGTAAAATGTAAACATAACTGACTGTGGTGAGAGATAATAATAATAACCCATTGACAGATATGTCTTTTATAGGTTTATTTCCTTGAAAAGAAGAGCTGACAGTCACACAAAGTGCAGGAGCGCTCTGCAGATCAAAAAAGCAACATAGATAGTGTGAAACAAACATTAATATCCCTGAATACAAGTGGGAGGTTGTAACTCTGAAAGGGTACAAAAACAAAGAGTACTGTTTAGGCTCCACTGGAATCTAGCTACGTGGAGCCTACTATCTGTACATGGCAACGACACAGAAAATGATATGAGGATATTTGAAAACTAAATGACAAGAGAGAAACATTCTTCACAGAGCATCGTGGTTTCTACCACACTGATGTTAACATCATGTCGTTATATGTTTACAAGTAGTAAGATGTTTTAAATGACTTAAAAATATGAATGTAGTCAAACTACCAGCACGTTACTGAAGAATGTGGTCCAGTAAGACTACTGGTGCCATTAGGCCTACATGTCCTGCACAGTGACAACATGAACAGACCACCACAACATCCACAGTGACGTTCATTAGAGACCACTGTCGCACCTGTTGTTCTGCTCGTGTGGTCACTGTCGCCGTCCGAACAACTCACCCCTCCAAAACTATTGTCTACGTTTCGTCAAAAACACAATGCATGGAAGTAACATGTCATAACAAGCAGGATGTGGTCCAGGATGTGGGTTTCAAACGGCGTGACTACCGAGCAGCACCAACCGGCTGAAACGGCACAGCAGCAGAGAGCACGGCGGCCGCTCGTCTCATGTGGAGGGTGGAAACACAGTGTCCACTCCCCAGCACGGGAACAGCAGCAGCAGCACCAACTAAATACGCACCAAATCTCCACACAGTCACAAAATGCGCAGTTAAACAACCACCCTGCTGCTTTAAAGCCCTTTTACTGTTCTTCATCAGCACCATTACCCAGGAAAAGTTTATTTACAGCGAGCCCATCTGCGCTTCACTGAGCCCATCGGCGACACACACGCAGGCAACTATTCCCTCTTTTTTTCCTGTTTAAACAGCGTTAAAGGAGAGCTTACCTTTGTACGGCAGCGAGGTGCTGGTTCGTATTTTCACATTTCCGCTTATAGACTCCCCCGGACCGTAAACCACCTTGTTGTCGGTAAAAGTGATATCAAATTCTTGCAGCTTTCCCATGACTCCGCCGCGCTCCTCCGCCGCTCAGCGTCTGTGAGAGCCGCGCGAGGAAGCGACGCTGCCGCGCTCACCTGCTGCCCCCACGCGCACCCCCCCCCCCCCTTAGAGACCGATGACGTCACTTTAACTATGACCCATTGAAAATAACTGGGAGTGAAATTTCAGCTCCAGGATCACTATGGCTAAACTCTTTATCTTTATTATTACAGAACTCGATCAATGGATCACGAAACAGGAAACCTTTGAATCACTATTTGATTTTCAACCTTTTAAACGTTGTAAAGAATATTTACCGACTGCAAGTCTGTATTAAAGTTAAATAAGAAGTCAAACAATTCAATCTAAAAGTTGTTGGTTGCTAAAACAATCTAACAATAGTTATTAAAAACGCTTTATTCTGTGACTCTTTAGCATGTTCAGCTGTATCCTTGTGTATTTTGTAATATCTCTTAGTCTACTGCAGGTTTCATTTTCTGTTTGTTTGTTTGAATATTCATTAGTTTCCACATAATAAAGTAGGAAGGATATTAAATCAAACGATTTATTTCCGCACTGTGAATGGGATGGACTTAGAAGTTGTACACAGTACATAACATGTGGGATGCTTGGTTTTATGTTTTGTGATGCAGGTTTCCAATATGCATGACTGTACAATACTTTCCAAAATAATACATGAGGAAGGATGTTATTTTACATTTAGTACATTAGATACTTTCCACATATAGGGGACAGTAACATTAGAACTTTTGGGCAGCCCTCTGGTTTCTCAGGCCCCAGGGAGGCTGGCCCGTTTGAGCCTAATTGTACTATGGTAAAGATTTGTGTATTTTTGTGTTTGCAGTTAAACTCAACTAGGGAGTTGGAAACACGTAAGTCTGGGGAACTTAAATTTATCACATGTTGAACACAAAATTTATTATTATCTCAGGGGTTGCACTGACACAAGACTGCAGTGTCACAATTCCTGTTAGTCAATACTAAGAGCATTGTTTTTGCATTTAAAGAAAGGCAAAGTGTGTGAGGAGACCATCAATCAAACTGAAGAAAGAGTTAAAACTTGCACCAAAGATCTAACACAGACTAAAGCTGTCAGCAGAGTATTTCACGTCTGTCTGTCTTTTGTCTGTTAGCACAAAAACACTTCCCATGGCTCATACTCTTTCTATCTCTGCATATACTTCCTGTATCTAAAAGCGCTTCCTGTTTCTGATTGTACTTCCTGAATCAAAGAGCTGCATCATGTGTGAAGGTTTGTACCTGTGGTGCAGAGAAAGCTCAGAGAAAAGATTGTTTGCTTGTGGAGTCAGTGGAGTTTTAATTATGGAGCTTTACTGTGTCACATTTACTGGAAGACACACACAGACACACACACACACACAGTGGCAGACTCTCCGTCTCTCTCTTTCTGCCATCATCTCACCAGGTGCTAATATTTCTGATAACAGCTCTCAGACAGCTGTTTCCGTGACAACAGACAAACACCATGGTTGCCAAGTTACTGCCTGTATCCATGGAAATCTGGTGTGTAGTGGCAGCTGATCCAGTTTAAAGAATCCCCCTTTTTTATGTTCGCTCATGTTGCAAAATATCCTTTCAAGCTGTTAGAAAGGAAGTTTTACTAAGCATCACTTTGACACTGTGAAGCTGAAAGTGAGAGGATCATATGTCAGGAAGTAACAGATAAGATTTCAATGCCATATGTGAAATACGCCAAGCAACAGACTGAGGTGAAGCCAGACCAGTAGCTGCTGGGAGTAGAATGAGAAGACAACCTCATTCATGTCTTTTCTGCCTTCATCTTTTTTTTTTCTTGCTCATTTGCTTGTTTCCTCATTGTTTTAAACTATATCACACTCAAGATGGCTGAGGCCTGCTGTGATATTGACCTTTGCTGTGAGAACATTTTTAAACTCAGGGTTAGAAGTAGTGAGATGACAGCTGTACGAGTGGCTCCACCTGGTGGACAACTACCAGAAGCTGTTTCCACCTGTATCATAACTGTGACGTGATTGTCTTCAGGAAATTCAACAGAGACTGATGTTACAGATACAATACGAATACTGATATGATAGCCTATATAATGACAAACTGAAATACTGTGATGATATTAAACAAATTTCTCATTATCAATAGTCTATATATTGTACTTCTACCATAATGTGGGGATCATTGTTCACTTCTAATGTGAATGTAATATCCAAATAATAGTCAACACAGCTACTTTACTGAAACAGATTTAAAAAAAACCCAAAAGACATTTTACATTTCATTTTTTTAATTCACGTTCTAAGAAACAAAAGGCAAGACACCGCAAAAGATGTCTTCTTTTCAAATTAACACATTTAAAAAGTGTTACAAATACAGTCGTGGCCAAAAGTTTTGAGAATGACACAAATATTAGTATTATATTAGTGCTATTATAAGAACTTAAGCAGCAACTTCTCAAAACTTTTGGCCACGACTGTAGTTGCAGGAGTAAACATATAGTTATAGATGTAGGGAAGCAGATGTCTGTGCAGCTGTACAGTATAAGCACACTAAATATACAGTTACAGTAAGTTGGGATGTGTCCAACAGACAGATATATATATTTAAGTATTGCTATGCAGCCTGTACAGAAGAGTTATAACTTTGTTCTACTTGCTGTCCTCTTCCTCCTCTGAATCTAGCAGACAGGTGGTTGTGATGACCCTCGTCACAACATACGGGTCACAGTTCGCCGCAGGCCGGCGGTCCTCAAAGTAGCCCCTCTTGTCGTTGCCCACCTGGCGAGGGACGCGGATGCTGGCGCCTCGGTTGGCCACTCCAGCAGAGAAGTCGTTTATGCTGGAAGTTTCGTGGAGACCCGTGAGACGCCTCATGTTGTCCTTGCCCTCACGTGGGTCATACATGCAGATGTGCTTTGCATGTTTTTTGCTCAGTTTCTCGATGGCCTGCTCAATATATCTGTCAGGAGAGGAAGTAAAACACAGCTGAGTTATGGAGGGATCCCACAGTGATAAATGGTATCTAATTTTTGTAAACATGTTATTTTCTTACCCCTCACAACTTACATAATTGCAATAACAATTATTATTATTTTTACTGTCCACTTGGAGGCAGAAGAAACATGTTGTGAACATCACGTTGACAAGTTATCAACCTTTACAGCATTATTGTGAATATATGCCTATGGCACATCCAGCATTCATTTGGAGACCTGTCACATTATGGACGTGAGCACATTAATTAGCTCTGTTTTTGTTCTTTAGAAATCCTTCAGTGAAATGTATCACCCCTCATCTGCTAAATGTGTCACAGCTAATGGATGACTGTGCTTACTGACAATTTTCTGTGATCTATTGTTGATAAAAACTATTACATCGTAGCTGTAGTCAACAATATTCAGCTGCTAAACTGATCTACTGTAATTTACATTTAAACATACATAAGTATTAAAAGAGTGACCATTTACAGCTGCTCCATGGATGATGTCACAGCAAATTTAAAAGGAAACGTTCACTCACTGCAGTCCTCCTTCCTCCCTCATCTTCCTGGTGCTGACATTTGTGTGGCAGCCAGCACCGTTCCAGTTGCCTGTCATTGGTTTGGGGTCCAGTGTCGCAACAACTCCAAAATCTTCACACACTCGGTGCAGCAGGAAGCGCGCAACCCACAGTTGGTCGCCCATCTCGATGCCCTCGCAGGGACCTACCTGGAACTCCCACTGAAGTCAGAAGAAGGCGACAGAGCAAGGACAAGGAAATTATACAGCATGAGATGTTTCAAACACAATAGCTTCAATTTATACAGTTGAAGTGTTAATGTCAGTGCTTTTTCTTCGGCCAGTGTATCAGAATAATGCTGACAGTCACCTGAGATGGCATCACTTCAGCATTGGAGCCACAGATTTTGAGCCCTGCATAGAGACAGGCCTTGTAGTGACACTCCACAATGTCCCTTCCGTAAGCATTGTTTGCCCCCACCCCACAGTAGTATTGGCCTAAAAGTGGGGGAAACGTGGGAAGCTTGTTAAGACAAAGTAAATGACATTGTATTTGTGATTAACTGACATGACATTAACGGGCATGATTAGAACTGTAATTTATGACTTTAACAACACAAAATAATGTCTTATAGATGATTGCTTAGATATTATAACCTAAACTTGCGGGTTGCCTGTTTGTAATAATATTCATACTCATTCAGAACAGCAATATTTGCCCTTTTCTAACTCTTAAGCGCACCGGCTGCCAGGTTGTGAGAAATTGTGTGAGATTATTTACAAATGATCAATATCTACAGCTATACATTGTTTATAGACTTGACGGCTTATTACACTGAACCCCAACAGTTTTTGCTTTGACTTCTCCCTTCTCAGATTTCTTACTTAGTTTAAAAAGTCAAATTACAAACATAATGCTTAGTGGCAGACATTATTTGTTTTTTAATTTGTTCATCTTCTTTTAATATCATAGATTTATTTTGCTCTGTCAAGTAACGTCTTAACTATCAGTGTCTCATTATTACCTATAAGCTTTATAAATGTTTCAATATAAGGTGTCAGTGTTACAAAAAGGAGAAAAGAATGACTGCTGACTCGCCTTGTGGTTCTGGGTATCCATTTGTGGGCCAGCTAAAAGGACGTCCATCTGTCCCTAGCAGTGTGTACTCCTGCTCCATGCCGAACCATATGCTGTGCTCTTTCACCTGCTCCATCACTTTTTTGCAGCTTACCCGATGGTTAGTTTCTACACAGTAAATACAGAAATCAATACAGCTTGTTCGTTCTCATCTTGCTGAATAGAACCACAACAGTAAAACGTGACCAGAAAGGTGAAAATGTACCTGCAGGTAGGTGGTTGTATTTGAGGACCTCACAGAGGACCAGTTTATTAGGGTCAAGGGTGAATGGATCCCTGAACATGCAGGCTGGGATGAGGTACATATCACTGTTGGATCCCTCGGCCTGGTATGTACTTGAGCCATCGAAGTTCCATTCAGGAATATCTGACAAGATAATTTTACCCTAAAGATTATCGTCACAAAATCTCTGCTAAATATAATAGAACTAAATTCCCACCGTTCAGTGTACTGTGAAACCTGATTAGCTCTCAGACTATTTTGAAATTGGAATTAATTGAAAAATTATTACAGCTGCATAGCTAATTAATTTGGTCAATTGATTGCTGTGGAACAACCTGGGAATCAAACACTGACCTATTGAAATAGTTCAAACAAGTAATAATGATGATAATGACATACTGTACTTTGTTGATCCCCTTGGGGAAAATAATGCAAATAATAACAAATAATTTTTTTTTTTCCACATTAAGTGGACATGGAGGAATATTAGAATTCATTTGTCATATTTATAATCACATGATTAGTGTAAAAGTTTTGTCTGCTTTCCTCTCCACCACCACTCTTTAGTGGCTAAATACTACACCATGGGTGTGAGCTAGTTAGCTAAGTAGGCAGATGTATAAAAGCACACGTTTACATATTTTTATTCAAACTAATCAAAAAAGATATGTGTTAATTAGAGAATCTTTAAATTAGAGAAACGATGGTAGGTGGGTTTTACTGCCACTGGACAGAGCCGGGCTAGCTGTTCCCCTCTGTTTTCAGTATGCTAACATTAGGTTAGTTTTTCCCTGGCACACACACAAGCTCCATGTTTACTGTAAAGATTATGAGCATCCGTCTATTTGTTTATTCTTAGTAAGAAAGTGAACAAACTAAATGTCAAGCTTTTTCTTCAACATAAGATATGGATCAGAGCATCTTTATCTCGCAATTTTATGAATGCATTCTCAAACTTTCACAGTGAAACGAAAGGACCATGTTGCACAACACCAGTATGCATGAACTAGAACAGATTAGTGAGCAGTAACAAATATTTTATCTCCCATCAAGTATTTGTCAGCATGTCTGCTGAAGTTGCACCAGGATGATCTTAACTCCTGTGTTGTGTACATTGTAGGCTACATCCTCCCTTTCCTTTGAGCCTTTTCTTGACACCAGAGTACAGTTCAAGAACTAAACCTCATCAGAGCTTGCTCTATATATCATATTTATTTCTAAATGACTCATTTACTTTACATTCCCCAAAGAAGCTTTAAAATGACTTAATAATCCTAAAGCCTAAACAAACATCTCTCTTATTCTGTCTCTCTCTTATTAACATTAAGTTAATTAATTTAGAGTAGTAGGTATCTATACCTATATCTCTATATATGTGAATGAAAAAGATGCCATTTACCATCTATACTCTTCGGTTCACTGTCCAGGGTTCGGGTCTTGCTGCGAAGCCCCTCTCCCGTGCCGTCAATCCAGATGTAAGTGACCTGGCACTTCCCTCCCTGGGGCAGGCTCATGTACTGCTGGCGCACAGCCTTGTTGAGGTGAGAGCTGGGCGACACCGATGCCATGTTCACCTTCAGTGATGGAGGCGTGAAACAATGCAGAGGTGATGTTGTTTAGCATTTAAATCATTATTATTATGTAACGTTGTACCTCCCTCGCCTGTATTCTAGGTTTTTCATCAATTCATCACTTTAGTCAGCAGGCACTTTCTCTTATTGATTACCTAATGAATTTCCTTCCTTCCCTGCTACAAGACAGCACACTCTCGGACAGAACTAGGTTCAGCCCAGATAACATCACATTCACTCGAGAAGATGTCACAGACAAAAGCTTGGCCTTCTTGAGGAGGACAGGAGCCTCAACATTGAAGTGTACAGGAAACCCACACATAGAGATCAGTACTTGCTGTTTGACTCTCACCACCCTCTGGAACACAAACTGGGAGCAATCAGAACCCTACACCACCGGGCAGAAAAGATTCCGACTAGAACAGAGGGAAAGGAGAAGGAACATAAACACATCAAGGAGTCACTCAAAACATGTGGATATCCTAATTGGGATTTTTTGAAATCTAGGAGATGATCAAAAAAGAGCACTGCTACAGCTGACAGGGAAGAGAACAAACGTAAAAGTGTTAAAAAGTGTTATTCCTTATGTAGCAGGGGTGTCTGAAAAGCTCAGGAGGATTTTCAACAAACACAACATCCCTGTTCATTTCAAACCAGGCAACACACT
>JAUBNQ010000014.1:17430096-17568566 GCA_032353495.1 Ctenopoma kingsleyae | reverse complement strand
ATAAACCTGCTACTCCTACCAGTCAGTCAGACTTGAGAAAGCCCTCTGGAATGGAAGGGTGAAACGTAGTCAAGGAAGTAAAACAAGTCCAGCTGCTATTAAAACACCTTTTTTGAGATAACCATGACCTGGATGACTGAGAATCTTCACAGATATTAGAACAGATGGAACTTTTCTGTTACAAACAACAGAAAGTTGCCGGTCTTTACTTTCATTTTCTTTTACAGGACCCGCTTTAGGAAAAGTGTGAGCGTTAAGTATCACATTATAACCCTGCTTACTGATTTCACACAATTTAAGAGGAGATTTGCAACTTTCAGAATTACGAATGATTCAGTTACTCTGTTATTGTCATGACATATTCTCTAAATACTGTTTGATAACAGATACAGTGCATAGAGATATGTTCATCATATCGTAGTATTGGAATTACAGTAGTTCTAAAGTATGTGTGAAATCGTTATTTCAAAAGGAAGCCCGACTACAATGAGAGTGTGGTGTAGTTTTTGAAATTAGAGATGTCAGAAATGTCTTAAAATATGTTTGCACATCAGTGACATGATCAAATAACTATTTCTAAAGCTTTAAATCACATTTGCTATAAGTCAAAACCCAAAGAGATAAAACTTAGATAAAGACTATATTTCAAAACATCTTCAATCGTTCCAATTTATCTGCATTCCTTGCTGATCTGTTTCATGTGAAGAATGATTACATTTGTCCAAGTAATTGCATCAGTCTCACACTTCAGACTGCATAACTTTTCACCATGTAAGGAATAAAAAGTCTAAATGTGAGATGCCAACTCAAATTATGACCTGTTGTACATAATTAATAGATTTAAGTTTTGTTTAATTAAGCAAATATGAAAAACACAAATAAATATTTGGACTTACTGTGGTACCGATGGCTTCGCGTGAAGTGAACTACCTATTGTACACCTCAGTGTGTGATGTGCCTAAACCTGTTTGTGGTATTTAATAGGAACACAAATGATATGCTGATGACATACGCTCACGTGTCCTGTAGGCGTAGGTGTGTGTCTATGTGTTTTACTTATATTTTCATTACAAACAGTACAATCCTTCAGGCTTCTGAGTTGAAGCAAAACCATTCAATTTGGTGAAAATGTTTGAAATATTACTACTTCTCTTCTATCGATCTATTAAAAAACAAAACAATTTAAGCAGTAAACACTTTACGGCCACACAGTACAATGTACTGTCAGCACAATCGAACATTTAAATAAACCTTCTCAGTCAAAATCAACCCATTAAAAATCAACAAGTTAGTCAAATCACTGCACAGGTACAACAGGCAAACGTAAGGTCCCATGCGAAACAGTAATGAACCCCCACCGTTGCAGAAGAGGCCTTGCTTGCTGAGCTGGGAGTCTTGCAGCTCACCGAACACAATTAGAGACTAGAGGCTGCTCAGGACCAGTTTCCATCAGGTTAGCTGTCCTGAGATAAGATTAGACATAAACAAACTGAGCTGCTTAAAAGGCCAGGGCTTCTTTTTAAGGTTTTTATTAATGCAGCATGATGGGACATACAGTAGTCAATGTAAGAGGATACAGGACATAATGAAGTGGGTGTCACACCAGACTGTACACAGATAGACTGTACTTGTATTGTTTATGATAATGGTAACAAAAAGTGTTGCCTGTTTTCCTTTCTTCTTTCCAGGGACTGGAACACACCCAGGTTTCGTAGCTTGAAATAAAGTATCCAGTGACAATAACAGAATATACTGTATACTGATAATGTTAATGAAGATGGCAACGTATAATGATCACAAGTCAAAAGAGTCAAAACCATTCACAGTAAACATTAGCACCAGAGGGGTGTAGTTTCTGTTGGAATTTGATCCAGAATCATGTGAAAGCTGGCATGAAAACCTGGCAAGAAAGAAACTAATTGGTATGAATTATAACTGCAACATAAAACAAGTATTTATTATGTGATTAACAGAACATTAACTGACAGCTACCTGTTACCGTCTTAGATCTTCACGTGAGGGGTCTGTGTGTGATAAAGCTCGTGACAAAATTGGTTAAGTCCGATTTAAAGTAGTTTTTTCTTTTCACTAAAACTGAAGTTAGAGTGAAGTTTCATTCTGAATGCAGTGTTGTATGTTTGACTCAGTTTTAATTCAGTTGATTTAGTTCTTGATGCTACAGATGCATTTTTTTGACAGGGCTTTGACAGTGCAGTACTTCAAATGTTCAACATAGTTCATTGAGTTTAGCGTGTGAACACAAGTCTGTAATTGTTTTGTATGTGGGTGTGTTTTTCAGTAAGTGTGGAATCAAGGTACTTTACTGGATCAGCTGGATAGAGTCAACACCTTCTTTTAATTACAATGACCTACTTAGCAACAGTTTGTGTGACAGTGATGCATTTAAATTCCTTTCCTATCTTTAATTAAAAATCTCAGCTCTCAAGTCCATCATTGTTATCCTTGGAACAGTTTTCCTTGTTGCGCAAAGATTCAAAAGAATCACCGACCTCTGTAGGAACATTGTTAAAATTCACAAGAAACGGGCTTATGTAAACTGCACACAGACTTTAATATCAACAGTACATGGCTATTTATATAACATGTTTTTCCAAAGCACTTTATATTTGCCTCCACTGTACATACCCATTCACTTGCCTGCATGTGACTAGGCAACTCTTTGGCCTTGTTGCATTGCTGTTAGCTTCCCCCACTTTTGTGCCATTCACCTTAGCCGTGCTAGAAACTTGAAGTGTTGGGCCAATATGCTGGTCCAGACTGAAATATCTCAGGAACTATTATTTGTGTTGCTAATAAACATATATCCATAGTTCTCAGGTGATGTATTGTAGAGAGAATTGGTGATGTGAGTGGAGTTTATGTTCTCACTGTGCCTGACTAAGAATCAACCATGAAACACCCTTATTGTCATAGATATTTAATCTTTAATCACTCATAACTTCAAACACTTTTCTTAGCAATACCAAGCTAAAAAGCAGCAGCAGCAGTTCAAATGTAAACAGATGAAAAGAGGCCGACGAAGGCCACTAATGAAGACCACTACACTGACATGCAGTGAGAATAAAAATGCTTAATTCTGGCCTTTTGTAAACATATCCTCTCAGCAGTTTGGCAATTTGCATCTTGAGTCATGTCAGACTTGTCATTCTGGTAAAGATGTCAAGTCTTCATATATCACAGTAATAAATGGTTAAAATGCCCAAATGTGCAATTTCAATGAAAGGCAGAGTGGAGTGGATGAGGTTCACACTCAGAAGTCAGTATGGTTCAGTGAGACATGCCTGTGTCTCCCTTCATTAGGCTTTTCTCACAATGCGTCCGCTTTTCCTCTGGTCCCTCAATCCTCTGTCGCTCCTGACTGACTGGCTCCTAGCCCTCCAGGCTCCCTGACACACCCGGGCACTGAGGAAGAAGTACAGGTGATTCCATAATAATAATATGTCAAATATGATTAAAATATGGCATTAAGATAAATGTCAACCAAAGCAATGTCTTATAACTGACAGTCTGCCGGGAAAATAGAGAATTTTCTGAAGGCCAACACAATGAAAAAACAAAGAGCATTTAAGGAATGCCTCTTTCCCCATCCACCACAGGTTTGTCTTCATTTCAAAAGGTTATTTTAGACCGAGTGTGCTTCTGACTTTGTGGTGGGAAGGCTCTTTCCTGCTTCAACGTGACAGTAAAGAGATACTCCCAGTTTGACGTGGACGTGACTGATCTGCACAGAGTGGTTTTACTAACATGCAGGACTATAGTATTAATATGTATGGTGATTCTTGATTAATTTAATATTTCATTTAGTTCAGTTAACTTACTAGGTTTTTTTGGATCAAATAGAATGTTACTGTTCTATGAACTTTGGTGACATGTTAACAGGCGGTCTCATGAAGAAATCCGTAATGTACTGTGGAAAGGCCCAAAAGAAGTCTAATATGTGCACCTTTAGTTTGAAATGCTCAAATACATATTTTACTTAGACCAGTTTTCATTTAAATGTAAACTAGAATATATATACACCCCCAAATACAAACACTCTCCCAATACTATCAATAAGCAGTGCCTCCATATTTACCACAGCACTGGATGCAGATGTTTTATTTTTGACTCAAACCACATCACACGCATGCACACACACACACACACACACACACACACCTTGAGCGCAGCAGTGGTCCAGGAGCCCGTATGCGGGGCTTCGCACTCTGCCTCCGGTACTGCATCCAGCCGCAGACCAGCTCGTGTGCGATCATCATGTACAGCAGGAAGATGAGCACGGCGGGATCCATCCACGCGCCGCTGGTTCCGACGGTCCAGATGAGGATGTACGGCACCAGGCTGCAGACGTCGCGGGCTGGCGATCTTGTGCAAGATGAGGGTCAGTGATGGTGATGAGGAGGAGGAGAGGGTCCTCGTGCACAGGTTGCCCGCGTGTGCGCTCCAACTTTAGCCGCTCAAGTCGCGAGACGCAAGCTGTTGCTGCGGTGGGCGCTCGCGCTCCACCCGTGACACCACACCATGCTTCAAAATCCAAAATCCTCAGTTCCTCGGAGGGAAGCGGTGATTTTTTTCCCTCTGCTTCACTGACAACAGATGAAAGTCACGGTGACAACAGCACAGAGGGACATCGGAGGATGTTGCCGTAGAGACGCGACCGTTGCTAGGGGCAGGATGTCGTCATCCCTCCTTCCTAAAGATGAACCCAATCAGAGCCACGCAGGAGGACTTCAGAAGACCAGGCACGCTACCAGGATGCAGTTATTGATTATTCATTATTGATTTCCATTATTATAGAAGATGAAGATCAGATCACATTTTAGGACCAGTTAAAGTCTAAAGGGTTCACATATTTTGTGTGTGTGTGTGTGTGTGTGTGTGAATAAACAACAATTACAGCAGTGTTGCAATGCTCAACTTTAATTCATCTATCACAAAGGCTCAATTACATCATGTTTTACAGCAGAGTAAATTTAAACCTATAATTCATTTCCAAATGAAAAAATCTTTCCTAGCAGTTAGTATTTTATACAGTATCAGGTTCCTTTTTTCACAAGGCTTAAGCTTTCCTTCCTCTATTCATTAGCCTTGCCCTTCCTGCGAAACTCATGTCTTTCAAACTCCATTTTCTGAGTTCAGCCTTTCTCATATATACAGGTGATGATTTAAGAGTGTTAATGTTAATCATGCAGGTTTGACAAAGTTCCTTTAGACCTGCAGACGTCATGCAGCTGTTATCACATGCTAGGTAATACTCCCTACAATTATTAAAACTGACTTTAAACTATTTAAAGGAGCCCCACCAGCTGAGTCCTCCTCAAACTAGTCAAACGTGATTCAGTTGTTTTGCACTTGACCTGAAACTGGCGGACCTACTTTACAGACCTAAGGTGATTCCTAAATCTGAATGCAACCATTTCACAAATTAAAGGAAGTTAAAGTCATTTCCATCCATGACACGTTAGATGTTCTCCCTCTGACTTGCCCCCGTCCGTCCACAGGCAGAGAGCTCCGACCCTTGAGGGCTCTACAGATCTGAGGCAGCGGCTCTGATTAGGCCTTCATGAGTAAGTCAGTATGTGGGCTGTGCTTGTGTTTTGTGTGTGTGTGTGTGTGCATGTGTCAAGGCGACACAAACAGTTCTTCTGCTGTGATATCGCCTTCATTTCATAAAGCCACCTTTAGGTGACAGGACCACCGCTCCCCCTGCCTCACGCCACCTCTCTCTCTCTGACAGCAGAGACCTGCAGAAACAAAAGAAGAAGAGCTTCTAAGAGTCTTCTTAAAGGTCCTGCAAAAACATATAGCTAAAACACAAATAGCTAAAAAACAAATACAGAGGTTTTAACCTTAAAAACTTTGAGCAACATTTACTGCAAATTCCTCCCTGTAATGTGAAAGGATGCTTATGCAAATCCCACTGAGGATCAACACTTCAGTCTGTAGCTTCAGTGGACATTATCTCTCTGACAAAAAGTATAATGAATAATAGCAATTAAGTATGTTTGTAAGGGTGTAAAGGTTTTGAAACCGAGGCTGAAACTTCATCATCACAAATGTCTAGAGTCTAATTTTATAGTAATACTGTCCTCACTAAAGTTGGTAGCTGTTGACATCTGGGAACTCTGCAACACTGCTATGACAAAGACTACAGCAATGAACATGTATTACTGATAGTCATGGAACCCAAAATCCAAAAACATAACACTTAACTTAATAAACCAAATTATTCCTTAGATACTGATGGCTCAGTGTTGGTAAAGGTTTGAATATCACATTAACTCACTGCGGAGTCTGGTTCATACGATTCATTACTGAAACCAGCACCAGCAGAGGAAGATGATGGCGATGGACCAGTCACAGCGTTGGCTCTCTGCCGGGTTCGCAGGTAGTAAACCAGCAGGGCGATCAATGTGGCGATCAGCAGCAGGACCACGATGACGGAAGCAGCGATGCCTCCTGCATTGTCTCGTTTTGGTGATGCTACGGGGCGTGGTTATACATATATTAGTTTCTGGTTATACAAGAGATTCTGAAGTCAATGGGAATACATTATACTCTAGTCAAAGGACAATATTGCTGTGTTTTAACTTGAAAATGGACATTTAAAAAATGTATACTTTAAAAATAGTTTTCTTCATGTACAGTTTCTGTGGTCAATTTTTGGTACCATATTTAGAGATGCCAAAGAGATGGCTAATTTACTGTAACCTCTCATGATCATATGAGATCTACCAAAAACAGTGCTGGAAAACCACTGGCCTGGCCTTTAAAATGTAGGACACATTTTGAATTTTCCTCTCTTACGTTTCACTGAATCTGTGGCTTCATTGGCACAGTTGACCCCGACGGTGTATTCAATGTCATCCAGAGCTACAACGCCCGATGAGCCTTTGATTCCTTCAAACACAATCTGTTAAAAAAAACGACAGAAAGACAACAGCAGCGATAACAGTGAATCTCTTTAAAGAACCTTTAATGTAGAAGTTGTGTATTTATAGCACATATTAGTATGTACAGTAGATTAGACACTGATTTCTTTCTCTGCGTGAGAGTGCGACCTGGTATTCCTCAGCAGATGTGATGTTGACGTCAAAGCGTCTCCACACTTCTCCCAGTTGCCTCACCACCAGCAGCTCACTGAGATGACCTCCGGACAGCCTCCACACCTTCAGCTGGCTGTTCGCTGCACACATTAAAACATTTGATTGAAAGGAAAATGTATGACATGCAGCAGATTACATCTCAAAGTGTGGTTACAGCTATTTAAGAACTTGTTCTGCCTAAGTAGTGATGAACCAGTCGCAAAAGTTTCCATGTAAAAGATTTTTTTACATGAGGATGGTTTGTAGGCCCAGAATCGCAGACAGGTGCCCTTCGACGGGGACAGGTGAGGGCTCAACAGATGAGCGTTCAGATTGTCTGCTGTCCGATTGCTGCTGGGAAAGAACAGGAAGTGACCTGGCAGAAAGAAGAGGGGAAGGTGGTTGATTTTACACTTTATAAGACATGTGGGATGGATAAACACAGATCTCTCCTCCATCTGCCAGTCTACCGTAACTGTGTTACCTCTCTCTGTGCCCAGACTGTGGTCTTCAAGCGGGGTGGGGTAGTGATTCTCTGCCTCTGCACTTGTCAGGTCCCAGTCAAGTTTGTCCGTTTTGCTGTTTTGAGTGTTGCTCCAGCTGCACATGCCTCTCTCCAGGCTGCACGTAGAACCTGATATTTAACAGAACAAAATATTACACAGAAAACAGTTGTTTAGATGCTTTAGAAAATTCTGCTTGTATTTGTACAGCTTTTTGTTAATAATCTGTTAAAGTCTATATACATGGCACTGTGTTTTTTTCAATTGGTATAGGCTTCATACACAATCAATAATCCAGTGAATTTTAATCGTAATTAGTTTACTTTTTGATTATTATGATTATTGCACTACCACTGACTTTTCACAGCTAAGAGCCCTTCATTTTGCTGAGGCTGATACAAACCTTGAGCTTCACATGGGTGAGGTGAAAGGAAGATGTCATCAATGGCAATGTATGAGTCTTTGCCTCCGGCGCCGACCGCCTCAAACTCCAACTGCAGAGCAAAATCCAGCACATCATCATCTTGGTCTAAACAACAAATCTGAAATCTTGTTTGTCAAGGTGAGCCCAGTCACCCTATGGGCAAAACTCATTTTGACAATTGTACCTCACGAGATAGCACAGTGCCGTCTGTATGGGATTGTGAATTGCTTTGGCCAGGGCTCTCTCCTGGAACTAACCTGCGTCGGGAGCCCTAATAAGAGGGCTCCTGACAACACTGCTCACAGGATCACAGCGACACATCTTCGGGGATTATGAATACATTTATTTACCAGTGCATAACTAACCACTTGAAAAGTATCATCGTTGCTGCAGCCCGTTCAAGCCTCCACACTTTACCTGCCAGTCCACAAGGGCACTTGAGGTGTTGCCGTTGCCATGGCGCCAGACATGCCCCTGGTTCAGACTGTCAGAGAAGATCTTCACCCTTTCTCCCTTCACTGGCTTCACATACACGTTCAGAGATCCTGCACAGTGCACACAGTCCGATAGTGTTTCTGATGAAAATGTCCTGCGTGTGTTTCGTGTGTGAAGGCGTCTCACCTGGATTGACTCCTCCCATGTGATACCAGAAATGGAGACATTCGGTCTTAGAAGTTCCTTGGCGAACTGGGGAGGTGAGGACCGCGGTGTTGCCAGGAGGGAGGATGTTTGCTCCAGTGTTGGCCATCATGTAGAAACCTGATCACATCAGCAAGCACAGGAAGATCACAAGTTACTGCAGTATACTGAAATGTTAATACTGTTTAATGGGATTCCCTTTTACCCAGTTCGGTCTCCAGAGTGTGGTCAGTTTTGGGTCCGTTGATTGTGACGGTGTGTCCACTACGGTGGAGCCACTGAACTTTGCCAGAGCTGCTGTACCCACACCGCTGGTCCTCGAAGGAACACATTCTTGGTATGCTGCACGGACCAGCCCCGAAGTTTACGTCATCGATGGCCAGACGTCCGTCAAAACCAGAGCGAACAGCTTCAAACATCAGCTGTTGGTATAATATTATATTAAAGTACCAATTTTGAATTCTAGGGCACAAAGACTCCTAACGAGTTTAAAGTTGCTGTGATGTTTTATTTTACCACAAGTGAGTTTCACCAAACCGCAAACGATTCTGACCTGATTCTTTCACTGTGCCTTGTACCTGTCCTTCTACTTGCCACTTGTTTTTAAAATGAAAGATGCAGTAAACTCTGTTATGTTTTGTGAATTTTAAGACAGTGTCTAGTCATTTCAGGCAGCTTGCACATATTCCACACCTGAAAGCTTGTGAGCTGGTGTGGTACCGGGCAGTGCGCTTCATTCCACACGTTGCCATGAGCTCCACTGCGTGTCCAGAGGACAGTCTCGTAACCGTGGTTGTCCAGCAATTTCACATTAAGAGTACCTGAACGGAGAGAGGCGATGGTGTGAGAAGTGAATCTGAAAAAGGTTCTCGGGGTTTTATTAGACAGAATTATCTGAATTTTAACAACTAGCTTCTGATTATTTCATCTTAAATTAAATAAAATCATTAAGATGTTGGTGCTGCTTTAAAACATTGAATCAATGATACTGATATTTTATTATCACTATTTCACTTAATGAACTAATTTCATCTCACCTGTGTTTGGCCCGTAGAGTTTGTAGAAGAAGGACAGGCAGTAATCTGTAGGACCTGGTGACTGTGGAAATGAAAGCAAGCGTCCAAACATACCGCGCAGAGATGGACTCCACGTGTCCACAACAAGGCTTCTGCCTGCACATAAACAGAAATCCAGGGCGGGATGGTAAGTGACTTTTAAGGCTTCACACATACAGCAGCGACACTTTATATACAGCACTGTAATGTATCTTCTTGTAATGTACTACGTGACTTATAGTGAATGAGACAGATGTGAGTTGTGAGCTACATGCCACAACTAGCACACAGTACCAACTAAATTCTCTACTTAAAAACATGCTGTTGTACTTATATCGAATACTTATTAATAGATTTCTGACACTTCATGACTCACATTTTATGTTTAAAAAGCTTTTTTAAAATTGTTGGACTGTCTCTCAAGTAAAGAATCTGAACTTTTTTCCATCACTGGACAAAATTCTATTTAATATATTACTGCGCTAAAAAATGTTTTTGCATTTGGGGTAATTTATCACAGTGCCCTCAAAAATGCGGGGCTGCATCACTGTGGTGTTACAAAGTCACAAGTCATGATCAACATATCATGATCAGAAAGTCCAAGCCCCAAACCGCCAGTTTGAATAAGTCCTACCTGCAACCAAAGGTGCCTCAGCGTTTTATTCAATGTGGTTTTTATTATATAATATAACATATATAACATTTGGAAGCAGAAGTTAAAATGTGCCATAGTGTCTTAGTTCTATTGGATACTGGAAGAAGAGTTGTTCCTAAAATGATTTAAATGAATGACAGAGTGGACAATACACCTGACAGAAGACAGAACAGAACAGAACAGTTTATTAAATGCATTCTCGTTGCACCAAACTTTAACACACAAGCTAGGTCAAAAAACGTGGAGGCAAATTATGTGTATACCGTGTGTGTCTGAGATATTGCCTATAAAAATACACTGATGTACCACATATCTGTATCCATCCTGTATGTTTTTATTGATGCGCTCACCAGTCCCGATGGTGTGGTCCGTCCCATTGAGCCACGTCCAGTCAAAATTGTCACTGTTGTCCTGATACCATCCACACAGTCCAGTTTCAAAGTTACATGACAGTCCTGGGCAAAAAGAAATAAAAAATAAACATATTTTTAGTTAAAATACTATAATGTGCATTATACAGTATCAATGTGTGTATGTCTGATAAATATTCATGAGTCACCTGTTGGTGAAGATGGAAAATACTCAGCGAAACAGCTGATGAAGCGAACGTTTTTCACTTTAATCTTGGCGCACGGACACAGTTTGACTGCACGAGCCTCAAACGCCAGCTGGTGAAGATAAAACAGGAGATCTGAATGAATTTACACAATTCAGCAACTTTCATCTCTAACAGTACAGTCGATCTTTTCAACCAGTTAAAGGTGTCAATCAGAAATTACACACATCGACTTATAGCTTGTCTTACAGCTGTGCCACGCATAGAGACAGACAACCACATAGCCACATTCACACCTAGTCACCAATTAACCTAACTTTAGTTAATAATACAGTATAATCTGATGACCTTATGTGAGGCATGAGTGCGCTGCAAAAAAAATGATACAAGCCCAATTCCAAAAAAAAAGTTGCTGGTGCTTTAGTACCTATGGAACGGGCAGCTTGCACAGAGTGCACTGGAAAGACACCATCATTGCTGAAAGATACAGGTTTGAGAGCAGCACATGCTTCAGATGACATCAGCAGGACAATGCTAAACCACATATCGCATCTAGCACAACAGCATGGTATCGTAGTAGTCGAGTCCAGGTGTTGAACTGGTCTGCCTGCAGTCTAGATCTTTCACCAGTTGAAAATATTTGGTGCATTTTGAAACAAAATATGGCAAAGAAGAGCCAGGAAGGCAAGAATGGGAAACATTTGTCTCCCAAAACTAAAGCAACTAAAGTCTCCTCAGTTCCCAGATGTTTACAGACTCTGGTATGTTTTCTCAGTTTAAACATTTGATATGTTTTCTACCTTCTATTGTGAATGAAATATGGGTTTATGAGTTTGCAAATCATTGCGTTCTGTTTACACAGTGTCTTTTATTGAAATCGGGGTTGTACTTCGCCTCTGTAATCTCTCATTAATAGTAATACTTTGTATGTACTGTGTACTTTGTAAGTGCTATTGGTTCATTTGTCGGCATGTTTGTGGTACCAGTTGTCAACCATCAGAAGTTTTAGAATTTGATTTCCAGCAAAAGTTTGTGAGTCAAATCTCGCTGACACCTCTGTTTGGCTGAAATGTTCGATGTGTAAATAGGGGTTCACATGTCTGAGTTGAATCTTATCATCAAATGTAAAAACAATGATCATACGAGTTAATTAGAGTAAAGTTCTGCCCTGGTAAAAACAAAACAAAACAGACAAGGCTGACCTGGAAGCGATGTTTCCTGAATCCAACAGGTACATCAACGTGTTGCCATGCATCCTCCTCTGTTCCTGTCTTCCCACTGAACTCCCAGAGTTTAGGCCGCATTCCCAGCAAGCTGTCAATCACTCTGACCGACAGCTCACCTGCAGAGGAGGCATATCAAAATTTAAAAATGTAGGAAGGAAGCAAAAAGAAAGTAAAGTAAACAGAGGACATGTCAAATAACAGGGTCATTTAGTTACCAATATGATCTGGACTCCCTGTTAGAGCGAAATCAAAGCTGAGGGTGCAGACTGGACCAGAGGGGCCGAGGAGAGGGGTCCGCGTCTGGGCTTCAGTCAGCTGCTGGCCAGGGGCCTCGGTCACAAACAAGTACTCCTCTAAGAAATATCGAAGGGACAAATGTTATTATAGATTAATATAACCACTACATATGAACAAACTCAGTAATTAAACAGGGTTTTACAATGACAGTGAGTGTTTGTACCATTAGATGTAGAGTTTTTATGCAGCACCCAACCTTGACCCCCGATGCTGGAGTCAGTCCAGCCTGCGCTGCCGTTAGTGTAAGAGAAATCCCCTGCAGACATGATTCACACAGACATCACGCTCAAAAACATGCGACGACGCATTATTGTTGCATGTTACAAAACCAAAACAAACAAGAAGAATCTAAAACAAATAGATTCCTCCTACAGGATTTCCTGGATCGTTCTCAAACAATCATTATTTAAAAAACACGTGGTTATCACCTGATGACTGCATTATTATTTACGAGGGCCCCTGATGGCCTCCTGTGGCACTAAAAAACTTTACACCTCCTTCGTGAGGCACTAATGACGTTATTAATAAATAAATACAAATGAATAAACATGATAAATAAACTCACCACATTTGGCTTCATCCTCTGCGCCTTCACAGTCGGGGTGAAAATTGCACATCTCATCCGGCACAGTACACGGGTGTTTAGGGGATTTGGGGAAAGTTGGAAGGGTATAATTCGCTGTTTAGGCAGAAGAAAATATGATGCAGCAGATTTGCTGTAGTATAGACGATGCTTTCTAGATGTGGATTCACATTGTTTGAGTTGAGACGGTTACACTTACCAGTTGATCGTTGGCATTCAGGAGACAACACAATGCTGTCGACAGCAATACCTCCATACGTAAAGTTCCTGATTGCTGCCATGATTAGAATCTATAATGAGAGAAATATAGATATAGATAAGAAATATTGGCTGTTACATCTTTCCTACACTTTTGAGTTTCCAACATTGGTTGGAAATGTTGGAATTTCACTTCAAAAATGTCAGAAAATGTCAGAAAAATGAAAAAATGTCCCACATAACGTGGTTATCAACCCCTGTCCTCACCTGGAAAGGGAAGTTGGTGACGATGTCCACTTCTGCCTTCACCCAAACATCACCCAGGGCTCCACCCCTCTCCCACACTGGGTAGATTTCACGGTCGGCCACCAGCACTGTCAGACCACCAGACCTCGGCCCAAACTGGTGAGTGTACATCACCATCTGCAGCAGGCAGATACAGAAAAGCCGTCAAATTATTTTAAGTCAATCAAGTCAAATTGTTCTCTAGCTGTTGGGCCAATACCTATCATGCTCCATTCCCCCAAAATAACCTGCAAGGGAACTTTGTGATTCTAGGCATTATGAAATAAATTTAAATCAGCTTGAGAGTCACCTTGCAGGGATATGAACTATTGGTAGGCTGAAGAAGAGGGCTCTGGAAGGCGGCCCAGTCGTTTGAGAGACCACCATCAGGGACAGTGACATATAGGAAATGACCTGCAATTATAATCCTGAAAATTATTGTTCAAAATAAAAGACACTATTTGCACTAACAACACCATGGTTTCGACAATAAAGAATACGTCACCTGAGGCGCTGTTGTTGGAGTGATCTCTGCCTGGTCCTTTCAGGGGATCAGCGATTGAGATGTTCTCTTGACTCGTCCGCACCCATTTCAGCATGGACAGCGACCTCAGGTCCCAGTCACACAGGTCCTCCTCAAAGTCACACATGTTGTACCCTCCTGGAGACACACAACTCACTTCAGCTGTCGATCACTGGATTTATGAACGCTATTATGTGGTTTAAAGGAATTTGTGGACTAAAAAGCATGTTCTACACACAGAGCATTGGGAGATTTGATCAGTTCTGTGTGGATGTTTATACAGACAAAGATCTGTGGATACCACAGCCTGTTCTTTAAGATATGATGCTATTTTTTATGGTTGAACCTTATGTTCACAATAAGCAGACATCTACTGCGATGTGAGAGAATCTCTCTTACTGAAACTCATGATCATGTCTGATTTCTCACCGCAGTTTTCCTCATCACTCCCGTCACCACAGTCATCGCTGCCATCACAGATCTGCCGCTGCTCCACGCAGCCCTCATGCTTACACTTCACCATCTCTGCTGGACACTCTTTACCAGGGAGCGGTACTGATGCCGTAAAGAGAGGAAACACATCAGCATGATCACCACAGCACAGGAATTTTAATTAATGATTTTGTTATATTTAATTGCTTGTTGCACAGTCGTGACTCCATAGAAGGTCGAGCGATCACGTGAGTCGGGTATTTTTGAGGGACTCACGGGGCAGAGCACAGTCCAGAAACTCTAACTGGTCTACCGCCACATCTCCCTTCTGTCCCTCAGGGCGCTCTGAATGAAGATGGATCCGGAAGGTTGTAGGAATGCGACCCAGAAAGATGGTAGCCTCTCTCCAGTCACGGACACTGGTGGCCTCAGGACGCCACACTATGGCCTCTTTAGAGTCCTGGCGAAGGACAGACGCCCACAAAGGTGTGGAGCCCAGACCCTTGTGACCTACAGGTGACAAGATTCAGGATTTAATTTCCATAGCAGCTGTAGAAATGCAGGGGAATATAAAACAGGTCTTATCACTAAAAATGCAATAATCAGACTGGTCAAGGCTGGTGATTTAAATGTGTGGCCTCTAATCATTAACATTACCTGAGTCCCACAGGAAATATCTGAGACGAAGGCGACATGTTGGTGAAGACTGTCTCATCTGTGGGGAAATTAAAACGGCAGTACTGGGAGAGTCTGTCTTCACTGCACTCACTCCCATAAACCAACCTGTGTGACAGGAAATATTAATTTTTCTAATTAATCTCATGCAGTTTAGTGGATACTTTGGTTTTTCTCTAACCTGATGATTAGACTGCACTGTTATTTTAGTTTCCATTTATAGTATTGTACATGCACCATGCTGTCTTTTGGGGTTTGTAGAATCTAATGTTGGTGTGAAGACCGTGTTTACGGCTCATCCTCTTGTTAAATGACTCTAATGTGAATTTAAGTGCTGGGGGAAGCTTACTGCGTTCACTGAACTCGCAGCTGCAGATAAATTACTGGCTGTTGAAGCTGACTGTGAAAATCACCCTGTGATCTGACAATTACACACTTAATGGTGCATTTCATTTTTACATGGTGCTCTCAACTCAGCAACTATTTATAGCACATGAGATAATAACATTTTTCATTGTGGTTGGTTGTAGGAGGAGAAATGATGGTGGACAGACATCTGAAAATAAAAATTGTCATGTTTTTTCCATCCCCCATGCCAAACGGTCCTTGAGATTTCTATGCACTTATTACTTATCAGAAAAGGAGCAAAACTCTTTATTCTATTATTACTTTACTTTACTTTACTGTACTTGGCAGATGTTTTTATCCAAAGCGACTTACAAGGAGAAGACACAAGTAATTACCATGACCACAAGCACACAATGGCTCCAGCTCCACTTTTAGCTGATCAAATTGTAATTTATGAAGACAAATAATAGAAAATGTGATTTTAGAAACTTTTACTTATTTATTAATAATTAATATGCCCAATCAAGTAATGCCCAATCAGTTTTTAGAAAATTAAAACTGTGATATGAGGACACAACAAAAAAATAGAACTGCGTATTAAACTGTACCTGTAGCTATACCAGTGGTATAGTCAGAGGATGGCCCACTGCCGGGCAGCATGTCGCCTCCCTGATATCTCCCCCAGCTGTACGCTGGACTGAAGGACTGGTCAGTCCATCCACACATTCCTGCATCCTCAAAGTCACACTCAAACTCTTTTCCACTGTAACCTTGAGGTTTGAAAGAAAGAGACAATGAATGAAATGTAATGATTCAATAAACCAGATGCTGACAACTGTGGATGGATTTCACTCCTGGTCTGTTTCCAGCAGCGTTCACCTCCGAATGAATGAACATTTTTAAACTTACCACAGTTTTGTTCATCGCTGCAGTCAGTGCAGTCACATACAAAGTCACAGTTTCTCTCAGGAGCCTGACATGGAAGAACCCAAGAGCCTGCGTTACAGCAGCCTGCGTAATAAGATACGACATCAGACATGCTTCTTAAAGTTCACTAAAACTGATCTTTGAAACATAAAGTGAGTGAAGTCTGTCAAAAATGATTTTATTCAAATGACAAGGGGTAAAACAGACCTTTGTTTACTATGAAACAGCAGTCTTTGGAAAGGAACACTTAATACCTTTTATATAAAGAAAGGAAACAGTAAACTAGAACTGCCACATGCCTCCTCTAATCAGTGCCGTTGTAGTTTATACGCATCTGTCCAGACTCATATTCTGAAAAGTTTATGCATGAGTCCAAGCAGATGTTTGTGTCAGATGTAACGAAATTCCTTCCAGATGTTTGTGAAAAAAAAAAAATCAAATCATCATCTATTGAGAACAAGTCAGAACATCAGAACAAGTGAGAAGATGGACTTTGGTTGGCCCCTAAGTTGAATTTATCTCATGTTTGGAATTTCAGATTTACAATGTGCAAAGTAGAAGGTAAGTCCAGATATCAGATACAAGCAGGAGTTAAGTAAAAAGTACAATATTATCTTCTGAAATAAGGCCAAGACAAGAAGTACAAATTTTACATTTTTACTTCCGTTTGAAGGCTGTGTAAAATCTTACTGATGACTCATTTCCGAACATTGTTATCAGGACCCGTTTCTGTCGAGGATTTATGGCCCAATTAATGCCAACAGGCTCAAAGGGCAGAGGGAAGCAATCAGGTCAACGCCAGCAAAACAGCATCCGTTCATCCAAAGGTCTCTGGTTACAGCTCAAGACTCAAGACTGTGACAGCTGGAAATCAGACGTAACATCGAGTAGATACGAGCGTCCCCAGATTTTTGAGGAAGAAAAACATTTTGTTATCACATTCAGAGCATGTTGTGATAACAGTGGATGTTTTATAATAATTAAGAACAAAGAAAACACTTAAAAGTGAACAGAAACACAGAATCAAGCAAGATAGGCTAAATCCTCAGGTCTGCTCATTTCACTTCAGGAGACAGGAGGGAGAGATAATGTAAACTCCAGTTGCCACAATTTAGTTTTAATATGACTTTTTCTGTATTTTCTTAAATACAAAATACTGAATGTAATTGTAATTGTATTAATGCAAACAATCTCTATATGATGTCCTGTGCACAATCTTGCGATAAAGCTATAAAGCTTCTATCAATTTTATTTTTAAATATTTGAGATATACTGAAATATTACATAATTATACAAATACTTATTTATGTAATTGCCAAATATAAAATCTTCCCACATTGCTTAAACTGTAGACGATGTGGAGGACATGACCTCAGTCAGACAGACTGAAGAACAACAAAGAAAAATCTCTCACCTTTTAACTTGAGGCTCGAACATCAAGGTTGATTATTGATTTGGACAAACAATAAAAAAAACTACAGCTGAATATTCTATCTGTAGTTTTTTAAGGGTTAATAGTATGTTTAGCTTTAGCTTTGCCAGAAGCATTGTTTCTACATAGGAATGTGATAAAAGTCCACTCTGTTATAATGAAGTCTGGCTGAACATGTTCTTACCCCACTGCAGAATCAGCAGCGTGAGAGCCGAGCTCCTCCAATGTAACATCTTCTTTCCCCCTCTTCCACCAGATCGGTCTGAAGGTCTGGACACAACACGGAGAGTCTTTACTAGCTGACTCTGACCTCGTCTCTGTTTCTGAGAGATAACAGCTGGACTTTAAGTCCATCCAGCATTCAGCAGCAGCAAACTATCATAAAGCAATTTCCTCCAAATGAAGATTTTCACAGCAATATATTGCACAATGACTGTAGCTGGGTACAGCTGCCTGCCAAAAGCAGTTGATAGTAAACTTCTCTACTAGATGGTCTCGTGCTACATTCACATCACGTTGACACAGTAGGAAAAAAAAAGGACCAAAAAAAACTTAAATGGGACTTCAGTGTGCACATGCTGGTGGTTACCCCTCCTGCTAGTCCTGTATTTGTGGTAATGTTAGTTTTCACAGTAGGTTTATGATGGTGTTGCTGCAGCTTTTGACAGAAATGCCTATTTTAGGTCAATGCATGTATAAATGATTTAAATGAGAAGATCAATATGACCGAAGTCATGCTGTGTTGGCAACTACCACCTGGCAGTTTCTGAAAAGTATAATGTCACATTATAGAGCAATGCTGTATTTGCAGCTTGTTGCAAACAAGCCGTGGATTAGACTATTCAGTATTACCAGTTTTCTACTCTGCAACAGAAAGAAAACAGTATGCACAAACCGAAAAGCAGGAAATATTTCTGAAACATACATCACAACAAAGCATTTAAAGTTAAATTTTTAATGAGTTTGACACTTTGTGACTCTAAAACAAGTCCATCTGTGACTGTTTGACTGTCATGACCAACATAACATCGTTTGCAATTTATTACACTCAAATTTGTAATGATTTGACACTGTCTCAGTCTCATTCATGGTTTCTGATCACGCCTCATAATGAAGTGTCAAATAAGTACTATGTCAGTCCAGGAGAAAAAAGGGCATCCAACACAGGCTGGTCTCAGTTCAGTATCCTTCATTGTCCCAGGTCACCTCATAGTCTGGGTACCGAGCCTTCAGCTTCTCAGTGGTTACTGCATGGTTTGCTCGTCCAAATCCCTGTAATAGCAAATAACACATCAGTGTTCCACTACAGTGATAAAATAACTGATTTAGGCTAAAACAATAAAGCTTTCATATGTACATTGGATTAAATCATTATATGAAGTCTGCAGATCTACAGAGCTTTTTTGGTGCACAGTTTTGTGTTTGGCCTCACCATGGAGTATCCGTAGACGTGGATCTTCTTGGCCTGAGGATCATGTTTGATCCTGCCTCCTCCGATACACTCACAGTCCAGGTGGTCATCTTTTTCCAGCTCCTCTGAGACTTTGTCATAGATATCAGCTAAAAAACAAAGAAACAAACAAGCAAAAAAAAACAAGCAGGTGAACAAGTAATATCTTAGAAATGTGTCTGTTTTATAAGTAACAACTGTGCAACAACTTGTGTTTTGTCGTCAACATTTGTAATAAACTTGACTCCAAACACTAATGCTCATGTCGCCAAGTGTCCATAAAATGTGTTCACTAATCATTAATGTTAGATTGTTTTGAAGATGTGCTGCTGCCATCTGGTGTTTACCACGGAGACATGAACCTTCGTGCTCTGAATGAACCTTTTTTTCCACATAGAATATTTCATGCCACATTAAAATCAAATCACAACACAACATAAAATCAAGACGTGTACTGCATATTCATAAAGGCACGATCTGATCTTTCTGATACTGCAGAAGACAAAAGGTCCTGACTGGGAGGGACCTCCACACATGTATCAGACTCTGTGGCTATTAGTAATGTGTCATTTGCGGACGAGCCGGCTCTAAGAGCCGATGCTTTGTGGAGCACCAGAAGGGCCGACTTCTGTCGGTGGTGGTGGTGATGGGGTGGGGTAATTAATATTAAGCCGCTCTGCTCAGCTCTGCTGAGAATCCACGCAGGTAGGTGCAAGACTTTATTTTGATGGGACAGTATGCGGCCAATCACATGCAAAGACAGACTAGGATCATACCATAAAGAAATAAGGAAGGGGGCAGATGCTCTGAAGACTGTGTAGTGGTACAGGCCATATTTTATACCTACATTTTTTACAGTCATTGAACACACCACATTTAGTGACCTCTTGGCCAATAAAATTGCAGTTGTTGCAAAGGCTTTTAATTAGCATTGGCCTGTGTGTGACAATGTTAAAATCAGCTGCACTTTTGGATTTTAAACACAAGACCAAACTGTGAGAATCCAACTAAAAATGTTTATTAATCAACAAAACGAAAAGTTCACAGCTGAGACAGACATTAACAGTGAGCCCTGTGCCTGGTGTTTAGCTGCCAGCAATAGTAATAATAATAATAATAATAATAATAACAGCGATATATACCAGTTAAATTATAAGAAAACAGCATAAATAAATAAATAATCCGCAATTTAGTTAAGAAAACCTGCTTGCAAAGCAGGCAGATTGGGAGCTGTATTTGACCTTATACAGCCGACATTTCTTTGTGTTTTTTTCTTTTGTACATGTAATCACACTCGGATGCACCATAACAAACGCACAGAGACCCCCAAAAAGAGGTGGTCTCAATCAGAATCATTTAATGAACCCTAATGCAGTCCTCCTGGGGAGAAAACTTACCGAACCAAAACAGAACCAAAAGCTATGAATCGTATGATTTGACAGCAGTGGACTATGTGTAGATTTTAATGTATTTCGTTCAAACGCCCAAAAACTGCTGCAGGATGAATCGCAGACAAACGTGATGTCAGATAACTGTAAAAGTTATGTAATGTAATAAGTAATCAACAGGTGAACAACCGACCCACGTTAACATAAATCGTGTGATTGTTTCTCCCAGCAGTCTCTACTTCCTGTAATTACTTTTCTTGTTCCCGCGGCGACACATCTGACCAATAAGCAGAGAGGATGTTCTCACATGGTTATTCATTTGGGAGCAGTAAGAGTCGGCTCTTCTAAGGGAGCCGAGCCAAAAGTGCCGAAGCTTTGCAAAGAGCCGGACTTCCCATCACTAATAGCTAATCCTAGAAAGTTGATTCTGTTCTTCTGGACAAATGAACAGGTGTCCAGATGAACAAAATCAACTTTCTGGGATTTTCTTAACTGGATTATTGAGCATGGATTGAGACTAACAGCTAATATCAGTACAGATCCCGAGCTGATGCAGATTCTGTGTGTTGCATGTGAAGTTTAGCTGAGAAGACCAAACTTTTTCCATCTTCTCGTCTTGGAGAGACTCAGATGCCTTTCTCTCATCCAAGTGGAGGTGCACACAAAGCATTTTATTTATACTTTACCATACTTAATGACTGTTTGCTTTAATTAACTGTACAATCCATTCATTAAGCGTTTGAAACACAGGAAATCTGCTGCTTTAAAATGTGCATAGCGTTATCTGAGAGGCTGATTCAACAAAACGTGAACATTATAACCTACATGTTGGTATGTTTTACTGCAGGACTGGTGTCTTTGATTGCACTAAATGTAGCCGTGTGACCAGTGTGCAGCTCTCATGTTTTGTGGGGAACCCTGTGTTGACTCCAGGTGATTTTAGCCTGACTCACCATGGTACTCAGCCCAGCCGTATCCTCTGACTATATCTACCTCCGAGTCGTCTCCCTCCTCTTTGCTATGAACTCTAATCAGGACATATTTAAACACTCCGGATGGGTCGATGTCTGCCTCAGGTATGTTGGCCATCAGAGCAGCAGCCTTCGTCTGTGTGCACATCTCTAAACTTCTCAGCAGCCACACTAGCAAAGCGACAAGTAAACAAAACGCCCGGAATTTCTCAGCAAACTCCACTTCTCTCACTGCGGAAATCCAAACAGATCCCTGAATCGTTCGTAGCCTGAACCAAAATGTTCACGGAGAAAAGAGCGTGTTCCCGTTCCTTCATTCCTCTTCCGCCCTGCAGCGAAAACTTCCGGTGCCTTCAAAATAAAAGCATACTAGCAACAACATCTTTTTTTTTTTTTTTTTAAATCTTTATTTGCAACCAATTTTACAATCAAGACAAGGAATTACACCATGTAATAAGAAAACACAGAGGCAGTAAAAGAACTGGCAAGGCAATAAATAACATAAAATAAAAGACATACAATCCAATATTCCTGTAAGGAGAAAGATAACCATTACATCAATATATATCTGTCTGTCTGACAGTTTCTTTTCTCTCTTTTCCTTATTTTTTTCAGGTTCTTGTAAATATCATTTATTAGAAACATATTACTTTGACTTACATTTTTAATGACCTTGAGGCTTTTCAATAAGCTTCTAAATTCATTAAGAAAAACAGAAACTGAGGGACATGCAGCTTTCCACTTACAACAATGAATATGGTATTTACCCAACAGTAAAACAAAATTAATCCACTGTGCAATATGTGTGTCACAATTAATTGGATAATATAAAATTGTCTACCCAAAACCTTTTGCTATGAAAGCATGAAAAGAATAGGTGATCCAAGGTTTGTGTTACAGAAGGAGCAACTTCAAATTTAAACCTCTTCTAGAGGAAATTGCTTTCTGGGTATACCTGTTATAGTTTTAAAATGTGTTTCTTTCACTCCTGGATATAGTGATAGCACAATGGCACATGGTTTTGCTATGAGATCAGCATCAATATTTGCCAGAGTATTACATAAATATGAATCACCAAATATCAGATTTGTAATTATTGAGTTGATAATTCTAGCTGCTGGCTTATATTTGATGGTGAGAGTGACTGTGAATTACTGATAAGAGAAACTAGAAACATTGTAAATTTGCAACTTCTTTTGTATAATTTCAATGTCAAATTTGTTCTTAAGCTCCATCAAAGACGTAAGTTGTACATGTGAAGCAACAACATCATTAGGATCACGTTAGAGCTTCACGAAAACTTCTGGGTCAAGAGAGGTCAAACTCTGCGTCACCTCTCACATTAGCATAATTACATTATAACTTGTTGAAATTCAAATTACACATATCTTTAATGGAATTTTGACTAGTCATAATTCCTCTAAAATATATCTTTAATTGGCCAAAATTATAAAAGATATCTTAATTATCTTTTTTGGTGTCTCAAAATCCAATTGTAGATATTTTTAATTGGAGTTTTAACTAGTGGAAATGAAATTGCCAATATCTTAAATTTGAGTTTTGACTAGTCAGAAGTACATTGCAGATATCTCTAATGTGGTCAGAATGCAGTTACTGATATCTTGAATTACAATTTTAACTAGTCACACTGTAATTATATCTGGTCAAAATGCAATTCTAAATATCAGAAATGTAATTATGGATATTAAACTGAGAACTCTAATGTTAAATCGGAGAGACCCTTAACACGCCTACGTCAGTGGGCTGTGAGTGCAGGCACATGGGTTATCTTTACTATGTGTATATATGACAATATATCACTCAAAACATGCTTTTTATTTTATTTTTACACAAAATGTTTCACCAGAAAAAAAAGTAGAACTTTAGTTCGGGTTCATACCAGCTTTGACAGAAAAACATCACAACAGATGAAGAGGGATTCAGATGCTTTTCTTTTATTCTATTGTTAATGAATAATTGAATGAATGATTAAATCAAATTGATTGATCAATCAAATTAAAGTGTCCAATTGTTAATGAATGAATGAATGAACCAACCAACCAATCAATCAATTAGACATTTTAATTTGATAGATTGATCAATCTACCTATCAAATTAAAGTATCCAATTTCTGCAATGTTTTGAGTGTGGGAGGAAACCCACTCCACCACAGCAGGCAGAGTTTCAAACTCACAAACACAAAGGAAAGGGAGTCAAACCCTTGTCTTTGTGCTGTGACGTCACACTGCTGACCACTGTGGTGGTCCTGAAAGCTCAGATCCAGCCCCATATCTAGGTAACCACCTGCAGGAGACTACCTAGATCAGGGATGTCAAATCCTGGTCCTTAAGGACCACACTCCTTGTTTTTCAGCCTTCCGTTATCTACCCACTGCTGATTACCTCGTTCAGATGTGTTCAGTCAATCAGAAGCTGTAAGTGCAAGGATGGTTGGAAAACAAGCAGGACAGTGGCCCTTGAGGACCAGGATTTAACACACCTGACCTAGATGTAACCCCTGCCATATATCTAACGAAAGCCACTCCTGGATAGGTAGCACATACCCAGGTAGACTTCTGTGCTGCGCTGAGAATAGAGTAACAGAGCGCTACGTGATGGACGAGAACGAGATGATTGTTGTGGAGGACATGTGGGCACACGCTGAGGAGTTTGCGCTTTGTCCTCTGCCGGACGAGAGTTCCATGTTTTAGTGATGAGTTTGCGTATGCTGGAGAAAAACCTGCAGACAGCGTTTCCTCTTTTCTGTCCACTAATTAGGTGATCTTTGAAAGAGGACGCAATAAATTCTTGAATGACTGGTTTCTCCAGATGAACTAAAGCCAACATGATCTCTTCCTTGGAAAATTTGCTGCACAGATCCTTGAAAATTGTCTTGTCCAGGTGTTTGAAAGTGTGGGGTGTGATTTCAAAGTCTTCTAGCTTAATTTCAGACCACACTCTCTGGAACAGCCGGTCTGTGATGTCCTTTAGGTCTTCTAGGTTTTCCAAACTCATTTTTTTCTTTTTTACAAGCCGGGAAACCAGCTTCTGAACCACTATCAGTGCTTTTGCTTGTTCTTCTGATTTGACACGGGCCTGTACAGACACTGAGGTGGTTTCTGAAGTGTCCTCCAGAGTGACAGCTGTCACCCTGTTGCTGTGAGCGTCAGCCTGGGTGTTCATCCACCACCTCATCAGTCCAACAAAGTGCCTCACTTTGTCCATTATGAAGTTATGTATGACAGACTGTGGTGGAGTCACAAACACAGTGACGGACCCATGGTTGTGCCCTAGTGTTTTACAGGAAGATTTCATTTCATCTGCGTACATTTTCAGCATGTTATTAAGCTTTGTTGTGAATACCAGGGCTTCATTGTTAACAATGTCCTGTAACCAGCAGTGGAACTCTTCTTCTTCTTGTCTGTCACCAGCCTGTGTTTGAAGCAGAGAGTCGACGCTGCTCATTAGGGTCTGCATTGGCTGCTCGGTTTCAACTTTGGCGCCGTCAAAGAATTTGGTCGTCACTTGTGCCATGGTGCGATAAATCGACGCTTGAGCAAATTGCTTTGCAAAAAAAGTCTTAACCTTGCTTTGAAGTCCAGTTGGAGGCAAATTGAAATCGACTTTTCCTGCAGCATCGCTCACTTCCAAACTCTTTGCTCTGTCAACCATCACCTCAGCAATGTCATCTGCAACAGTTCTGATTTGCTGTAGGGAGCCAGAGTCCAGGTGTTCATAAACTCTGTCTGAAACTTCATCCAGAAGAGGTTCTGTTAAGTCACTGACCTCCCTCTGAAGTATTTCCCGGACAGCTTTAGCTGTTATAGCTATAGGCCTGTCCCTGTCCTCTGCTGACCTTACTCCTGTCTCCGGGCTTTCTACTTGGAAATATTTGAATGGTGACTGACGGTCACCATGCTTGTTCCTCTGCAGATGTTGTTCCTTACAGCTCATCTGTACAGGGCTTCTCTGCCTCCTCCGTAATCGACATGGGTGCTGCCTTTTCACTTTACCTGCAAAGTCTTTAACAATTTTGCAGGCATGATGAACCATGTCATTAAGTGTCTCTGGGCACGTGTCCTCTGCACTGATCACTTCTGCAGTGGCCCCTCCAGCCGAGAGGGCAAAGTTGACACGTTTTGTAACCTCTTTAGCAACCAGGCTTGTTAAACACTCTGAGCTGACGCTGTGGACCTCTTCAGTAATGTTCAGAGCCTCAGCAAAAGTCTGAGGAAGTGTGTCACCCAGAGTGGACAGTATATGCTCCTCAGATATAGCCACCGTAGTGCTCTTTAGAGCCCCCTGTATGAATCTGGTCAATAACTCTATCAGATCCAAAAGTGTTCCTGCCAAGATGGTTTTCGTGGCGTAGTCGGCTTTATCTGCTTTAACATATTCCAGCTGTTCCTCTGTCAGTCCACTACAACAGTCCAAGATGGGCTGTAAAATGTCCACACTTATCTCAAGTGTCTCCTCTCTCTGTGAACCTTTATCCATGTTGACTGGTGATAGTGTTAATGTTAAATTCTCCTCCATGCTAAGTGCTTTCTATGAATTCTTAACTTTTCACAAACTGCTCTGTCACTGTCACGAAGACTAATTAAGGACTGGAGACTAGAATGAGTTAGAGACACATCAAAGGCTTCCAGAATCTGATGTCACACATCAGAACAATTGGCTTGAATCATAATATCATCTGTCGCTTAGCAACCGTTGCTAGGCACGCTGTGCAGCAGTACTCCTGGATCAAAGATGGAAGTGTGATTCCTGAACAGAGACACGTGTGCATGATGCACAGGATGCATAGACAAATGTCCAATAGACAAACAGGCTGAGATTGCTAATGGACTGTTAAAGTAAGTTCCTAAGAAATGTAACAAAGGTTTTACTCTGAATTTAAAGTGAATACCTTATAACTGAATTCTTCTGAATGTGTTACAAACTGGTAGTTGTGGTTTACAGCAGACCAGGAAAGATTAATGAACATTATTAACCTCAGGTGGAAACTGTTTCTCAGTGAAGAAGCACATCTAATTATAACTGAAAGAAAATTCCACAAAGAAAATGTTTATTTTGTTAGCACGGGTACAAATGTATGTACAACATGACCACACACAGAGTAGTGTCTGATAGGACAATGCAAAATAAACATCTTCATATGTGTGTGTCATTAGAGTGATATATTTGTCCAGCTGTGACTAGACTGAACCCAAACGTCTTCCAGTTGACTAGCACAATGGTCTGATATTATACTAGCAAATGTGACAGTTGCTTTAAATATATTTTGACAGTTAAGTACTCACAAGCGTCTCATAGATCTAAGACAGACACATAGAAGATTTTGTAGTTTTCCTCTGCTTCACACATTGAGGAGAGACAAATATTATCTTAAAGAAACTCTTACTTCAGCTAATTAACATTTATTTTGTGGAATGCTGTTTTTACTGGTCTCTCTCTTGTTTTCCTCTCTCCAATTCAGGCCTTCAGCTGAAGAGATATTTCCTCACGCTTTCTTCAAGGCCTAGTGTTTGACTGTTGGATTTACCTTGTACACATACAGTATATACACTATACTGAATAAACTACTTGAATTGCAGTAAATTAAGAGTAACGAGTAAAAACAGTTCTTTACATACTACATTGATAGGAATCTCCACTGTGCATTCCACTGAAGATCACTGTAACACTCACACTTTCTACAAAACATAAAAAGCTGGATTGCTTTTACAATCCTTATAAACAAAAATTGGTTTGATTAAATTTACATTCAGGTGTCACCCTGCAGTGTTAATGCCACTAGGGGGCGTGTTATGTACTTAAACCTACAAGGCAGTCACACAGTATTTGGTCACGTTTTTAATTGTGCTGGTTCTGTACTCATTTACAACGTTTTGGACTTGAAATGATACAAAAACTATGAGGTTAAAGGTTTGACTTCCACATCAGAAGAATGTTATATTAATGTAATTGCTGTCAGATCCTTTGCAATCTCTGAAAATACTGTGCAGCCTCTACAATATATGTTTAGGATGTTTGTCCTACTGCATTAAACTGTGGCATTATGTACAAAAAAGCTACAGGTTGTTTACCCAGTACAGGGTGAATGCCCTCAAATCTGTGCTTTTCTATTCCACTGGTGGAAAGTACTCAAAAATACGTACAATTCCTCCTCCATTTGAAAATTGAGTTACCATGAAAATACACTTGAAGTAACTAAGCTAAAAGTACTCATTATGCAGAATGGCACATTAATGTATATTACTGGAGTAAAAATAGTGATGTATTTAAGTGTGTACCTTTTTAACTTTGCAGGTTTTTAGTGCTAATTTTGATCATGTTTTGAATATAATAATTATACTTTAATTATTACTTCACATACTGCCCAAAGCAATTTTCTATTATTCATTTGAATCTTAAAAGTAACTGGTAACTTACAATGTCAAATAAATTTGTCTTCTGAATTGTGGAGAGCTTGTATGAAGTAACAGAAAATGAAAATACTGTACAGTACTCGAGTAAACGTACTTAGTTACTGACCACAGATCCACCCCAAACAAATGTATAGCTGTGCTAAACTATACTGACTGCACTGTCTGTTGCCACAGTATCTAGATGGTGCTTTCACTGCCTCCTTTCTTCTTTCCATCCCGAGCTCGGAGCAAGATGAAGACCAGGACTGCAGTGAGGAGAAGGACAAAGAGAAAGATGAGACCTCCCCACGCTCCCGGGGTCAGGGCCTTCCTCAGCACCACTGACTCTGCTGGGAGCAAATTGCTCAAACTCAGCATGTAGCCCAGAGCCCAGCCCACCGAGGCGTCGCCCGCCTGCAGGATCAGCAACGAAACACATCAGCAGAAAGTGACTTTACATTGGTTGAGGAATTACAAATGAATGATGAAGGTCTCACCTTCTTCCTGAAGTAAATGTGTGGAAACGATGTCTCGTCGAAGCCGTATCCTCTCAACATGAGGACGTTGACAAACACGGAGGAAGCGCAGTAGTCCTGCAAACGAGTCGACTGATCTGGAGCAAGATGCAACATCTGACACAAAAGCCCAAAATGTGTTAAAATATTTGATTAAAGTAACTATATTTTAAAAAAAATGACATTTTCAATGCTTCAAAATATTTTTTAAATAATTAATGAAAAGCAGAAAATGTTCCGATTTTGACTGTGAAACATTAGTCACACATCTCTCAATAAATCAACTGATAATAAATGTGAAAACATCAGATAATCTAGATGATCATCCATCAGCTGCAACATTCCTGCACATGCATAAACATGCTACAGTAATAAAACAGAAGAACATTACTTCATTGAAGTCCATCCTGCACACTGTTTTGGAGGCCTCCTCCAGTTGTGAAGGAGTGCTCACAGTGATGCCGGTGATACGCTGCAGGAAGGAGTGAAGGTAGAAGAATGCAGAAAATGCCTGGTAACACAAAAAAAACAGAATATAAAGAAAACACAGCTCAGACTTCAATTCAGTGAAAATGATTAGTTATTATAAAATGAAATATGTCAACATAAGTTTTAGTTTCATTAATTTTACAGCATAATTTGTATTTTTTAAATTTGTTTTTCATTAATGTTGCCTATATATGTTATATTTGACATACACAATACTGCATGACTGTCTGTGGTGTCAACAGATTCCAAGATGGTTAAAAAAACCAAACTATATCTTTGTAAATATCTATCTACCACTAGTATCTGCATATCTTGCGTACAGGCTGACGCTTAGAGAATAATGTTGAGACACTGCAGAACCACTGGGGGGTCACCTATTTCCTCCAGTGTTTCTTACCATGAAGCTGCCGGTGACATTTGGCTGAAAGACTTTGTTGAAGGAGCACTGGGAGAAGGGACAGCTGTCGAAGGAGAAAATCTCTGACACGTTGCCCAGACAGTGTTCATAGTTTCCGCTGCCTTGTACCGTCAAAGAGGCCTGGGGGTTGTAGGAGTTGGGTTTGTAGTTTGTCGTACATGGAGAGTTGAAGATACTGTTGAACTTTAAAGTTCCACTGTGGCCTGCAGGGTAGCAGGGGTGATCGACTGAGCCTGAGTAACCCTGAGACTGAAGAGAGGACAGACAGAGAGACACAGAGAATGATTTGACACAATCTCTTTACAAACCCATTAAAAATTACTTGTATAATTTCCAAATACTCATTTACACTCTAATTATGTACTTTTCAAAGTCTCAGTCTCAGAGAGCCTGAACAATCAAATCTGTAAATACCCAAACACTTATATCCTGGAATATATTGACTTGCTGCTGAAAGCCAATAAATTGAATTGATTGTTAAAAATTATGTCTGAAATGTGCATGTATATTGTCCCTTTGGTATAAAAGGCAAATATTAAAAATGTATTTGCTCTGTTTGAGCTTGAACACGGTGTGTGACGGTCACCTTCACTATGTGGGCCAGCAGTCTCTTGAGGACCTGGTCTTGCCCGTAGCACAGGAAGCTGTGTGTGTACAGAGAGTACTCCTGGCCATACAGACGCAGCTTCATCATGTCGTGCTCATCCTCTATTTCCTCCTGAGTTGCGAATGTTATCTGGGTGGACGCTCCGCCGAAATCAAGCGCTCCCACCGTGGGTCTGCCGGGGCTGAACCAGCGCCCCACGAAGCCATACTACACAAAAACATCTTTGTGTTCATTATCAAGAGTAACTGTCTGTTTTTTATCTACACATTGTGACATACAGATGTTTCAGTCATACACAAGAAGTAGTAAGAAGTAATCACCGCTGAGGAGCCACTAGGTGTCATCAGCTGCTTTCTAAATGATTCTAATGAGTGCTTTTAGCACCATGTGCACAGGAAGATATATTCACAAATACCAACTGACTCCAGAAACACACCTCATTCAAGCTTTACCTTTAGAAAGTTCTCTAACAGATAATTGACAGTGACCCAGCCATACGCCCCCTCTTCTTGACCACTCAGTATGGCTGCTCCTCGGTAGCTGAAAGGGTACGACTGGATTTTGTGACCCACTTCCTGCAGAATCTTATCCGACTGCTCTGGACTGGAGATTCTGATTGGGAGAAAATAATTCATTAAGAAGCTGCATGAATAAAATGCTTCTGTAAGTTTTCATAAATCAGGATTATTTCTCACTGTTTGAGAAATCTGACCCCTGGGCTATGTCTGGAAGTTGAGTCATGGCAACTGGACTTCTTTCTTGTCTGTCTTCTTCTGACAAGAAAGAAGTCCAGTTGCCATGACTCAACTTCCAGACAACTTCACCTCGACTGAGAATCTTCACACCGTTCGACACCCCTGGGCTATAAAACTTCAAAGCTTTAACTGACCCAGATCTACCTTTGAGTGTTTCATGGAGATGTCACAGTGAAATCAGATACACATGTGCAACACAAGGACCAGATGCGCCAACATAATTCCACTTTCAACCTGCTCAGAAGACTCAACAAAAGCCTCCAGTGGGACTCAAATGGGCAAAAGACATAAGGAAACATCATCAGTCAATGTTAACAGTTCCTGTTCCTGCTTTTCACATTTTACTATATTTTTATGAGTTATTCTAGTGAGTAACTCTAGCTTGGTGTAAAGCCAAAATATTTTCACATCTCTCGGTGAATAAAGAGTTCACTCCGAGTAAAACCAGGCCTGTATTTGTTAAAGTACTAAAATGATTAACTGAGGTGAGATTCACCTTATTTTTAATCAGTGTTAAACAGATTTGTCCAAAGTTGGTGAAGGAAAGAAGCTTGTATTCAGATAGTGAGGATTTTATTTCTCATTTGTAATAAGATTTTTTTTTAACACAGCCATTTTGATGAAAAATCTTTGTGTCAGCACCACCTACACTTTTTATTACTGCTCTAAAGACAATGACACATGTATCATGTATCAGATTTCATGTAAACTGTGAATTTTGTCAAGCGCTACTGAAAAACGGGACTTATTTTCATTACAATCATACAGACTAGTTTGTGTGTACGTGTGTGTGCCTGGAAGCACAAAAATGCATGTGACCAGATGGTGAGCCATAGCCAAGATGTGACCACTGCACTGCACCAGTTTGACTTACTGAATGAAAACTTTGCAGCTAGATGATGGATTTAATTCAGAATCAAAGTTAACTGGACTGAAATGTGTATTGTCTTAGTGAAGACTGTGTAGTCTTATAGATATATAGACAGGTGAGTTTGATTCGGTTTTCATAAATCTGGAATTATGTACAGAGCTTTTAAGGTATATCCATATTTTTTGTCACTCTAGAATTTAGTTTTTCATCCCTTGGACAAATTTAAATTTGTAAGTATTTGGTATTTCTTTCTCTGAACAAACACCTTATTAATAAAGGCATTCATATATGATTTATTTTGTCCAAAAACATTTTTAAAATCTGGCCTCTGGCTTAACCAGCTGAACTAAAGGTGAAAATATACCTACTGGTCCTTTTACCAGAAATGAAAATGCAGTCAACAAAAAAAAATTTAGGACTAGACTAAAAAAAAGTAGAACAGGGGAAAAGGTGACATTTACCGTAAATATCTATGTTGTGTTATGTTTACTGCATTTATGTTTCTTATTTTTTAATTTCAAGCTTCTTGTCTCTGTTCAGTCTGTGTAGCAGCACAGTGATCTGTTTTTGATGCACGTTCTCACAAAGGTGAAGACACTCAGATACTATTACATTTGAATACATGAAAACTACTCTCAACGGCCTGTTGTTGGGTGAGGCTTTTCTCTGCTTTGCATCTTTGAAAGCTCGTGCCTCCTTGTGTTTGCACCTGCATGACTGAACAGACTGTCAACATCCCTCTTCCATGCTCTTAAAACGTCATGTACAGTCAAACTGTCCTACCAGATAATCAGATGGTTAGAACAGAAGGAAGATACAGATGGTTGAAGAAAATGTCTAAACAGCCACACTTAAGACAGCAAACCTCACCCATAAATAGTTAGCTCAGTTATATTTAAAGCATGCTACCCAATTATCATGATAGTAAATAAACTAAACCTTTCTAAGAAGGTAAGTCAGATAAACATAAATCTTTCTTCCACAGCACCATGTACAACATTCATCAACATACAAAACAGCACTAAGCGTAACACATGACAGTGTATTTCTGAGCCATAATAATAGCCATAATACCCAAATCACCAATATGAAATTAAAATGAATCACACATTAAGCTAAATCACTGGTTCAGGTCCTGACTTTGAGTGGGTGACTCCAAAAAGTTCATTTGTTTCCTTTTGAGCCATTTAGAGGTCGACTTACTCTTATGGTCATGTAGTTGTGTTGTGGCAACATTCAGACGAGCCTTAATGTCTTTCTGGGTTTGCAGTTGTTTTCCTCTTACCACTCACAAATGGATGCTATTTCTACCCAGATAGTGGAGTCGTGATAACTGACCTTTACTGAAGTGAGGGAGCTCTTGGATGTTTTCCTTGGATTTTTTGTGACCTCTTAAATTTTTGGAAGGTTCTTCTGGGAAGGTTCACCATTGTTGAAAAACTTCTCTATTTTTAAACAGTGTCTCTCGCTATGGATGTCTGGAGTCCCAGAGCCTAAGATATAGCTTTTAACCCTTCGCAGACTGATCAATACAGTTTGGTAATTCTTTGGATATAATAACAATACAAAAAAAGGGTGAGACATAACTAATGATATTACTGTTTAGCACTGAAGTATACAGTAAATGTAGTTTTATGTACTGTATGTATTAAGATAAAGCGCAGGTTTCAGTGAACTGCACTGAAGGTAAATGAATGGAAAAGAAAAACAAAGCCACACAAATACTACTCTAAACAAACACGGACAGACTCACTGTAAAAGCCTCATGCCAGCTGTGGCTCCCAGGTATACAGGTGTGAGATGATGTCTTTCTTTGGGGATATCCTTCACTGCCTGGTCCAGACATGCCTCTAAGCTCTGCCCTGCTGCTCCCTGTTGGCCCACATAGCTGGAGATCCCTCCTCCTGAGGGAGTGATGAACAGGACACAAAAGCAAAACATCTGATTACATAATCGACTTGTAGATTCTTGTTCTTACGTTCGCACAAAACAGCACTAGTTGACACAGGTGCATCGCGAGGCAAACAGAAGGAAAACTGCTAATTGTTAAGGCATCAAACACTCACTTCTGATGAGGGCATATCGCAGTTATAAAACATGACAGTGTAAACACCATGTTCATGACTAACTGGGGAAAAAAAGAGACTTGTTTATCTAAACCAAGAAACATAAAGACCTTTTGGCAGAGCGGGAGTGGCAAAGCTCAGTGCTGACTCACTGATGATTCACAATTGCCCGAGACAAAGATTTGCTTCAATCTGCTGAGATGCGATGTTATAATATTATTCATTCACAAGAAACAGCTGCCACTGTTTAAGATCCCACCTGCTGAAAAGCTGACAAGGTTGTAGCTTGCATATTCACAGAGGATGGCGGGTGTCCTATGTTAACTATGTAACTTTCAAGCTTTTGTTGGATAAATCTAAATTATAGTGGACTGACCTCAATTTCATGGGAAACAGACCATTTAAAGTGCTTTGTCTTACATACAGTGAGAGGGCACTTTTGAATGTCATTGCATGTCCTATTGACCCATCAGTAATTTGGGATAATTAGCCAAAAAGCTGCCAGTGATGAAGTGTCATGATGTATTAATAGAGCAGAAAGTAACAAAGTCTGTAAAGGAACATGTGTACAGCTCTGGAAAAAAAAGAGACCACTGCAAAATTATCAGTTTCTCTGATTTTGCTATATAAAGGTAGATGTTTGAGTAAAATTAACATTTTTGTTTTATTCTATAAACTACTACTAAACACAGATATTATCATTTAGAGCATTTATTTGCAGAAAATGAAAAATGGTCAAAATACCAGAAAAGGTCCAGTGTTTTCAGACCTCAAATAATGCAAAAAAACCAAAACAAAACAAGTTCATATTCATTTTTACACAACATATTACTAATGTTTTAACTTAGGAAGTGTTCAGAAATCAGTATTTGGTGGAATAACCCTGATTTGCAATCATAGCTTTCATGCAGTGGTCTCTTCATTTTTTCCCGAGTTGTATGTGCAGTTCTTGCCCGATGACAGCTGGGATAGTCTCCAGCACCCCCCGCGACCCTTACGAGGACAAGCGGTTAAGAAAACGGATGGATGGATGGATGTGCAGTTGGCCACACAATGGGGAAGCAAACATTTAAGATACAAAACCATCTTTGAGTGGGGGAATCCAGTTGCGATAATATATTTACAGGCAGCAGAGACACCAGTAACAAGTGGAGTAAATTCTTCTATTTGACACTATTACAGTTACCCGACTCAAGAAATGTACCAAAATGTCACTTCTCTGAGCCAAGGCAAACTATTCACTCCTATTTTTACTGAAATATACCATGACATGACCATTTCTATTACAATAATGATCATCATGAGCAACATAACGACACCATATTTTGGTAAAAATAAGACTAGAATAAAGAGAGGTCATTAACCCTGTTTGCTGTAATGGACTAAGTTAAATATTTTTCAGTCAGGATTATTAGTACCAAAGTGTTTGTACCTACCATTAACGTGACATTCACTGTGCTGGGTGACCACGCCTGTGCCATTTTGCTTGTCTGCTGGCCACTTGTAGATATACAAAGCTGTGTGGGAAGATCCAGCATCCAGAACAATCCCATACTGAGCAGAGTGAGAGGCAGAAAAAACAAAGAAACTAAGTGCAGGGGTTGAGAATGGAGACCGCCATTTCCAAAAGATAAGTGTGCTGACAGTCTATAAAAGGCCCCAGCTTACAGCACAGAACATGAAGGATATCACAGGTGCTGGTGCTGATCAGTGGCGCCTGGACTAGCTTGAAGTTCCTGAAGATGTTTCACCTCTCACGCCAAAGGCTTCATGAGAAGCGAGTAATCATCATAATGATCATTCTCACCTACTGCATGTATGAAAAGTGAGAACATTTAATATTAATTTGCTTTAATATAAACAAAACTTAATATTAAAAGATAAACTTTATCAAACCTGAAAATCTTTTTATAACTTACAATTTGATATTCATATTAACCTTATCACTGGTAGCTTTAAAATAGAAAGTACAACCTTGGAAAATGTTCGCCTTTATTATTTGCTCTCTGTGAAGCAGCTCTAAACTTCCCATCTTAACGCTATTGCTGATTAAAGTTTTAGCAGTTCCACATAAGGCTTTGGTATTTCTGCTTCACAGCATAAATCCACAACAATCATACAGCAGTCTCCCTTAATCCAGACCACGTTCTGCATCATGCTGATTTTGTGTGGTAAACTTTTTCGAATTACTGCACAAAGTAAACAAACTCATTTGCTAAATGAACATAATGTACACATTGAAACAAGCATGGGTGTGTCTCTGGGGTGTGCTCACAAGGGCAAAGATCAGTTCAACAGACTGATCAGACAGTATAGAAACCCAGTCTAGACGTAAAACTAAAGGAGATGCCTCTATTTACTCTCAAGGCTACCAAACAGTCTCCTGATTACATCTGCCTCAGTGACTTGCTTTAAATGTCCAGTGTTAACTCAGTTTGTATTTCTGCAGTTGGTGGTTTCTGTACTCTGTCTCATTACTGCTTTGAATTATTCCTACAATGTATTTGTACATTTTGTAAATGCAATGAAAAGCAGTTTTAAGTCTCAAGGGCTGGATGGAGCAGAGTGGTGAGCACTAGCTTAATCTGCACAGTGTAGCTTTAATACTAAAGTTCCCCTAATGTTCTCATACACATACTATATTAGAACATCAGCATGTTATTTGCTAAACTGACCATGCTAAATATTTGCATTATAAGCACAGGTGAAGCAAAAACAGCCAACCAAATCTAATTTGGACAATTCTGTCTGAGTCAAAGACATTCAGTGGACAGACTGATAGCTTTCATTGTAGCACCAACCTCAGGTCAATTTTTAAATGTTAAATGTCCCAGCAATAAAATGAAATAGTCTCTTTACAGACCCTAAGAATTACAACTCTGCATGTGTGAGTCAGAGCTTCTTTACTCATAATTAATAGAGAAAGATCTTAAAACAAAAAAAAGATATTTCATGAGGTAAAGATGTTATGTTTGGCTTTCTTGTAATTATGAATCCTATAGATATAATTATTACTGTACATACACTCACACACATACTAAGTAATAATTATAACATCTGGTCTTTAATACTGTATGTATGTCTGCACTTTGCAGTGTTGCAGAATGCAGCAGGGGACAGTCATGGGAACTGAAGCATTACGTATATTCTGTCACTGATACTGTACTGATAACTTTCCAGAAGCACACACTGAGATAATCATCCTAACTGAAAAGACAGTTTCATATCCTGGATGTAAATTCACCTGAAGCATCAGAGAAGCAGGAAATAGTTCTTTAATGATTTGCCCACTGTGTTTAAAGATCTGTTGTCCTGACAGTGCCTCCATCCTCACTACATTGTATAATAACACACATGCACAAACAAACTGACACATCCTTCTGCACTCAGATACTGGCAAATATACAGCCTCTGAAATCAGATGAACAGGTGAACGGTAACATCATGTGGAAGCGTTCCTCACTTTTTCCTCAAAAGTGTCTCATTATTGCTGTGCAGTCAGTTGGAAGAGATAGCTCTCACGTTGGCCAAAACACAGAAGCACTAATGATCTGTTTTGTCCTTTTACTTGCTGCGCTATACTGTTGCACTTGTCTCTCTGCAACATGTGAAACAGACCTTTCTTTTGTGACTGCTCCACCACATTGTTCCTGAGTGAAAAGGCGGCCACAGTGTATTATACTAAATAAGGAACCATGGGAATTTTACTGGCAACACAAAAGTGAGACAGCAGAGGAAACAGAAGCTGACATACACAGAAATCCTGCTCTGAATGCCAAACAGCACCACACTACAGGTTCAGAAGACAGCACAGTTCAGCTGAGTTTTTTTTTTTTGTAGTTTGTTTTAGATATATCACTAAAATATATAAGGAGAAAACTCCTCTGTTGTAGCTTAATCTTCAAGAGAGCAGTGCCTGTTATTTGTATGGTTGCCTGTTCCTTAAGAATGAATAAATTCTGGATATGGGACAGTCTTGTGATAGTCAAACAACAGCGTCCTCAGCTGATCTTGAGCTGGAAAAACATTTAAAAATCTCAAGAACCAAACTGACAGTTAGAAAATGAAAATGCAAAGTCTATTTCACATCTCATTTCATTAAATACTGTATAGTATTTCTGTAAAGTGACAAACTTTTTTCAGTTTCGCATAGGAATTCAGTTTTAATATATAAACCGTGAACTGTTGTTGAGACAATAATCACGTGTACATATAAAATGTTCTCTTTTTATCCAAATTTAGTCAAGTTTACTCGTATTTGTGTTTCAATAAAGCATAGGTAAAATAATGAAATTACTTTTACATACACAGTATAATGGAGGAAGCCTTGAGGTATCCTGGACCAAAACAATGTAGTTTAGAATTTGCAAGCAAAAATTACATATTTGTGCTCTTGATTTTATATGATAGTCTATATTTTGCCTTGAGGTCAAAATCCTGAACCTGAGTTTTAATTACTTGCCGCAGTATCACCAAGGTTTTTATGGCAAAACAGTCCTGTAAGTGGCTTGAAAATGTTGACAATTTAATATTCAACAATTCAAAATCAAAACCTGACGTACATCTTCATATCAATGACTTTTAAATAAAACTATTGAAGATGATAACCTGAAGGGGTGTTTTTTGTTAAGTTGAGCACACAAATTATTAAATCACGCACACAGATATTTTATTTGGGCTCAGTAATAATTCACACCCACAGTGAAAATATACATTCAATTTGATTAAGTATTTTTATTAAATATCGACACTTGTGGACTCCCGTAGATTGTAAGATTCATCATATTAAATTAACTCATGAGCTTTTGAAGGTGGAGGAAAATGCAACTGTAAAACCTCCTGGGAAAAAAAAGAAACAGGAAAACTACGTGCATGTGGCAGTGCCACGGATTTCTGTGGAACACCTTTCTGTTTTTATGGCTGCAGCCTGCACAGCAGCGCTTTGGTTCCTCACTCCGACGAGTTAACATGCTGACAAACACTGATCCAAAAATACCCGTCAGAGAAGACCTTACCATGAACCCCGGCGCCTCCTGGACGTCTTCAATGGGGATGGTCAGGAGCAGGATTGCAACAAGTCCAAAGAGCAGCAGCGCGATGGGGATGACGGGATGAGCGGCGCGCTGAGCCATGAAGTGAAACTGAGAAGCGCAGCTCTTCTCTGCACCTGGTGGAAATTTGAGCGTCGACTTATGAGCGGCCAAGTCGGAGAAATGGCTGATGGCTCGCTCGTCGGCCCGGCGTTATCACAGCCTGCCCGTGGTTCACGCTTCACCTGCTGTCTGCCTTCCTGTTTTACATTTCACTTGAGATAGCAAAGTCTGACCTGAATTTATGTTCAGCCCTTTTCCATGTGCCTGGAACCTCCTCCTCCTCCTCCTCGGCCAGTGAATGAAAGCAGCTCCAAGGATACTAGTGCCATGGAGGCAAAAATGTTTTTTATTATAACCAGAGGTGGTGAGAGGAGAAACCTGCTGCTCATTATATCCAACGGTTAGCTGGGGTGGAGCCACACAACACTTTCTGCCTAATTATTCCCTTGTTCATTTCATAGGAGAAAACAATCACATGATTCTTAATAACTCAGCCATTTATGGGAGCACAAGAGGTGGCCTGTTCTGGCAGAGGTCCAGATTGTAGGCTGCTGGAGCTTCAGAGCTGCTTGTTTTCGTCCAGTGCGCAATTTGCATGTGAATTGGGTGCAGCTTAAAAACCTGACTTGCAAATTGCATCCTCCTTTGAATGTCTTAATAAAGGACTGGAATTAAGTTTTCTCCAGAGGCCTATACTTTTTTTTTGTACTTTTTAATAAGTCTATTTTTGCAGACAGTGTCTAAATTTAGCAGAATATATAATGAGTTATTTTGAAGGAGCCTCTGTTCTTCATGTTGTCACTCAGGGTGATAATTTCCTTCACAATAAACCTAGACATGACAAAAAAATGTGTTAAGTTTCCATCCTCAGTCTGAAGTCACTTCTCACACTATTTCCAAGTACAGTGAACAATGATCAGTCCACAAATCAAGAGGTGGTAAGTAACTAAGTACATTTACTCAAGTACAATATTGAGGTACTTGTACTTGACTCCACTTACTTACTTTACTTGTACCATTACTTTTACTCCACTACATTCATTTTAACATCATTAGTTACTAGTTACTTTTTGCAGGTTTAGATTATTATAAAAATAATTACATATCAATAATACAACGCTGGTGTATCATTCATGGATTAACCTCCAGTCATTACGTAAGGCCCCACCTTTGCCGACTGCTGTTTTTGTTCCGCAGTCTGTAGGTAACAACACATCTATTTATAATTTTCACCTTTGAGTATTTGACAAACAAATCTGGACTAAATTTCTACATTTCTGTTATTTAACAGAATCAGATTCTACCTTGGTTAAAATACTTTTTTCATTTAAAATACTTTTCATAGTGGTGTACTTTTAACATTTAACATTTAGAGGTTGTACTTTACTACTTTTACTTGACTAGAAAAATTTAAGTGTTAAGTGTCTGGGCAGTTACTCGCAGTTTTACTTACGTATTGAGTTTGTGTACTGTATACACCTCTGCACGCACCTACACTGACTGCAGAGCTGTGATGTGTGAAACTATGAGAAGGAAAGACACTGAATAGTTATCAAGTTAGAATGCACTCACTGAACATTAGTAACAGTCTTTAATAATATTAGATTATTGATATGATAAGTGTAAAAAAAGCCCAGGCTTTTTGTAAAAAAGATCAGATGATAAGATAGGAAAGAAGCACGGAAAGATAAATTCTTAATATTTTAAGTTTTTAGTAAAGAGTGACTCATCTTTCCCTCAAACATTTACATTTCCAGCTACCACCCGTTGAAATATTGTATATATCAGATATTCGTCAAAATACAATTAAAAACTATACAATATTAAACAGAAATTCTGCAAAAGGAGTTGAAAATAAGAAACCTAACTCAAACTCTAAATCATTTGTCTTCCAGTGGAGGCTTCAGACCAGTGTTTGAAATGTGGTTGCCATCAGCAGGACCAGTCAGTCCTCAGAATCACATGAATCACTTTGACAGAGTGTGTCAGATGTCTGCTGTGATCAGAACAGAGGGTCAAATGAACCAGAACAAATGCCTCACCTGACACTATCCTGCTTCATAGGGGTACATCATTAATTAATAACGACAGCCATGATTAGATTAATGATGACACTTGTGATTTAATCAAAGATTATGGAGACTGTGTTGGGGCCATGTTCCACTGAGGACAGTCATTTTTTCACCTTTACATGTGACAGGCTGCTTAAAAATTGATTTTAGTCTACTGAATATATTTTTTAACATCTGTTCTTAAATTTCTTTTTGTACACATTCGTCAGACTTGCTTTGGCTCTCTGTTGCTTCCTGCTGGACAGGTGACAAACGCTTGGCTTGTCTGAGCTTATTGGCTAGATCTTGAATACACAAACTAGAATTTACAAAAGGCTAAGATCAATATGGTAATGTGATGTTGATAGTAAGATTAGGTAAGATTTACGGCAGGACATGATCTCAAATATAGGCTGAACTAGGATTACAAAGGAATTAATTATAGATAGATTATTTTTTTTATAACCCACAACATATTGGGCTTAAACCAGGACAACAAATGCTTGAAATTTATCAAGGAAGTGGGCAAATGTTCTGTGGACTAGTCCCTTGTTATTAAGTCCTTGAAGAGTGGCTCAAACAAGCTGAACCAGAAATGTGTCTGTTAGGGGATAAATCTGTAATCTCCTGGGGGTTCACTAAGGCAGAGGTTGGACTGGCAGAAACAGGTTTTGTTGTAGCAGCCAGGCCTATTTTATGTAACTGGGCCACATGTAAGATGTAAGAGTGCACACAGACCAGAGGGTGCGGTGTGGTTTGGTGTTAGTTTAAAGTGAGACTGCTTCCTTTGAAAACCTGCCATATTTACCTAGCATCATGTTAGGGTATAGGCACCAGCATCAGGACTGCTCTTTTTCACTGTTTTTTTTTTAGATTGTTCACATAGCTATGTATTATTCTGACAATGTGTACTGAGCCACTGGACCACTGCATGTAAGCTTGCTGAGAAATGCTTTGCCAGCATCACTCTGTCACTGGAGCTGGTACTCTGCCAGACATGGCCCTTGCTTAAGTGGGCAGCACTGTCTCTCCATTAGACCTGTACTCAGAAGCCTGGGGCATCACTGTAAAACAAATCTGAAGCGTATCAAGTTGTATTATGCTATCTTAAAAACCTACATTAAATTAGCTTTAAGCATTTTTCAGTATTTCTTTGACATTTTACAGTAGTTAATTAACTTAGTTTTAAAGAAACTCTTAGAGCACTAAAATAATTAAACCACAAGACTAATTAGACTTGGCAACATAAGTTTATTTTATTTACATTAGTATAAACAAGATGAATCTATGTAAGATCTTTACTGGAAAAGGTAAGAAAAACAAGTGATTCCTCCCTTACAAGGTTTTATGTTTGTGTGTGCATGCCTGTGTATCACAACTGTTGTGTTCATAAGACATTCTCATCTGCAGTTGTAATGCAAGTGCAGTACAAACTCCTCAACCCCATCTACACTTAACCAGACTCTATTTACATTTCATTCAGTTTTGGTGTTCCAACTGCCCATTGGCAAAAGCAGGCATTAAAAAAAAACAAAAACAAAAACAAGAAACTAAAGCACTCATAATACCACATAAGCATGCATAGGCCAGAATGAGAACATGATCAGAAGCAAACTCTTGGTTTACGTTTTAAAAACCAAACTGTGTTTCAGCACTTTGTGTGGTTGTAAATGCTATTTTACTAACAAAGTAAAAAGATATTTGTATAATAAAACATAATATAGTGGAGGAATTCATGTATCTGATTGATGATATAGTGGTTGTGTTCCAGTTTCTTGGTTTGGGCAACCCCTCAGCATAAAGTGCTATGCAGTGCCAGACACCAGAAAGGATGTGATAGTCTTTCAACAAACAGCAGTGGTTTCTCAGCTCCAGAAAATGGGAAACGGCCTGTTTTTACATCTAACCAAGACCTGCACACAAGTTTGCAAGCCGAGCGAAGCTTTCAATTCACTCGGGTTCATTCATGTAAAAGTTCTCCAGCACTATGCAGGGAGGATGTTTTGCATGAAAGGCCGAGTGCTGGTTGGGTGAAAAACCTGGCCCTTTGATGCAACCCCGTCGAGACTGGAAATGAGAAAGACTGCAGCAGCAGGAGAGAGGAAGAGAGAGGGCGTCCCCAAACGCAACATGGCTTATAGCTGAGTGTCACAAACATGTCTGGACACAGAAACAACAGCCTTACTTGACTGTTTTGTCAGACTCCAAATTCATCTGTAACTTGGTCATCTTTTACTATGCAGAGTAGTAAAGCTTAACAAATTTTCTTTAAGAAACTGAGTACTTACTAAAAATAAAAACATGCATTTGGCAGATTAGTACAAAATTAAAGGGGAAAGATGCAATTTTAACATCTACAAAGTTATACAGCCTTCAATATAACAATAATCAATATCATTCAGATACATAAAGCTCTTATTCATAGAGCACACGCATGCTTCCATCATCTCCACTGGTAGACAAGATTAGTTGTATCCTTAATGTTAGTGCCAGTGTTGGTGCTTCCCAATGTATGAAACACCATCTGAAACTTTTAAAGTGTAGATAAAAACACAGGTAGTTCCTATTAAAAATACTTGCTATCCATTGAAGCTTACAGCACAGATTGTATTGCAGTATATGTTGTTAAGAAGTACTAGATATTACTACAGCATCTAGGCCCTAATTGCAAGTGATATGTAGAGTAAAGTACTGGATTCTCCATAAACTTAACCAAACTAAACCTGGCTTGCTAAATGCTATACAGCTTATCAGGAAATCGGAAAACATTAAGTAAATTTAAGTAAAAAGGACAAAAAACTAGGTTAAATAAGTGAGCTAATAGTATACAGAAGGAAAAGATTATATATGCGAGTCAGATGGGTTCTTCTGTGCATGCTGATGGATCCTACAAACATCTAACGCCAGGTAATCCTGACTTTAAAAAAGGTGCAAGTTCAGTGTTCAGTCATCAAGCAGTTTCCTCATAAGCTCCGCTGGCAGGCGGTGAAGTGACAGCTTTCATCTCAGGAGGGGCGAAAGGGAACAAGGAGAGGGTTTCTCCCTCCCTCCTGCCCCCATTCTTCACCTTCTCTCATCCTTCCTCGTCTCGTGTCCTCTCTCCTTGGGGTTCAAACGTCGGCGTCTCCCTCTCTTTAAACCACAGTGCTGACAGACGGGTCAGACAAGTTGAGTTGGCCCGTGATGTCAGTGGGTGGGTACTGCTGCAGAAGTAAAGAGAAATGGGGCGAAAAAGCAAACACATAACAGGGTGTTGACAAAGCAGCATTTGGATTTGTGAGGTGTTAGCATATCTAATAACACTAATTTCGACCTTTGTAACACCTGTGCTTCATTTCTGCAGAAATTTAGAAGCAGAGGGGTTTTCTAACCCCTCTCAGGCAGACCTCAGGTTTGTTTTTCTCTCTGAAGTTTGGATTTTTGTAAAGCAGTTTGGTTGTGCCTGAGGTGGGCTAGTCAGGAGCAGACATAAGGTCCTAAGAGTCTAGACAACAGCAAATTTGAATCAGGCATCATTTATTTGCTATTTTAGCCTTACAACATGACTGGGATGATAATTTCCTCACATGGGGGAAAAAACAGCTCATTTATCTCCCCACAGTCATTTGTATTCATGCAGACAACCAGCTTCTCTCATTTTAGCAGCTCGGGAGGAGAGGATGGATTTTAGGCTGATTTTCAGATGCTGTTGTGTCAGGCTCTTATGTCCAGTCCCCGCTTCACTGTGCTTCTTTTAAAGCAGAGAGCACTGAATTGTAGGCGTCTACAGTGCTGAGAGGGGGAAACTAGATCCTGATGCAGGTGCCTAGTTTCTATGGCAACAGTGATTTTGCTTTCGACTGAGTCTTTTCACAGTTTGTCTGTCAGCAGTAATCTGTACTTTTTTCTACAATAATGACAGTTTTTCTGCTAATTAGCAAAATATAAAAATCTTTCCAAAGAAACAATAATTAATAAAAATTTTAATAGTCAATTACATAAAGAATGAAGCTCATTATTTTTTGTGAAATTGGTTTGTGTTTTGGAAGACAGTGAAACTGGGTGGAGTAATAAACTCGTGTGCATTATGCTTTTTATAATCTTACTGATTTCCAACAGGCCATTCATAATCCTGAGTCAGCGTGTTGGAAAAACCTGTTTCATAACAATGTGCAAAAAAAAAAAACATCTTTTGTTTGGACATTATTGCTTCACAAATTAATATTGTACGTTAATGAATTGCAGTAACAAAACAGGGAGGAGTCTTGCCTCTATGTACCCGTCTCAGGTACGTGTTGTCTTTCTCAATTAAGCAAGACCTTACTATTTAAGTGCCTCTCGGTTTAAGCTGATAGAGCCAGTACATTCAAGCATATGAGCTCCAGAAGCTGTTATGATGCAACTAACATGCTGACAGATGGGGTAACATCCAGACTGAATAGAAAAATGTTGAATTTTCTAAACAGAGTGGAGTCAGAGTGGATGTCCCACATCTCCTTGACCCGCAAGTTGCATCATCACATGGCTTACAGCCCCCATTTGGGTCTCCTCATGTCTTGTACCTTGAGGGCCTGTTAACAGCACACCCTACTGGGGTCAAGCGGACCAGCAAAAGAGGGACACTTCACTGACATCACAACCACAGTTAACCACAGTTGCTTATAAAACTACTAATTCAGGTGATTGTTCTTAACATACTACAAAGAGCACTTCTACCTCTTCTACTGTTACTACATCTATGACAGTTACAGTAATTGGCATGCTTGCAGAGGGAGAGAGGAGCAGTGTGGCATGTGGGTGAGGGACACTGACACTCAAGTCCATTGATATCCATTAATATAAAATAAGAACATTGATATAAAATCAAAAATAATGGTCAAAGACTGAAGATGGCAAATTGTTCAATAAGAGCATCCATTTTGGTTACACTAAGTCCTGTTTTATTTTTCTACTTTGAGTAATTTTTTTTGTCTACTAGGGATCTGAAAACAGCTTTCAAATTCTTATGCAAACATATCAACAACGATGATCTCACTCTTCTTCTCTTCAAACGAGACCAACTCTAAAAAGGAACCTCCAGGGGAGAGTAAAATGCAGAAGCATTTACAAAATAAAAGAAAAATAGACAGTAAACAAAAGAGAGAGAGGAAGACAGTAAATCAAATAAAAACACACAGGAAGTTTTACTTTGTGACCCGTTAGCTTAGCCGCCATAGGCTACATCTCCCCTGAGAAACACATTCAAAAGACAATGTTAGTCCAGAAGCCTTGCTGCAAAGATGTCTGTGCTACCTCCTGGGTTTATTGCTGGTTTTTCGTTTCTTTTTAGAGGCTCATGCCAGGTTTGGTCAGCGACCAGCTATGTCTGGCAGTGCAGCTGGGCACAAATGACTGCGGGTCACTGGTTTTGTCAGAGCAGTCCAAGCTTGTAGAGCACAATCTCCCAACTGCAACGAGCAGGGCTTTACAACTGAACTGTGAAGGAATGGAGTCAACCTGACACTCTCATTGTGCTGCAACAAAGGAGTCAAGCAAAAACATAGAGATGGTGTAAAATGTGATTCAGAAAAAAAAAGAGAATAGCTTGCAAATATGCTTGCTTTGTAACACAGTGAGAGATGTAGGCTTCACAGAGTTTGTAGCCCATAAAAACATAATTAAACCACACAGGAAGACTTTCTTCACCACCTGGAAATATACCGTGAAAAAGGCATTCACAGTTCAGACCACAAGGACACTGGAAAAAAAACCAAGAATTATGACAAACAAAATATGACAAAGCAAAAAGTAAATTGATTATTAGAAATCCATGAGTGTAATCCTGAAATAGACGTGTTGAGAAATAAGACAACGCATTAGTTTTCTTCTCAGGAGGACTGACCATCACGACTACCTTGGAAATGGATTCAGGAAAAATGGCCGAACACCAGCGCATGCTTTTCAAACCAAAAGCAAACCAACACCGGCCGAGGAAGTGTGGGCGGGACTGATGCAAAGAAAGGTGGATATACGAAGGTTCAAGCAGACAGGACGCAAACACAAAGATATAAACACACACACGCTCATAAACAATACACACAACCACCACGGTGCCACCAAATAGGACATAATCACCAGAATCCACGTCCAAACCAGAGGCAGGGAGGAAGAGCAGCCCAAGACAAAACACCACTGGCAGACTGCTTGCTTTTGTTGCCCCCCTCCTCCAGAAACCTCTAATCCAATCAAAACCCTTAAAACATCCTGGATACTAACCCCTCTCCCCATATTCACAGTCCAGCTACTGGCCTGGCCTGACCTGAGTTCCTTGCACTGATGCCCTGTAGAGGAGCTACAGGTGCTAAATGGTGATGGCTGATCGATGGTGAACGAACAGACACGTGGCGGAGGCCGCGGAAGCCATGTGGAAATGGGTGAGTGGAACATGGGATTCTCTTGCGGTCGAATATGGGGATGTAGGCAGAGAGGACAGAGAAAGAGAAAGGAGAGGCATGAAATTAGAGACAGAAGAGAAGGAGCAGAAGAAGAGGAGATAGAGGGAAGCATAAACAAGGGAAGATGTTGCTTCTTCGTCTTCTTACCGTGTCTTTGGAGGACCTACGTCTCTTGATGCTGGAGGCCAGGGTGGTACTGATGGACCTAAAAGAGGCTTTCTTTTTTGGGTCGGGCTCTGCTCTACCACTTTTCCTATCCTAAAATAAATATATGTAGAGACATTATTCATGTTCTCTGGCTGTGGTGATAACCGTGGTTTCAGTTTCACTCACTCTCTCTTGCCACCACCACCACAACCACCCACCACCCCAGTGAATTACCTTATTTTATATTGTCTAAATAGAGGGAGGGTCCTTGTGAGAAAGACTACAGCATTTGGAAATTTAAAATGCGCAAAGAGGGAGAAAGAAAGGGATAAAGCCTGTTAGATGTAAGAGTGGAAATAGTCTGTTCATTCTGATATGAGGGCATTGATTTGCATTTTATGCGACATTATCACACTGGGCCTGCACAGGATGGCATAGTCGTCCTCTAGAAATGTGCTGAAACATTCACTCGGCACCTAGAAATGCATTGGAATGAGTGATGACTAGTAAAGATGTCAGTGGGTGTGATACCTAAATTACAAATACCCTACTTAAACCATCTAAAATATTGTTTTCTGCCTGTACACTTCCTATTGCCTCAACACATACTTCCTCACACAGCAACCTTAAATAAAAAAATTTATCAACTATACATGCCAAATATGACTTAACAAAATATCTACAATCTTAAGGCGCTCAGTTCTGACACAGGTCAGCGCTGAAAAACATGTTTTAAAAAAAAGAATAAGTAAAAAATAAAAATAACAAGCTATTAACCATAACCTTAAAAGATGGTGAGCCAATTTAGTGCCCACCCTCCCTCGTACCATCAGAGTGCCCCACAGCTACTCTCAGCACAATAACTGGGTGTTTGTGTGCAAAAAAAAACAACTCATATTAAGGTATTCTTACATCCTGAGTCTCTATAGAGGAAGAGGGCTGCATAGGGGGAGAAAAGAAAAATAAAATAAATTTCCATCCACTTGATCGTTATTACTTTAAAAAAAGATCCTTAAGCAGAAGCCAAGGGAACCAAAAAGGGCAAATATTTGGAAGAACTAAAACAAAAACTAGCAAAGCAAACATCCACATCCAAAGCCAGGCAGGTATAAAAAACTGAGATGCTGCAATACCAGAAGCCAGTAAAATGCATATCAAAGAGGGAAAACAACAGCGACAAAAGTCAGTAATTAAAGCCCATTTAAGGTCATTATACCTCAAAGTGGTATAATGGAAATTCACCCCACACACAAGGGAATGAGATGGAGTGCAAGAAAAAAAAAAGTTTGAGATGGAATAGGTCATCTACTGTAGCTGCAAAACAATACTCTAACTGAAAGCTAAAGTGCAAAAAAAGAAAAAGAAAAAGAAAGATCTGCATTTTCTGTGGACTTGATTTCATGATCTGAGAAGATGGAGACTAAGAGATGCTACTTCTATAGAAGAAGGCAGTCCAAGATGGATGATCAAAATATAAGTGGAGAATGAGTGAGTAGTTGCAGGAAGGGAGGCCCTTTGGGCGGGCGGGGCAGTGTGGTGTGAATTTCACATGCCAAATCGTTTTATGGATGGAGGGAGGGAAGGAATAAAGGGGGGAAAACATAGAATAAGTAAACACAAAACAAATAGCATGACAAATAAATCCTGGCCAGCACTGGCCCCGCAGTACATCCTTTTTCATCAGGTCACATGACTAGGCTCTTTTAGGGCACATTTGTAACAGCCATCACCCTGCCAACCACCACTTTGCTGATAACATGGTATCAGGTGGAGAGCCGGTGCAAGCTGGCGTGGAGCATAGATGAAAGTTGGCAGAGGAGTGACTGGTGCACAACATCAGTGCAGGTACTACTAGCAAAAATGTTTTTCCTGTTGAAAAATGACATCTCATAGTTAGTAAATGGAAAAATGACAAGTGCATCTAACTGCATTCATGTTGGTACAGAAAAAAATCAATGCCCATGTGACGTCAGTTGTCTTCTTTTAGTCTGGGCTGTCCACCATTTCTTACAAGCCCGAGACTGCAGGAGTGCAGTTTGGCCGCTCTGCGCCCTGATGAGGTGCTGCGTGCGCACAGTCCCGGCCATGCAGGACATGCTGGACCATCAGATGAAGCGTGGCATGGGTGTACAGAAGCCGCTTGTTTCACGTCAAGAAACAGAAGCGGGCAGTCGCTTTCATTATACATTACATCATCATTTTCAACACCATGGAACAGGTTCTCTGATACTTTGTTTTCATCCCAAACTGACCCCAGTTTCAGTCATGTTCAGACAGTGCACTTCTGATTAACATCCGTTTTAAAAGGGAAAGCCAAAAGCCAGATGTGTAGCCTCTCAGCGATGTAGTGGTCGACAAAATGTAACAGTGATCACACTAAGACACATAAGGTTCAACATATAGCAATATCAATGTGTATGACGTAAATTTATAGAATACATTATAGTTAGTGGCATTAAGAGCAAGTTCTAAAACTACTACTATAAAATGTACTGGCAATAGCACCAGTGTTGAAGGTTATGCATTAATATCAGCTCATTAGTATCAGTTACTTATTTCCTGCAAAGTTTACTATTCAAAATATAAATTTGTAAACTGTTAAGCACCTTTCGAGCTTTGTATTCATACTAATGCTGGTTTTGTGTATCTGTATTGTAATAATAATTAGCTTTAGAGCTTACAAACAAATTGATGAGGCATTTTATATAAGAGACAACTTATTACATATGCACATACAGAGTACTAGCATTTATGTGGAGATGTGTTTCAGTTCGCTCTTTAAGCTGTTTTTTATTTCTACTAACTCCTGAAGGGAAAATCTGAGTTCTTAGCTGCTAAATGCTCCATTGTGTTAACCAGCTTGTCACTAGCTTCACTGGAAAAAAAAAGGTTTCTGTGGCTCCAGACAAGGCTATGCTCAGCTATCACTTACAAAAGTGACTACAGTACAGACATTGTGGCAATACATCCAATAAATACTGTAAACTCCTTAGTATAATGTGATTATAAATTTACATCATAAAATAGAAATCATCTTTAAACAGGCAGCTGAATTCTGTTACCCAAATATAAATATGTGCTAAGTGAGATTAAATAAGTCTACCCCCTCTACATCTCTGTAGCTACAGCTCCTTAAAGTTGGACTATCTTAGGCATGCGATTCTAACAATGCATGCACCTTAATTTGTAATTATGTCAGCCTGCAGAGGATGAAGGGTGGACTATGTAAACAGATTTAGGTTAGTCAGAAGTGCACATTCTCCGAGATTACATCCTTGTGTTAAAAGGTATGTGAGTGCACAGTACTGCACAGTGCTTTGCATAATACACCAACCTGAGGCAGTATAAGCACATATTACATACAAACACAAGCAGTCAAAATGATGCCACACATGGGACTCCGAATTTCAGTGCTTGATGTACTAAGGAAGGAGGAGGCCACATAAACTGTGAACTTTGAGGTTTTTCCATTGTTTGCGTCACACATAACACAAGCTGTCATTTTAAATTTATGTAAATTAGATCACAGTGACTAATCAGATCAGTGCACCAAAACAGCATGAATAATATCCTGAATAATATACACGCAATAGAACAGATTAGCTTGACTTCATGGACTCCCTCTGTGCTCCTTGCATGAGACCCCGAAATGGCTTTTATAGTTTGTGCGCGGCCGTTATTTTAGCTCTAGGGTCCTCAGTGGCACTCAATGAGAAAGAAGAACATGCATGAGCTGTCTTTGTTCAGTGGTGCAGAGGAATCAATGTGATCATTGCTGACATGGATCTGAAACGCGATGGTCTACAGGCAGTTTAATGTGTCCCTCTCCTTTCTCAGTGATGGGCCTCGTGCATGCAGTCGCCTGCTGTATGTACCTAGGGAACGTACATCCATATAGGGACACTCACGACAGTTACATACAGTAGTGAGGTCGATGGCAGACACTCTCAGAAGGACATTGATTTGCTGACAGGCACTTGTGATCTTATGCTGTACCTACCTCCAGCCCTGCTGTCTCTATTCAGCAGAGCCATACACTGAGCTTTAGCTCAAGGCTTACAGAGAGGCAGCAGACAATGTGCCAGTGCAGACTCACTGTGTGATTGGCCATCAGATGTTGAGCCTTTTTACCTCCCTCCAAGCTACCCAATTGGAGAGTGAAACCATTAGGAATACATGAAAGGAGGGTGTGTGTGCTCAAAGCTTTACAGCCACACTTGATTGCATGGTAGTATGGGGGCATCAGCTGTGTGGAGGACTGTAATGCTTGATTGAAGCCTAAAGAGTCAGTTCACTCAAAAATCATTTCCTTTGTGGTATCTCACCAAACCAAAGATGACTTTGACCCACAAATAAAATTCCGTTCATCTCAATTCCATGTGTTCCAATCCTAGCACATACAACATGGCTAGATACCACAAAGACAAGAAGAAAAATAGGAATTTCTGTAATTTGGGGGAACTGATGCCTCTTACAGTAGCCACTGTATTGCGTGGAGTCTCTTTTATAGTCTTGCTTGGTGTCTGCACTATTTATGCTGCGCTGGATAAGGAAACATAGAAAACATAGTGTGTGGTATGACACTTTACTGCTATGTTGACAATATTGGGAGAGTCACTGCGGCGCGATCGTGCCAGGGCATTGGTTTGGCTTTTTGTGCTCTATCTGCATTGTTAGTTCCTGGCTGCTGTTAGTATGACTACCAAAGTGAAGGAAATCAATGATCACATGATCAAAGAGTTTAACCACACCGTTATAATTGTTGTTATGTTGTTTCTGGCAGCATATTTGTTTCTTTTTATTGACTTTCCATGTCCGCATCATCTGACCTTATGAAGCATTTAAGCGCCACAGCAGCATCTTAGAACTACTAATTCATGCCATGGATGTGGAAGGTGAAATTCTAATTCAGATGTCAGAAGGGAACAAGGCTAATTATCTTATTTGTAAGTGGTGACATGGGAAAGGAAATGGCCCTGATAATTTGTTACATACTAAAGAGGGGGTCCCAGCCACTGCTTGACTTCCAGAGGCCTCCTTATTCTCCTGCAGGCACACACAAGAGACATGGGTGCCATTGGCTTCTGGGAACTGTCAGAACCTACAGCGTGGCTCCTCAGCATGCCTTACAGTACATGAAGGCATCAGAGGTGCCATGAGATGCTGTCTCATGTCTGGGGGACATAAATCGATGGCTGTGAGGGTCTTTGCTGGGTTTCTTGCACCCTTGTACCCCTCCACCCTGGGTGTGAGCAAGCACAGGGGATCATTCCTACCTGCAGGTTCTTCCTCCAAACATTGACGGCCGCAAAGGCCAGCTGCATCTGCTTCCTGCGGGCGTCTTTATGGCGCTTGTAGGCGATTTCAATGAAGATGAGGAAGATCCCTGCTGCAATGCCTCCAGCCACCAGCATGAAGACCCCTGTTGGAGAGGGACAGAGGAACAGAAACAGAGCAGAGATAGAGATTTGTGAATTGGTGCTGTACAACAACACTGCCACTCCCACTGAGCATTAACGCATGGTCTGACTGTCATGCTCAGTGGTCGCCCCTCCTTTTTCAACCAGCTCCTACTGACGATGGCCGCTGTGAACCACTCAATATTAATAGAAGACCACAACTGCACAAAGCCACAGCACAAGATACTGTACGGCACACTTCCACAGAGCACCCACGCTGACACTAAAACAACAATTTGTAAAGGTATTGGACAAAAAAGGGCTACAGTACCTTACCACTGCAGTTTTTGTCCAATCACTTTAAACGCTTTCTCTATGCCATAAGGACCATACCTGCCATGTTTTCAAAGGTGAGTGTGGCTGGGGCATTGCTCCTTGAGTCACACTCCTGGTATCTCACCCAGGTTTTATCTAGGTCTTCCATGAAGCCGTTCTCATGAGAACTGCAGGGGGTTGGGGGTGGTGGGGAGAGAGGTGACAAAGTTAATACACACTGCAGTGATGGAACATCTGTGCCGCTTTCTCCCAGATAGCAACATAAGTGATACAAAGACAGCAGGACCGGTAAGGTGACAAACAGACATACATTCAACAGAGACAAATAGACAGAGAGGGGAGATACAAAGAGAGATGTGACATAAGGCAATGTACTGGATGGCTATAAAAGGTCAATGCATGACCATGAAATCATATAAATAAGAAACAGAAAAAGTCATACGAGTAATGCAGCTTTGGCTGGGACAGACCTGAGAATGGCCAGGGACACATTCTGTTTCCAGGGGCTGTCCTTGCGCATGCCTATGCCAAAGCCCGAACGGAAAAACAGCTCTCCCGTGGTCACCAGGTCGCACTTCTGCGAGGCTTCAAACTCCAGCACCGCAGAGTCCCAGATGAAAGCATGCAGCTTGCTGTGGGGGAGCGGGAGGGAGGAGGAGGAGGAGGAGGAGGAAGGAGGGAGGAGGAGGGGAAGGAGGGGGTTACGGTGCAACAGTACAATGATTTACATACACATTTACGGCTCCCACCCCTCTCTCTCGCACACCAGATCGTGTGTGTCATTCAGCGTTTACCAGCAATCTCTACCGCTGCTTATGGCCCAAATGCAATCCAATGCCAGATGGGTGAGGGCGCATCCCCCATTGGATTCCCCCCATCTCAAAGTTGTTCGTCTTGGTACAACCTGAAAAAGGGTGCTCCTGGACTCAACGTTAGCTCAACCTCACACTGTTGTCAGTGCTGTTGACACATCCACACCTGCTGCTGTCCCTGGATGTCTGTCTTGGATGGGTGATGGGCCTGAATCAGAGGGAAGGCTGCAGTAAGTCCTGCCACTTCCACCTGGTTCAGAGGTCCATGTCCCCTCCCTGCCCCAAGCTAACTCCACTGGCCCTGGTCTGTGTGCCTAATAGGTCGAGCAGCCGGCCGACACGTGCTGCGGTCGGCCCGGCCTGGCCGAGACTCACTTGTCACGCACGGCCTGGATAGCTTCGGCGGCACTCTCATAGTTGTGCTTCTCCATGTGGCGGTACATGGTGCTAAGCTCCACCTGCCGCCGGAAATAGATGTCCACGGAGCTCTGCTTGACCGTGGCGTAGATGAACTTGTCTGATGGGTTTCTCAGCTGCACAGGAAGACAAAGGCAAAACACAAACAGTCAAGTATTCATTGCCTAATACTTACTAATACCACCACAATGCACATAATATGGGTAGTAAGATGACTCTACACACCCTTGGGTCATTGATGCCGGTGATGCGCTCCTCAGGCCGGTCCAGCACCAGGAAGGCAGCCAGGTTGGCAGTATAAGAAGCCACAATAATCATAGCAAAACCAGCCCACACCATACCTAGGATTCTCGCTGAGAAGCTGCGCGGCGCACCTGTGTAATTAGTTCAAGTCATTTTCTTTGCAAAGTCACACTGGTAACACTATGTTAACTGGATACGTCTATATAACAGTACTGCTAACACCCAACTCAGCTTCTTCTGTCATTACCGTAACCAAAACTGCTGCAAATAGTTCCTGCAGGATCCTTAGCTCATATATTACAGCAAATGATAATAAACCTTTGACTCATTTAAAAATGACATAGATTTAATAACACGACTTTAAACAGGAGAAACAAAAAACTGCAAACCTCTAAAATACCTGACATGAAAAGGAAACACATGGAGATAAATGAAACAAGCTAAGCCAACACGTTTGTCTGTTAGAAGACAAACTGCATCAAAGTCTGTCATTACAAAATGTGATTTAAAAGAGATTCATTTGTCATCCTCGAAGAAAAACTCCACAATCAGGAAACACCTAGAGTCACAACCTCCTTGATGTTCATCTGTCTACAACTGCAAAACTGTAAAGATCAGAGCACTCAACAGGAAAGAAGGTAACATTTACTGCTTGGTAAACACTGATTGTCTATCTTCCTTGCTGGGATCTCACCTTCTCCTATTCCAGAGTTCAGCAACACTCCCCAGGAGAACCACATGGCAGATGATAAGGTGAGGGCATCTTCTTCTTCTTCTTCACTGTTTACTTTAAATCTTCCAAACGGGCTAGAGGGGAAAAAAGTGGGAGGGTTGCAGGGCACAATATTAGAAAATGCTGAGAACCTGTAGGGAGGAAAACCCTGCTGACCCCAAGCAGGGAAGGGAACTGAACATGAGCAAGCAAAGCAAAGAGGGAGACACAGTCCACAGAAAGAAAAAAGACAAAGACAGTGGCACAGGGACACAGCGGTGGGATGGTTAGAGTCAATCTTCACCTCTGTCTGTCTTCTTGTCCACACCGAGGGAAGATCTGCAGTGCTCAGGAGCGCATTTACACATGAATACACACCAACACACACAGATAAACACACACAGCTCCCCCTTGTACCTGAACCGGTCTAGTAGGTAAAGCATCACCGCCACCACATGCACCGATAGACCCACCAGCAGCCACAGTGTGCTTTGGAACGGCTGCATGAACGAGTCCAGTGTACTGCGAGGGATTTCCTAAAAACACATTTTACATAAAATACATTGTTATAAAACACATTAGCATTATTCACAGAACAACCATAGGACTTGAAATAATGCAAAGAGGCATGCTTTGCAGTAAACTCATTAAAACATATAAAAACAGTAGTAACATCTTTTAAAGAAAAGTAATGCAGCAGAAGCAGTCGTATCTGCATAAAAACTTACATTCAGCCACTCAAACATGTGGCGTCAAGGAATAAAAACGGCCTTATTGGATACAGGATTCCACAACTGGGTGATACATGTAACTGGCAAATAGCCTACTTACTTTTTTAACGAGGATGGTGAGACCTTGATATTTAAAAGGTTTGGAGAACTCGATGTACTGGGCTCGTTCGTTATTTATAGTCAGCGGGGCTACAATCATATCAGCCAGGCCCCCCAGGAGCTCTCCCATCATGCCATTCCACTCTTTCTTGTTACTGTTGTTCACCTGGAGTCCCAGAAGAACAGCGTTAACATGAGAATCAGATATCAACCTGCTGTTGTCTAGACCACAGAATCTTTCCATGCTTTAAGGATTTGGGTTAAGCCTAGTGGGGATATAAATGCTAGGCACGCTTCACATCTTTGAAACTGTCTCTCTCACTTATATAAAAAGACATTGCTATTTTCTGTGGTTTATGAGATGATAGAATAGACTCTACAAAATCAAAAATACACAATATTGTGCTTGTGATTTGCCCCTCACTTTTTTCTGGGTTAGAGCTGAATGTTTCCACACAGGAAATATGTTCAATCCATGCAGCGTTTCATCTTAAAATCTTAAAATGTCCTGTTTTTCCTCCTTTACTGTGTGAATGTTACAACTTAACTATTAATAATAAATTTATTTATACTACACCTCTATGCATCTGTGCTATAAAATACTGTAGTAAGCTAATATAGGTGGTTTAATGTTGAGGGAATAATTCAGACTTTTAAGAGTACAGGACAATGTAATGTAGCAAAACCTGATTTTGTTAGATATGTGTAAGATATTAATGTAATGCAAAAGCGAACAAGAGGGACATTCTCCCCTATAAATCCATAAAGGGCAGCAAGTTGAAGTTAGGCTATATATAGCTGAAATTGACATTGACATTGTCTTTTTAGGTCGCGCCTTGTGTCCTATTTGACATGTCCAAAGACAGACCCATTCCCAGGGGGTTGAGTAAAATGAATGACCCCTGACAAGACAAGATATTTTTGGTGAGTTTTTCTAATTTTCATATATCATAAAACCCTTTGGGCAGTGACAGTGAAAAAATGAATTTGGGACAGGACTGCTAGTTACATAGTGACATCAGAAGGTTTTTTTTATTGGCACAGCTGGTGCGGTGGCTTCACTGGGTTTTAGTCTTGTATAACATGATTTTGCAGATAAATACACAAATCTTGCTGGTTGTCTGAAATGTACATTAGTTGAGGCTGCTTTTTAAAAGCCTAATAATCATCTTCACATATGGTATCTACACAAATTAACGCAAAGTAAAGCATATATTTCATTTAATCTTTTTCCAGGTTACACAACCTGACACTTGCTTGAAGTGAAACTGAAATCAGAAATGGACGGAAGCTTGGTCATAAAGAAAAAAGATGGAGGAAAAGGTGCTGCGCTTCTTTTGTTTGAAATTACTATACTTTTACTGCACTATAGACATGTTCCCCTTTTCTCTGTGGTAGATATTAAAGTCTGTTTCATGTGATGTTGTGTTCCTTTCATAATACTAATTAGCATTTCCAAGCCAGTCATGGTGATTGCTGCTGCTTGCTTAATTCCCTAGTGCTGATGTTCAAAAACTGACACTAGATCAATGATGACTGGCAAATTCACCCGCTGGACCTTTGCAGTCTGTGTATCTTCTTTATAACTGCTTATCACTTCAGCTCTGAGTAGTCTGAGAGATCAGTAAAAGGCTAATGTTAGGTGAAGTACTGAATCTGCAGTATTACATGCAGCCTGTGCCTCACACAAAAACCTGACCAATATGACTGCTAATGTAAAAAACTAACCCGCTCCTGTGTTCCGAATTTCCCATCAGCCACCAGATGCACCTCATAGGTAAAGTTCATGGTCATAGCCAGCTTGATTAGGAGATCAATACAGAATCCGTAACAACACTGAGGTACAATTGGACGTCCTGTAACAAAAGCAACAATGGTTGTAAGTTACAATCACATAGGAGAAAATATGTTTGTTTTTTTTAATCCAAAGGCGGTGCGTGTGGACTGAACAAAATGAATTACACGGTACACAACCATACATCATACCGCACGCAGACCAAGCATGTCCCAGCATCCCAGCAATCACTCACTCTGAATGGCACTCAGCTACATGCATACATATATAGATACCTACTGCATCTATTGCATATATATGTATGCATCTCCAGTGGGAGTTTGGTAGGTGCAGTGAAAGCACAGTGATGATATGAACGTCCCTGATGTGTTACCTGGGATGGTCTCATTGGGCCCAGTGCAGATAACCTTTTTAATTAAGACTCCATTTAATGTCATTTCCTCCTTGCATGTTCCATCCGGCATAGTGGGTTTCACATACACAAATGGCTCCTGGTGTATCGTCACTATCTACAACAGATGGGACAGAACGCTGTTTAACACGTAGTGAGAGCTGGATCACATTGATCCACAGAGACTTCTGAGTGGTGCAGAAAGAGAAATGACGCATTTGTAAAACCCCAGTAGATACATAGATACCCATATACAAACTGACAGATACACATGGATGCACAAAACCAACAGATAAATGTAAAAATATCTGACAAGGATAAAACTAACAGATGAAAGTAAAAATAACTGACAAGGATACAGATGGATGTTCTTTGCAGGCCTAAGACAAATCTGAAGAGATAAAAGTCACAGTGGATATATCACTGCAGCCTTTATGAGCATAGATTAACTTCACTCCCCTCAGAGAAACAAATGTTAGTGCACTGTCCAAAATAACTATATCAGCTGGGGTCTGTACTCAGTCTGTGTAGACACAATAGTCACGTCGCTACAGCGAAGTGAAGGCACCCTACCTTTAATCGAGTGGACATCTGGAAGCCCTGTGGTTTCTCAGTCTCTCCTCCAGGCCAGATGATTTTCCGCTGATTGTTCATTACCACCTGCACGGGTGCCACACACATATACAGTATTATAGGTGAGTGCTGACAGAAGGCATGGTGCTGATGAGGCTCCAACACTGTGGGTGAGCATCACTAATGAGTCAGCTTTATATAACACAGCTCAGCGGTTCTTTTATTTATTGCATTGACCTCTGACTTCTGCTCATTTTTTTCATTTTATGAACTTATTACTATAACACCTACAATAATACCAGGGAAATGAGGTGCTGAGCCTTGCTGTTCTTATCATTGTTGCTTTTGCACTGTTTGGGCTTGTTAAATATTTACTTATTAACTCAAAATTCAAATATGATTAATATAGAAAGAAATACCTTAAAGGGCAATTAACAAGCTTTTTATGAAGCTATTAACTATATCATCATCAGCAGATATCAGCAATAATGTTAATGTTAAGTAATGTTAAGTTAAATGTAAATGTTTTCCCTCCTCCTTCATGTTGCACACCATGTTGCATATAAAACACATGACTAGCATTCTTTTTCAGATACATGTAGCTCCAGTTTGCCATCTAGAGTTTAATGCATCTAAGAGTAGACATATGTATCATCCTCTTGAAAAAAAACCAAAGCATGCTTCAGGAAAAAGCAAAAATATTAGACAATACTTAAGTCTTTCAAACCAAAATAACCTGGTAAATTCAATTTTATTTTTACGCTAAATACTAATACAAACAAAGCTCCTCTTAATTTTCATTTTAATTAAATTTCAGCAAGACACCTTCCTGTCTGCCTGTCAGCATTCAGCTATTGGTAATTTTATGGTTTTTGTTCTGCATGTTCCAATCCAGAGAGCAATAAATATTTAAAATCCCCCTCATATCCACCACTAGCTGTGGTGTTGTATTAGCTGTGGGTGAACTGCAGACTGCATAGACTGAGGACAGCGTAGCTGCCCTACATTAACTGCTTTGCAATATTGTTAAAAAACTGGCGCCGCGTGTCCAGCATGAATAACAGAAATGGATGAGGTACAGTACAACCTACTTGTGGGCAGTGAGTATAAAACAGGGATGGGACTTTCTGAAAATTTTATGAACTTGCTTCGCAGTAATGTGAATCAGGACAGAGCTGCCTTTACCTGTGTTCCGTTGTATATGCCGACTTGAATGAGTCGACTCTTCTGGTAGTTGAGTATACTGTAGTGGGCGTACTTCCTGTCGCCATCGTCATTAAACTCCACTCGTCCTGTGAGGCCCTCTGGGTATTTAGATGACATCAACACCCTGTGGGAAGCAGATAAAAATGATTATACGTGTGGATGAGCGCATATGTGGTCATGCGTGGATATTGTGTGTCATCAGTTAGGAGTGTAACAGTGCATGTTCGTGTGTATTATTCATTACATGGCTCTCTGTTGAGCTGAGATTATATCTGCTGTTTTTGTCACCACATCTGTTTGGAAGCAGTGCATTTAGTTAATGTTATAGTGCTTTGGAACGATTTTAGACGCTCATGAGGCTGTTTTTACATTACACTTCATCTGATCAGTTGTTAATATAAAATGGATATGGATATGAGCAGATTGAAGTTTACTGAAAAGTCTTCACACAAACTCAGTCAAACTTACCGTTTGAAGAGGGGTCCTGTTTTCCAGATGTTTGTGTTGCCCACACATCCTCTTGGAGGTTCTGTAATATTTTCCTTCTCAAAAAGCTCCTGGATCGACTGCGCCACCACAGCAACTGCATCATTGATATGAGCTGATTCGTTTTTCCCATTGATAAGCTGGAGGCCGATTAGACCTGCGACCAGTAATAAAGCCAATCACTGACCTGAGCAAACTGTAGCTTTTCTGGATCCTTTTGCAATGCATAAAGTGGAAAAAAACTTATAGGGCCTCCAATTTAGACATCCTGAATAAAGGTCAGACATCAGCTGTACAATCCATCTCGTTGCCCGTTAATGTCTTGGAGGATAATTCAGGATATATCCACATCTTGTCATTTGCGAAATAAGGCAACGGAAATAAATAGATCATTTGTCTGATGGTGCCACTGATGACCTTTTCACAGCATGTGTAAAGAGTCCCTTGAAGTTGGATCTTTTTTTCTCAGGCCCTTCTGAGTACAGTTTGGGGAATCACACACAAATAAAGCATCGTTCGTGTTACGACCAAACAAAAATACCATCAGACCTAAATTTAAACCAAAAGACAATCCAACTTCAGCTAAGTTTTCTGATTGCAACCAGGTCCATCAGTGTTGCAGACTCTTGGAAGAAGCTGCAGTTGGGGGGGGACGAGACTGGATACGGACAGGACAACAAACAATCTGCAGGGGTGGATTGTGTTAGAGTGCCTGGGGAAAAGACGCTTGATATTTGTGACCAAAAAGTGATCAAATATTGTGAGAGACTTGTGCAAAAGAACCCAGGAACAGAGAGAAAAAGGCTGTTGTAGCTTACCATTCTATCAACTCTCCCTTTATAATTCACTAGAAACCAGGATATTGATATGGCAGAATAGCACAATAAATTTACCTTTGGATAATCAGGACATAAACAGTTAAACTAAAAAATTGTGTAGGTACACACCACATTTAAACCTTTAAACACTCGATGCTTAAACGTTTAAATGCTCAACACAGAACAGGCAATTATACAGTTAATCATGTAATGCATTCATTGTTAAATGGTTAATCCCTCTAATCCTTTGTGTTACGATTGGCCTCTCAGTAAAGCCGGGGTTAACTCGTGTATTCCCACTGATCTCTGCTGGATGAACGTACCGTCTGGCGCCTCGCTCAGGGCTTTACCCGACATCTCCCGCTCGCCCACCAGCCACACGTAGCCAGAGCCCGTCATGTTGAGGAAGCGGGCAGCCTTGTAGACTGCAGCAGCATCTTCCTCGCTGGAATTTTCCATGTTGAAAAAAAAAAACAAAAACGTGATAGTTTTTCACATCAGAACATGTTGAATGAAAGAGATTTTTTTTTGGATAATGGTTAGTTATGCAAATAACTACGCATAATAATGCATACACAGAATGAAAATATAAAGAAGGCAATAAAACAGAACAAGACAAAACAACAAAAAACACTTTGATGACATTAAACCAAAATATATTTATAAAGAAGCTATCCAGTTGTGGTTATATATAACATGGCTTCAAAAAAGTTTGTATACAGTATTTTTGACTGACGCAAAGACAGAATATCAAATGTTATTTGTTCATTATGAATGTGATGCATGTTTACCACCGTGCTATACCACCTCTTCTTTAACCGGAGTCAGTAAGTGTATGGGATCTATGACCAGTTGCTTTGAAATCAAAAGATTTTTCCCATTCTTGCTTGACACAGGATTCCAGCTGCTCCACAGTTCATGGCCTCCTTTGTCATATCTTTTCAATGCTTACTGTAACGGCATCGACCACACATTTTTTCTTACCGCACCCTTACTTCTGAGAGACTCTCATCGATGCACATTTCCCTTAAGTCATGCATACCTGTTGCCAATTAACCTCATTAGTACCAGGTATCGTACCACCAGATATTTTACTGAGCATTACACAACTTTTTTGAAACATGTAAATAAAATTCTTACCTTGCAGACAGGATGATGACTCGGGCCTCAAGCTCTTTCGCCTCCAGCAGCAGGGCAGTTAAGTTAGTCTCCTGGCTGAACTGGAGGACTTTCTCTGCCTGTGATCGGGGCATAAGAAAGGTCAAGCCAGCTACTTTTCCCTACGTCAGACACCATGCTGCCTCTTTACCTGCTTGGTTTGAGCTTGGCCGACTTAGTTTGAAAACGGGAGACAGAGATTAAAAGGAAAGCGATCCAGGGGAACCGGCTGAACTAAAAAATAAGCTTGAAGGGAAAAAAAACTTTTGCATTTGTTTGCATGCAAACGGAGGGTTATCAAGGCTCCAAAGAAGGACGTGCATGTGTTAGGTAGGGGGAAGAAGAAGGTCAATGCAACCAGTAACGAAAAACGGGTGAAGGGGGGTGAGGGGGACGTTTTCCCCCAACAAAAAACTGCTGAAAACTAGGAAAGTGCTACAGAACAGGAGCAAGTAGCATCTGGGAAACGGTTTTGTCCCACTCTACCGGTTCTCCACAAAGGAATGGACTTGCAAACTCTTTTTTTGTGAGTGTGTGTGTTCTGAGTACATGCATTCCTTTATTGAAGGAGAAAATGAAAATGATAAAAGCGGGGCGCTATTTACTGATTTCTTTTTTGTTCCTGAAATGACCGACTTTTCATAACAAAACCATTCTTCATTTAAATCATAGGGAAATGTCTCAAAGTAAAAAATAAAGAAAACACGTGCTACCAAGAGAGGGGCATTTCTGGGTCGGCTGGTGACTGGTTTGGGCTGGTTTCTAGTTGCTACGATTGGAAAGTTGGTGGGCGGCGTGCATTGACCATGCAAATATACCTTAGGTCCTCGCTTGTTGTCATAGGACAGTTGGTCGAGGTTTTCATAGTTCCTTTTTTTATTCTGATGAGTAATGTGCACAGAGAAAATATGCAGACACAGAAAAATATTATAAACAGTTGAAAATGGAGGGCAGTAAAGCATTCCAACAAATCTCCACTTTTCTGCTTCAAATTGGGATCTTTAACAGAGGGGCTTGCAAAGAACATCAGAGATCACCGCTTAATAATAATAATGAGATAATGAAGTCATCTATTATTATAGAAAATATAAAGTATGCCATCAGTGATTGTATCTTCACCATATTGCAAACTAACCTTACACAACACTTCTATTGTGTACAAATATGACCAACAAATATGACCATCAAAGAGCGCTATCAGATTCTTAAACTCAACCGAGAGCTCAACAAGTCCACAGTGTGAGGCCATTTTTGGCTTCCTAAAAAACATGATGTTTTGCAGTATGTAAGTAATGTGTAAATTGCAAATTTATCCAGCTTTAATTTTGCTGTCACCTTCAGAAGCTGTGACTACTTAACTTATAATTAACTCGTCTGACCAAACACTTGAAAATACACATTTCAAGTGTAATTCAGTTCAAGTGAACATGGTAGCTCAGTGGGTACAACAGTCATCTTCAAACCCAAGGGTGGGTAGGTCGATTCCCAGTCCCGTTTCCCAGTGTCTTGTCCTTGGTTAATCAATTACAAATCAAAAAGTACAACAGTTATAAAGCAAACAGCTCAGACTCTGATATTCTGTGAGACAATATACTGTATATTTTCTAAATATAGTCCAAAGTGGTCTGGTCTAATTTCTAAGCAGGTTTTGATGATAGATAGTGTGTCAACAGTGGAAAATTCACAAGTTTAAGTACACAGTGCACACTGAAAAACGCCAGATTTTTAGTGTGTTCATGTTTACGTTACTGTCCTGCAGTTTACTGTGTGGGTAAGGAAGCTTTCCTCGCAGCTGCAGAGAATTGACATTTGTGGATGGTAGCGAGACACCACCAGAAAGATCTTATAATAATAAATAAATAAGTATTAAATCTCTAGACCAACATTTTTCCTTCTCTCAGTAAAATTCAGTTTGCAGTGGCTCAGAGTTGCAGTTTGATTGATGTCTGCATGTATTGCTATAAAGACTAAGGTATTTAGTCTTTTTGTGTGCTTAATGTGAAAATATATAAAGAAATATTTAGTACCTGCTGTGTATTATTAGTTCCTAATATGAATCTGAGAGATCACACAAAATCCTCACTCTCAATAGTTTCAAGGCAGAGCAAATTAAATGTGGACCACTGAAAACCGGAGGTGCTGCCATTTTGTTCTATGAAAAGAAAAACTTGCTAGCTGCGCCCGTGGATGTTTTGTGCGAGTGGGATGCTGGACTCCAGATGGTGTCCTGTCACTTTTAATGAATTTTGAGCCAAAAAGGTTTAGTAGCTTCCATAAACACAAGCCAGTGATTGAGTCCTTGTTGTGCAGCCCACTGGAAATGTGTTAGTGTTTACCCGCTAGCCCTTCTCAGTTCACACAGGGACCACTGACTTTCCATTGCGGTGTGACAGAAATGAAACTCACTTTTGTAGACTTTGTGCTTTACAAATAAAAAGCCTCATTGGATTAAAATTAAAAGAACAATCTTGTTTGCAGTTCAAGGTGTTGTGTCAACAAATTTACCATTGACTGAATTTTGACCACTGGGAAAAATCTGCAAGGCTGAGTGGCAACGGCATAGAAAATACACTCTTAATACACTCGTGGTCCTGCCTGTGATAGGGAGCCATTTTGTAGGCATATACATCATCTTTCTGCTTCACAGCGTTTCTTGCACAGCTGTCTGGCCACACAGCTCACACCTCAATGCACTCTGGGTCTGACTCCCTTCCTCCACAAAGGCAACACTGACCGTGCATTACTACAGTATTTATACAATATTGATAACAAATATAATCCCAAAAATCTTACATTCACAACATCTGACAGATCTGAATATGTGCTGTACAAGCATGGTGCTATTGTGATGTTTATGTGGACGGATGGATTTTGATGTATTTGAACAATTTTGACTACAAATGCTGAGAGGTTATTGCTAACTCTTAATTCATTGAATGACATAATATTTTTATCTCTACAGTATGTTAATAATTTGTCAGTAGAATTACAGGTAATTCCATTTATTTCAGAGATACTGGATGACATGGATGTGGATGGTGGAAGATAAGTGTAAAATTGTAGGAAACTATATTGTAAATAAGTAAAATATGCCAGGAAGGATATATTTGTTAAAAAAAACTATAGACTCCTGTCTATGCACAATGTTCTTGAAGCAATGCAGATGAAAAAACAGTCTTTGTCTTTTTTCCCCCACAAGTATTTTTGAGTGCTCTATTTTTGTATCCTCAGTCAGACATTAATATTTCATGTAGTTTTGGTCACGTTTGTGCTCAGACTAAGTCCACCGTGTCCAAAGCGTCCTTGCTTTTGGTGACAGTGATCCCCTGTGATTGTGTGACCTTGCTAACAACTTGCTTGTGAAGCTAAATATAACATCTACGTACATCTTGAGTTTATGCAGCATAACAAGGTGATTATCAAGAATAACACCTCTGTCTTTTAATTAGAGCATAATGTGCCAAAGGTGCAATCTGCCACATCTATAGGCGCCATCTAAGATACAGTTAATGCTGCCTCTATTGTAACCGACACCACCATCCAAACAAACATATAATGAAAGAGCTACGAAAGGTTTTCCTAACCTTGCTGATACGGTGGCACACATGGGATGTCAGACCAGAGGCAAAAATAAGCTAAGTAGTTAGTCAGTGCAACTTAATCAACAAGCTGCATGTGAATAAAACCTGGTCATGAAATGTGATCTTCACTAAAGCCATAAATGTCAACACACACATTTATGAGTTAATTAAACACCGTTATGATCTTTATACCTTTATTGAACACACCCATTAAACATACACGGCTGACGTCTTAAGAATGTGGCTGAACTGAAGCAGTTTTGTCAGGAGGAATGGTCCAGTTGTGGAATCCACAGCTACAGAAACTTTACTTGAGGTTATTGATGCCAGAGGTGGTTCAACCAGTTATTAGAACATTATTGTCAGTAGTTTTTTGCACCATCAATTTGTATGTTTAATGGGTGTGTTCAATAAAGTCATAAAGATCATAACTGTGTTTAATCAGTTTAGAAATATTGCAGTTGTTGATTGTTGTGACTTGCACCAGTTTATGCAGGAAACCAGGAAACTGCAAACAGTGTTTTTCTTTACGCTGTATTTTTTATGTTTAATTTCCATATTAATGACACATATAATACAGATATTATTAAAAAGATAATGCTGCCATTTTCTTATTGTGTAGGATTCTATGTAAAGACCAATAGTGTTAGTATCTCAATAATTTATGACTTCTGCTTTTTCTTGTCTGTGGCTGTCGGCTGTTCATCCCTATTGTACTACACAAGTAAAGCCTTAAAAATGGCTCACCAAAGTATTGTGTTTTTTTTTAAATCCCTAAGATGGACATTGTGGTCTTTATCAAACATTACTCAAAGAAGAATATAAAGTGCCTTAGGTGGCGACTAATAAAATATAAAATCAACATGGAATATATGGGACTCGCTCGAAATAAAATTTCCTTTTCTTTTTGCTCTTTGTTGACAGCGAGGGAACAAAACAGAATATTGATTTGATAGCCATTTTATTTGTGCTGTGTTGGGGAGATTTTCAAATGAACCATGCTCAGAGTCACAAAATTGCTTGAACTGCCCTGCAGTCATAACTATATATAGGCACAATTACTGAGAGTTGCAGCAACTTCTCTCAGCATTATGGGACTGAATAGGATTCACAGATGGGTTCATTTTATGATCCAAACTCAGACTATACAAACATAAAAGGAACTTACAGGGTTCTCATCAAAGGCTTTTAATACACAAATCTCTCCTCTCTAGTGCAGGATGTGAGTCCGTACTACATTATTTGACTTTCAGAGTTATCATTTAAACTGCACAGATGTGGTTGCACTGTGAGTATGATTAATTCAGATGATTGAAATGTTATTTTATGTGTGGCAGTTGACCAATACTGATCCTAGTCACTTAATTTAAGCAGCTTTCACTTTAACTGTCGCTGCCTTCTTAAAATTACCTCAGGTCTGTGTCATATTCAGTGTTTCTTCAGCTTCTGATTTAATTAAATCTGTGAATCGAGACTCATTTCATTCTGCCACACAATTACAGCAAAGAGCCCCAGAGAGGGACAAGTATGGCAGAGTATAAAGAAAAAAAAATATCCCAAGGTAATTTCATCTTATTAAATGGAAGAACTAGATGGCAGTTGTTTTTCCCCTCTCTCTGTCTGTTCCTAAAGGGCACACATCATCGTGGTCTCAAGTCTGCTTTGGCTCAAAGAAGATCAGCATTTTACTGACCCAAATACACAGCTGAGAGCTACACTTAAAATGGATGCATCAGCAGTATCTGAAAAGACGAAAACATATCCCATGCGAACATGACTGCAATAAACACACGGCCTCTGTGCACAGTACAGTAACGAAGCCTGCCACTCGTCACGCACTGAGCTCACCTAACATTCAGCATGACACCAGTGCAACACTTCAACACTTCAGTCTGTGATGGTTTGCAAAGCCCCATGTTAAAGTCCACTATTTGGCTCCCAATGTGGATAGACAGGATTATTAGGACTATGGCGAAAAGCAACGTGAAGATGAGCAAATAAACATACAAACTCTTCAGATTAGATCACATTAGACGCTGTTGATGTCTTTAGGAATGTTAGCCAATGTTTACACAATGGTGAGAAAGAGATGTGGCCACATAACAGAAAGGAAAACATTACATACATAGAAGACCTCTGGGGTTTAAAAACCGTACACACTCTCACTCTCATGCTAACGCACTCTGAAAGGAGGGGGGGCATCTCACCTTTGTTTCTCTCTCCTCCAAGAGGGTCTCAAGCCTCTTTTGGGCAGCCCGCCCCTCGTGGTCATCGCTTACTATCAGGATGATGTGGTTCCAGTTGAACTCGCGCATCAGGTCGAACCACACGTGTGCCTGGTGGGAGTAGGGAGGGACGGTCCGCAGGAAGGACAGGTGGATACTCTGAGGAGTATGAAGCAGGAAATGAAGGGATTAACACTCTGACTCAAAGAATGTGTCCAAAATCACTGAATCATATTAAGTCATTCACTATATATAATAATCTGTACACCCTGTAGTCCACTCGTTAGTGAGGAAATTAAGAATTTGGACACTCATATTTTTTATGTGGAAAATGATCAGCCATGCAATTTTTTTTTTTTTTTGCTTTTAAAGAGTGGAGCAATAATATTTAACAGTTAAAAGAAATGTATATATAACAATAATACAAAATGTAGTGTTTTTTAATAGAATATATTGCTGTATGATGTGTCTGTAAAAGTCTTAAGCATATACAAGGCAAATCATATTTACCCAGAACAGAACCTTGTGGTTCACCACATAGTTGAAGTGTATGCTGTTTATAATTTGGAGACAGAGATGGATTTTTGTGTATGGTTGAACAATAACATGTTAAAAATAAGTAGGTCCACAACCAGATATCCAATAACCATTAATTACTGTAAGCACACAAGGACTGATCAAACTAATCACAAGTTTAAACAAAGGAGATGGTAAAACATTAAAGGGACAAGAGAAAGCCTTGATACCGTTAACTATTATCTTAAGGAGCAACATGGGAGATAAACTGGACTGCTGGCCATCAGATGCAGAGAATAGATGAAGAGACTGAGGGGTTGAACTTCAGACATCCTTGATCTCATCCACCAAGAAAGACAGAAACTTGTGCCGTTCTACATGGCCATTACAAACTATGTATTTTTCCATTTACCTTTGAGGATCAGTCTTTACTAATACTTGCTTCCAACATCTGAGTTTTCCCAGAAGAGAGGAGACTGTTAGCAGCACATTAATGTTTACAGTCTTAGAATGACATTTTCTATTCACAGAACCTTCGGGTCCAGTTAAATCTCTGAAATCCATGCATCTGATTACCTTTAATTGTCAAGATTAAGAGATACAGTATGTTGCTGACATAAATAGCCCTACAACTGAGTTAAGTCCCTGGCATTTTATTTATGTCATGCTTTAAAGTTTCATTTTTGTAGCTTGTATTCAGTGAAAACATTACTTAAGTCAGCAGAATTATTAATGATGTTCTTTCAATTTTTATCTGGAAACCCATTTAATCATAGCTGCCTTAATGGACAGTGATGGGACGTTTAATCTAGGAAGCTGTGGAAGCCGCCCCAGGGGAGCTCCTTACTCCCTCACACTCTGTTCACTCTCTTCCTGTTTTCTTCTCTCTCTATCTCTTTGCATCTCTCTCATCCATCACTCACCTTGTCAGAGTAGATGGACATGCGGGTGGTGAGCCCCACCACAGGGATGCGGTAGAAGCCCGCAGTGTAGGAGACAGGCGTTGGAGTGAGGTGGTCATTGGACTGTGGCGGGTGACTCACTAGGATAGCGTAAACCTGCAGAGACACCGATAAAGAACACTTTATCATTCTGACATTGGCATTAAAATAGAGTGTTAGTACCAGCAGTCATATTGACATAAAGAATAAAGCCTTAAAGGCATCAATTTTAAACGTGTGTTTTTTTTCTCTGTTTTTTATGGGAGATAAGCAGCAAAACATATAATTCAAAACATAACATATAGTGAATATTTAAACATAGTTGATCACACACAAAATAAATTAAATTAATCTAAATTCTTGTGGTATGTGGATATAATTTTAAATTGATGGACGTTTTTGTCTTTCACTCAAACAAAGTATAACACATTCTTTTGCAAATGTATTAAAAATCTAATTATTCAAATTATTTGCTGTTCAGGTGCCTTTTGTTTCCTTTAAGTGGCATTAAAATGTATCCAGAACTGGACTCCACTTCTGTCAAACTGAATTGATTAAAAACAGTTTAAGAAGGTACACAGCATGCCAGGACAAAAATCCATGAATTCCTCGGGCTGAAGAGACAAAGCAAAGTAAAGTAAACAACAGCAAACAATGCTCTGACGACTGTACTGTTTTTTTTTTTTTAAAGCTTTAAGTACTTTTTTAAACACATTTGTTACACATACATATATGAATGATATTTACACTGATAAAGAGGTGACTTCAGCATGATGTAGAAAAGCAGTTGTTGCTAAATAGTGCGACCTGTGAAAAATAAGTCAAACAAATCTAAGCCAGCCTTACTGGGAACATCTTTTTCTGACTCAAGATGAATTTAAGTTGTATGTGCTTTTAATTTGATTTAGCCATCTTTGAGTGTGTGTAATATGTTGTATAACCGGTTAAAAATAACATTTTCGGACTGTGTAAAGTCTACTTAAATTTTAGTCAGGGATGAATTCTTCTATAACAAAGAAATAGATAAGCAAAGAAATGTGTTCCTATCTTCAAATGTCTTCGCTGTGGACACTGGCAGGCTATGAATTTATGGCTGTTTGGTTTAGTCTTAGCCCATGCATTAAGCAAACCGAAGCTGTCCAGCTACTCCAGCAAAACAACCTCTGTGTGCCCGTCTTAATGCTCAGCCTTGAGAAACGGGTCTGAGGTGTGATGGAAGGGGAATAAAGTTGGCATGGCTGTGCAGGCATGGATTATTGGATATGTGTAGTCCGTATGGTTGGGTCAAAAATTGGGTCTATCTTCCAAGGACTGCTCCCAGGCATCTACTGCTCCATCTGCCACAGACTTTGCTTTGCAGTGACTATAAAAAGCCAATCTCATCTAATTAAACCTTTTGTAGACTTTCCGTCTGAATTAGGTGTGCTACTGTCTCATTTACACAAGGTATGTGTGTGTAGATCTCAACTATTGTTGGTGTAATCACACCCTAATGAGTGGATTGTGCACTCATGCTTAGGGTGAACATGTGACAGGAGACTGGATGTGACAGTGTTATTCTACAAGCCTGTATCAATTTAGTCATTACACTAAGCAAAGGACTGAGGACATAAAAGCAGTCCTGAAGCTGTGGGTGTTTTTTTTTTTTCGTATGATGCCTAATTATGTGTGTGGGAGAAATGAGAGGGAGAGGGACTTCACGCCCCAACATGCTGTGACATAATGCCTTTTAAAAGCCATGTAGAGCAAAGGGTCGGTGCATTTGTGTTCTGCTTCAGTGTTTTAACAACTCTCAAAGGTGCATACACACTCATGTCGCTAATGTTTGCGGGTTACGCAGCACATGCATGTCTGCGATAATTTTGTACACTATGTGCCTGTATAGCTGAAAAACCTTCCTGGCAAAACTACTTTTAAACACTGAGCTCAGTGAAGCATAACATTTTACCACAGCATCGCATTATACAGATTGCAGCTGAGTGATCCACACCTGAAGGCCGACATACAGGCTCACTTTGCTCCAACTGTCCGTGTCAGCCTCCTCATACCAGACACACACACACACATTAACGCACACTGAAGGCCACGTTGTTAATTGGAGATGATGTATTGCACATGTTCAATCTGTGCTGGATCCTTTTCAGTTCAGTAGATCTGCAGCTGTGTGTCCTGAATTGTACAGTTGCCCTGTCATCTGAGCTATGCCCCAAAACCAAAGCCTATTTTTGGATGTCTGTAAAACAGATGGGTCCGTGGGGAGTTCATATTAGAACTACACAAAGTGGACGTGTAACGGTGTTGAATGGATGCCAAATTGGGCAAATGACAGACTTGTACTGCATAATGCACTGGCTGCTTTGGTTTAGTGTTTCAGTACATTTTGGTAACATGCATATGTACAGTTAGTCTGTTAGTGTGAGGTGAAGTAGACAGCCTTTACACTGTTTAAGACTGATGGTGAGCTTGTCATAGCAACCAATCTGGTCTCATATCCACTTCAGTGACACTTGAGTGAGAAAACACATCAGATTATGACATGGAAACGCTTCCTGCACCAGCTTATTATGGCAAGGCAGCGAGATTTCTGCAGAGTCTAACAATCAAACATCTTTACAGTTTGGTGAAAGTGTGCTTGGATAAAATTTAACTTGAGTTACGGGCTCTCACTCAAAGATGAATGAGAGAGCCTAATAAAAGAAAATATGTGAGAGATGGAGGAGACGATGCGGAGATGGGAATAAACTACCTGACTGGAGATGAGGTCCTCGCAGACGGAGAGAGCCATCTGTATGGCGTTGGGTTTATGCGTTACGGAGATTGCGGTCAGCTTGAATTTGTCTCTGCCGTACACCTGGTTGGCCTGGGTCACAGCATCTTTGAAGACCTGCTCGTACCTCTTCTGGCTCAGGACCGCCCCGATGTTCACGATTTTCGGCTCGCAGCCGGCCCGCGCGCAGGAGCACGAGAAGAGCACCGCCAGCAGAAACAGGCGCATCGTGTGGACCACCAAACAGCACAGTGCAGCCCGGTCGCTTTTCTCCCCGGTGGCGGGTCGGCTCGACCAGTTTCTGGACAGCAGCACGGCTCAGCCAGTTGAATGCACAACTGCAGACACGATCCAGGTGGGCGGTGTGAACGAGCGAGGAGGGGGGATAAGAGTGGAAAAATGGGTGGTTTTATGTGCAATGCGCAGGAATTTGAACGATCATATTAGGTGCAAGCTGTCAACCAAGGAGTCCAAATAGCATCGTCCACCTTTTTTTTTTTTTTTTAATCTGTGCTTTGCCTTGCAGAATTGCTCAGACGTCCCTGCGCTCTCGAACAAAGAGTTAAACCATAGCCCGAGCTTCCAGGCGGCTTCCTCCCCGGGCTGGGTATCGCTTCCTTCAGCCGCTGCTCCGTACTCTCTGTGCGGACTGGTCACACCGATGCGTCGCGGGCTGGTCGCTCTGGGCTGAGCGGCTGCTGTCCTTGGTGCTGACAGCTGTGCATGCGCGCCGCAGTGGTGCTGCGCGCTCCCGCCGTATCAGCTCCCCACTCTGGGTTTTGCGTGTTGGCGTGTGTTGCGCTGCTGCTGCTGCTGAGAAACACAAGGCGATCGTGTGGAAAATACACGCACTTGTTCAAAATGCACTCAATCAGCATGTGATTCATAACAGTACATGAAAGGTAAGGTCATTAAAGGCAGCACACATGCGGTGTGAAGTTGCATACCTACAGGGCATGGAGAAGCTGCAAATTTAATTCAGATTAATATGTGGGCTTTGTTAATACACGTGATGCGATGCGTGTGCAGTGAAAACCAGACGGTTGTGAATAATTTCCCCCAAATCGCCCGATTGTACAAGAGCAGATGGAGAAGAAGGGGGAACTGTTTCTTTCAATCTAACGGGTTTCAGGTCAGAGTTGAGATGTGAGCACGGGATTTGACGGGAGTCATTTTCCCGCTGACTTATCGTGTACAGCTCTCTGCGTAAAGTGGACTGACCCCGTGGACAGCTCATTAATCACGCGGGACGCCAGTGACATCCGTCTCTCCACTCGTCACACTTCGACATGGACAGACCCGCCTGTCTTATGTCTTTAATCATGCATGTGTGTGTGTGTGTGTGTGTGTGCGGACACACAGCGAGATGTTGTGTAAGCTCTTGCCCCACGCTTTGGAGTGTTTAAGTCACTGTTGGGAGCATCCCTGCAGCTAGATACACGAGCAGGATCAACCTCCCGGTTACCTAGGAAACAAGATTTTTTTACAACGCAGACGCACGCGCGCGCGCACACGCGCACGCACTTTTCTGTTCAAATATTGTGCGGCGTGCCGACAGTGAGTTTATTCATCACAGCAGGAACACATCCAAACGCACAAGCTTAACAAAACGGACATTCACACAAAGATGAGAAGATATTAACTGTATAAATGAGGCCAGTGAAATCATTGAACGCTGTTCTGAATTATAAATCACACAACACCGTGGTGTGTCTCTGTGTTGCAGTGAGCTAATAAATTAATCACAAGGTTGAAGAAAAAAAAAAATCAACATTCATCAGCTGCTGGCTGTGTGCTTTCAAAACGACTTTCTTTCCAAAAAGATTTGGTTAGTTTTTGAAAAATGATTTTCCTAACATTACATTAATGTAATTTACGTGCAGAGTTAAACGGGACATTGAACAGGCCCATGGGCAACTGGTTAAATAATTCCTCACCTTTTAACATTGTGTTTTTGTGCCTGGAAGAAAAACAACTTCACACAGAAGCCTGGTATAATATTTGAATAGAAACACAAATAATTCACTGCTTGGATAAATACTTGTATTTTCCATTGCTGCTGACACAAAGCATAACAGAACACATTTGAGCAGATTCATTTTTAATGCACACTACCAGTCAAAAGTTTGGACACATACAGAAATGACTATGTTTTTGAAATAGAAGCAGATTTTTTAACATCAAATTCTAATCTGAAATACAATGTAGACATTGTTAATATTAAAAATGACTATTGTATATAGGAACTGTCTTTTAAAGGAATATTTACATAAACATACAGAGGCCTATAATCATCAAACATTAGTATTGTAATGGAATATATATGTAATATAAGAGGATAACTGATCATTATAAAACCATTTTGCAATGATGGTAACACAGCTGAAGACATGGAAAAGATGGAAAAGCCTACGTGTGTCCAAACATTTCACTGGTAGTGCAGTTCAGGTGAATTGATATTATTTGCAGATCTATGGATCTAAAATGGTATAAGAATGATAACACCTTAAATAAAGTAGTAGCTTGTTTCAGAGCTTGTGAAATGACTTTCTCAGTGGTTAAAGTTTACAGTAGATGTTCATAAACCACCGTAAAGCCAATGAAAACTAATAATTTATTGGAGTTCTCAAACCATAAAAGCATTGTATTTATGATTATTAATGATCAATTACAAAATGTAATTTACAGAACAGCAGTTACAACTTGAAATGTCCAATAACAAATAAAAAAGACTGGAAGTTCAGGTAAAAAAAACATTCATAAAAACAAAATAACAATGTAGTTTGGAGGGAAAAAATAATCTGTAGTATAAACCTGACAATAACACAATATGAACAAAATACACTTCCTGCAAAATGACAGAATGGAGGAGGCAAGTCCCTATACCGCCATCAAACAACTGAAAATAACTAAAGAAAAAATAATAGTATTGAACATAGCAGCTAATGATTACCCTCCCAGCCTCAGCATGACTGCCACAGCCAGTTTGTATTAAACTCACCACTTATTGCATGGCTCTGACAGAGTGAAGGCCTCTTATTAAATTAGGGTTAGAAGCCCTCCTCTGCCTCTCATCCAGCCCACTCAGACACTGCTCACACATCATTAAAACTGGACCAATCTACTCGGCTGCCATTATATAATAAGTTTGCTTGTTTTCTGCTGGAGCAAAATAATGTAGAGTCCTAAAACTGTCCAGCTCAGCGCGACTAATGCGCAAAAATAAGCTCAGGCAGCCGATCACACCAAGATCATTGCAGGCTTTTAAACTTAAGTGTACACACATCCCTGCTAATCCACACGGACACACTCTTGAGTTCACACTTTGAGCTGTCCTCCCACACAGAAAGACTGCAGACTCATACATCACCCACACAGTCCTCTGCAAAGACAGGGATGTTTATGTGTGTAGTTCACTGTATGTGTTTTAATAGGTTTAGGTAAGTACAAAAACAAAACAAAACAAATGCCATTACTGTCATTTAATTAGGACAATGAATGAACCAAGGCAGTTTCAGTGTGCTTTACATACACTTAAACTATAAAAGCAAGCTTTAATGGTAAAAAGAGGATGTACTGTAAGCATATACGGAAAATATATGTCAAAATGTAAGGAGTCCTTAAGATGTCAATATGTACTCACAGTTCTAACAGACAATTAAACTATCAACTTATTCAACTGAACACACCAGTAAATATAAAATATAATATAATATATACAATATTATGTGAAAGAAGGAAGGGGGCAGACGCTCTGAAGACAGTGTAGTGGGACAGGCCAGGTACAGGACTGACAGAGAGATTTAAATGCAAGTGCATTGGGAAAAAGTGAAGAAATGAGCAAAAAATTCTGAATGCCAACCTGCAGTAAAGACTTTTATATAAAGAATCATAATGTTAAGACTTTGACCTTTATTTATTTGATTTGTTTGCTGTGTTCAGTTAAAGGTTTGATCAAAATGTTACATAGTAACTCTGTATTTCTTTGTAATATATAAAAAATGCATAAAAAATAAAGCATATATGAAAACACTGAATAAAAATTTATTATCATCAAATAAACCATTCATAATTGCTAAATTAGGCTAAAATATAAGGCTCAGAGTGATCCAAAATGAAGAGATATAAGGGAGCCGAGCCAAAAGAGCTGAAGCTTTGCAAACAGCCGGACTTCCCATCACTATCTTGGGCAACCTAAACTACTTGTAAAGTTTTTAGTGGGTAAACACTTGACCCTGTTGACTTCTTCCATTTTAAAAAGTTTTTCTTTACCACATTTAAAAATGGCACATTTTCTAAATGCAGTAAAGAAGAACTGTTTTCTTGGAAGCTAAATCTTCGACTGCCAACTGTAACTGAAGCAAGAACTTGGCGTGAACAATCCCCCCTAATGTGAAAGGAAAAATTGATCAGGCCTGCAGCCCACCACATGGCTTTTCAACATGTTGGGAGTTGAGAGATCCTGGAAGAGTCTTTGTGTTCTCTGCAGCATGAATACTTCAGCTTGGCATTGGGAACAGCAAGCAAGAAAGCAAAGACTGTGGGGGCTCACACATGTATAATTTATGAAAGGACTTAACACTACATGAGAAACTCATCAGATAGGCAGGCATCCATCTGCAGATGACTCATTGAGGCAGTCCTTTTCTAAGACCTCCACTCTCTTTATCCCAGAGCTGGCAGACCATCACCCAGCTCCCCACCTTTGATCAGACGATGTAGGCAAAATGCTTCTCCATCTATTCGAGTGACCCTCGCTTATCTGTTATAATACTCTTCCTCACACCATTCAACATGAACACATTCAGCTAACAGCAAATGTATTATGAAAAACACTCAAGAGCAACACGAGGAGCTGAAGTCATGCAGTTCATGGACTTATCTGCTGCTGTCATGCTAAGCTCTAAAGCATGTAGGAGTGTGACATGTTATGTCTGTTTTCTTTCCTCCCCTTCACTTTGTGTTTCACGCATGGATAATTATTCAATCAGTGTCACTTTTGGCTATTATAAAAACATGAAGCTACCTTAGTCTCTTTTAGCTTTGTGGAACATGTTTTTACAGGTCTTAAGTCTTAAATTAACTGAGGGAAATTCTTTGAATTAAACTGAAATAGAAAAAGTCACTCAAACAAGGCACTTTGCAAAACACTAATAAAGGTCACCAGCTAAAGTTCACTTAAATGCTAAAATGATTTAGCAATTTAACAGTGATGTTACAGTATGGCACATGTGCTTTTAGGTTGCTGGGTGTCAGCTAAGCTAGATAACCTCACAGTCTTCCTGAGTGATCCAGTGATGTTAAACACAAAAAACACGAGATGAAAATAATGCTATGAGAATAAAAGTATGGTGTCTGGAGAAGTCTGTGTATGAAGCTAGCTAGCTAACTTTAGTTTGTTAGCATGCTAAAATGCTGAAACTCCATATTTCATTTTAGACTTTATTTAAAATGATATATATATATATATAGATATATCTATATCTATATATATATAGATATAGATATAGATATATCTATATCTATATCTATATATATATATTTTTTTTTTTCCCGGCCTGTCAGTAACACAGATGACACATGAGAGTGTGTATGTGTAGCTGTGTTGACATCAGTCACGGCTTTTTTATTTTATTTTAATTAATTAGGATTTTTTTATTTTTACTTATTACAATCACGACGGACAAGACTGGGGATGGAAAAGAAAAACAAGGAAAAAATAAGTTGGGGAGAAAGTCAACAGAAGGAAAAGGAGAGAAAAAAAAGGAGAAGGAGGAGGATAGAGAGAGGGAGAAAAGACACAAAAAAGAAAAGACATTCTGCTTCAATACCTGCTGAAGAAAAAGACAAAAAAACAAAAAACAAAAAAGAGACAACAGCAGAGAAATCACAGCAACAACCAACATCAGTATGAATCACAACTAGAACTAATATTACAAGATATGTTTAGAAGCAGCAGCCGATCAAGACAGTGTGTGTCTGTGAGTACTTGTTTGTACACCTGTGTGAACACCTGTGTGTGTTTTTTATTTAGGTAGAGCGGCAGACAGGAAACATGGGAGATGAGAACGGGGTGTGACATGTCGCAGACTTGAACCAGGGACACTGCGTTTACTGTTCCAAGCTGTTCTGATGAGAAGTAGGTCATTGCGAGACCCAGAAAGATAAAGAAAGAAGGAGTTTTGATGCAAAGTCAAACGTCCATTTTCCACAGCACCAAACCCAAAAAAGCTGTGGCTCTTTTAGAAAATAAACAAACTGACAGGAGTCTGCACCCTTTTAGCTTTAGAGATATTTTAAGAATGAATACAATGACCTTCTTTAATCCAAGTTACTTTTTTCAAAACATTTTCAAATACTCTTATTAGTCAGCACCTGCAAATAATGTTAGCTTAGTTCAGTTTAGCAGTTGCCAAATCCAAACTGGAATATTTCCAATCATAATATCAACAGTCCAAAGGTACGACTGGAATAAACAGGTTACACAAAACTGAAGATAATGAATGAGGTTGATAAAATAACTGAAGAACAAATGACATTTGAAATTTGACATCACTTACTACCACTGTTAATGTCACCAAAAGTACTGCTATTACACATTGTCTGTAACTGCATAAAAAAGCAGACAGGCTTTTCATAGCAATAAACTGTTTTGAAATTGAAATTCCCCAAATGATAAGTTTAGCCATTACTGAAAAACATGGACAGCAGTATAACGGGAACAACCAGGAAGAGCAGCAGTAGAGCAGAGATAGAGAAGCAGAGAGAGTGTAGTCGCATCAGTCTTAGTCCTCTGACAAGGCAAGATGGGCAGACGCACCATCTATCTGTGTTTCTGTGTGTGTGCGCCTCCAGCTGCCCTTCCAGAGCGCAGCAGCAAAATGGTGATGCTGGGACAACCTGCAGTTCAGGTCCAGGACTGATAACCAGAGCCAGTCCTTGTTCATAGATGCTGTTACTATACAGCTCCTCCTGAAACCTCCGTATCTCCCACTGTGGAAATGGGGTGGTCTGTCGGCAGAAGGGACACTGCAGTCGGCCGGGGTCCTTGGCCCGCCTCATGATGCCAATTGTACAGTGGTGGCACAGTGTGTGGTTACAGTTGAGTAAGGTGATGCGGTAATCTCCATGTGAGTCAAACAGCTCACTGCAAATGGGACACTCGTGCTGACTACCGTCACTACACAAACTCCTGACACTTCCACTGCAGCTGGACTGATCCCTGCGAGCCAGTTCCAGCTCTTGTGGAACAGATGTCTTTTGGTCAGACCCATCTGTCGCTGTTTGCGTGTCTGCTTTGTGATTTTCATCGCATCTGTCCTGATGTTTGTGCTGAAGCAGAGGTTGAATGACTGAGTCGCGCTCATCTTCTCGCTTTTCAGCTCCCGTTGTGTATAAAACATAAGTCTCCTCTGTAGCTGACAGGTCCTTTTCCTTCAGTGTAACAACACATTCCTCTTCAGTTTCAAGGACATCTGATTCAGACATCATTTATGACAAAAATATTAGTTCTATCATTTTGATACACTTACCACAAGCTCTGTATGTTCCTTCATTATAGGAAATCTGCTGTCATTCTGTGTGAGCCTTGTTGTTGATTTAATGCGTCAGTATAACAAAAGCCACTCGGTTCTCTCCCACCATAAATCCAGATAAGATAAGCACATTCACAGATAAGGAGCACTAAGCAATAATATGAGCCTCAGAGAAGTGCCACTGGCCAAGTAGTGCAATGAACATTTCACTATTCCACTCAATTTAACACACTAACCTATTCAGTGCAATGGAAAGCTTTTGCCAGTTGAGAAATGCATGAGCAAACACATTAGAGCAGATCAGACAGATTTATTCTGCTTATTTAAATAAACATCTGTAAATTAGCCACTTACAAAAATACATGTTAATATTGAGAAGGAACCAAAGAGAGCAGTTCATCTGATATTCAAGGGAAGTGCTTTTTTACATCGCTGGTTATTTGCTTTGAAACGCATCTTCTTTGTTCCATGACCACCTGACAGTTTAACAGAAATTAAAAGTGTAATGCTAAGCAGTCCTACACAACCAGCCCATCACCACAGCCAACTGAACATTAGCAGTTTTTATACATTAGTCACAGGCACAGTAACATTTAATAAAGCCTCACAGTGTTTTAGTGATGATCAGTGATTAAGTCAGTAATGACTCAACAGTGTACACCAGGAGTAAATATACAAAATGTTTAAAACTGCATATCGTTGCGTTACATACAGCTGTGCTGGAGTAGTAATGGAAACATGTTTATGACAGTGTATTAATAAGAGCAAAACTTAAACAGTGAAACATTGATTTCTCCACAAGGAGGTAAATAAAAATTGCTATAAATGTGAAGGTGTACTTTTCATTCCAGATGTCCATTTTAAAGAAAGGAAATGTGTGCAACATTATTATTAAGTGTTATACAATGATTTAAAGCACAGTTAATCTTGTTAAAGGAAGAGTTCAGCATTTTGGGAAATATGCTTAAGAGATATCAGTGGATCACCAAAAAATTATATATGACAGGGGATGCTTATAGTGATGAAACCAGAGATATATTTTACAGTTTGGTTCACTCTAACTGCTTTCTCAGCATCATTTTTGCTACAGAAGCCAGCTGTTTTCTGAATGTAAGGTACAGTACTTTCAAGCAGACAGACAGAATTAGAGAGCAGCTGATGAATATTGTGGAGCATTTACAAACTAAAGAGACAGACATTTTTCTCAGAAGTTAGCGGAGAGAAAAAACTGATCTAAAATTGGACATCCATTCATCAGGTGGAAACAAACATGACTTCAAATAATGCTATTGTTGCTCTGTATCTGAATGTGTAACTAGGCCACTGTTTGTAGTTGATAATATCCAGACTTAAATCTAGAAATCTAGATAATAATAAACTGACAGGTATCATACTTTTGGACCTTAGCGCTGCTTTTGATACAGCTGATCACCAAATACTTTTCAGTAGACTACGAGACCACATTGGATTGTTGAAAGTGTTTGTAACTGGTTTGATATATATTTGGTTTTACCTGGTTTGATGCATATCTTTGTGATATAAGTTCTATGTTGCAACATAAGATAAATCCTTCAAACCATCTAAAATAACTTATGGAGTTCCCCAAGGATCAATTTTAGGTTCTCCTGGGTGATGTCATTATGTTACATGGCATCTCCTTTCATAGTTATGCTAATGATGCTCAGCGTTATATGACCATAAATCCTGATGATGTTGGACCATTTGATGCTCTTTTTAAATGTATTTTAGATATCAGTGTCTGGATGTCACAAAACATTTTACAGCTCAACCAGGGCAAAACAGAGATTTTAGTTATTGGTTGTAAGCCTCAGAGAGATAGACTGGTCACAAGCCAAACACTTGGCCATTATTGTTGACTGAGAACGGGTTTGTCATCAAATCTGCTTTTTATTATCTTAAAAATATTGCTAAAATGTTTTCATTAATTGTTTACAAACAACCATATGTGCATAAGTGGTAAAAGTAATGTTGGTGCTGTATTCACAACTTGCTTTTGCTAATTAAGACAAAGTTAACCCAGTTTAGCATAAAGACTGGAAAAAGGAGCACTATCCTGATTCTGTTCAATGTTCAAAAATACCCCTACTCACATTTGTAAAGCTTGGCTATATATCATGTTTTATTTTTTTGTTTTATTTTTACAGGCAAATAAAATATAAATAATTTGTGTTGTGTGTTGTAATGTTCTTTTATTTTCATAACATTAATCTCTTAATTTTTCTTAATCAGTGTTTTGTAGTTGTTGTTTTTTTTTTTACACAATTTGGGATGTAAAAATCCAGGTCTATGGGTAGGACAAATTGTTGAAGTAGTCCTTTAAATTGTCAACAGTCACTGCTGTGACCAAAAAGTCACTATCAGCTGGCTGTTGAGTAACCTGAGATATCAGAGAACAAACCAGCCATTATACCGGCCACTGACATTAAAGATTTAATCTTACAGTCTAGATTAAGGCCAGATTAAGATTGTCTAATGTGCACAAAACCTAAATGAGAAAGAAACTGTTAATAAATCATAGCACTGAGAGACATACTGCAGAAGAAGGAACCTGTTCACTGAAGTCAGACTACAGGCAGGTGGTTTATATTAAACAGATGAAACAGTCATCCAAGTACAATACTGTAACTTGGAATTTAGACATATTTAATCACAATATATGTACACATTTAGCAGAGTAAAATGTTTTTTACACTCTCATAGTCTTCTTGTCAGCAAGAGAATAAGGCAAATCTGGTAATGGCTTACTTTAATCACTAGTTCTGGTTCGTCAGAATTTCACATTCATGGGCTGGATTCAGGCACTTTTCTAAATAAGTCCAGAGTCTTATTTATCCACTTAAATAAGATCAATGAGGTTTTAACATTCAAGATAAAGTTTGGGCTTTAAAATGAAAGCCCAGTCCCATCCCACCTACCAGTGGGATCTCTCTTCCAGTAGTTTAGGGAGGTCAAAAGTCTAATGTGTCACGCTGGTACTGCAGCCGCGGGCTGTTCTCACTGTAGAACTGACTGAACCAGCGCCTGTGCTTCAGGATGGCTGAATCTTCCTTCACGAGAAGAGGTTGGGAGACGTATTTCTTATTGTTCCAGATCATCACATCTCGCTCAAACTGGATGTAAAAACAAGACAAGGCCACTTAACATTACAACAATCTGTAACAAAGACAAACTGAGTTAAGATTTAATGTTACTTTAAGTCCCTTTATGTAAAGACAAAGACATGTTTGTCTTTACATTCATTTTTCCTACTTTACTTCAAGATTTGAAAGACTAAGAATTAAATATTAACTGAAAGAACAAGCTTTATTTTATTGTATACTGCCTTGTTGCATTCAATTATTGTAATTTATCAGCAGGGATTTCTGTGAAGTGTTGTTGATTAAATGTCACTCCACAGTTACTCCATCAGCTGCTGAGATTTGACATTTCACTCCACACGCAAACTCCATCTTTTAAAAGTGAGTTTTCCCTGGTGGCTCTTTATGTTAATACACAACACACACACACAGCGACAATAATTTAACTTTACCATTTATTTAAAAACAAACATTTCCCCCTCTTATCTTATGAGGCAACTTATCAGATTTTCTTTCTTTTCTTTTCTATAAATCAGTAACTGATTTTTTCACTTCACCATACAGCTAATTATCGAGTTTAATGAGGACAATTGACACCTTCTGTGTGACTGTGTGGTGTTACTTCTGTTGGTAATAAAGAGGCATCTAACTAGGAATTTAACCAAAAGCAGAGCGGGAGGCAAATATACACAGTGATCTATTCGCAGTAGAGCAATTCTGTTCTAATAAGTAAATCATTTATATTTAGCATATAGGATTAGACATTATTCTTATGTAATGCCTTATAATATATTAACCTGCTGTTGTTAGAAACCAGGCTGATTGATGACACTGAGCTGTGCATTCAAAAATAAAGTAGTAGTGAGCTATTATATTATAAAGCTATATTATAGAGCTATTATAAACTATCATTTATGTTCCAGAATGACGGTGGATTCAGAATTTGCTCCTGAGCTGCAGCACTTGAAACACTGCAAAACGTTTTAACCGTGAGAGACCTTGTCACAGTGGCACTATAGGGTAGATGTGAAGCTCACCTGAACGCACTCTACTCTGAGGATAAATTTAGGCACCAGCGGTGGGATGTTAGACTGATAGAAGATGGTGTGAGAGACACACTGCAGCAGAGGCTCCACTGGGGTCACACAGTGCATGATCACACCCCGGCCCAAGAAACTGTGGTTGAAAAGCAGGAACACAACTCCTGGACCCACCTGAAACATACATGAATATATGATCACTGCAGAATGTACATTACTGAATCACTTGAATGAAAAGTGCATTCGTTTGAACTTTTTATGATTGATTTATTTACATCCCCATCATTGTAGGTTAAAATAATAGTTTATTTAACATTAACAAAAGTAATACTTATTAAGTCACAGTGTGTTGATTACACCTGCAGGCCAGTGGTTTATTGTAGAACAACCTATTTGTATCCATGGTTATAACACACAGTATACAACATCCTGTAGGCTCTGCACAGCTGTAGTAACATTTAAAAGCTGTTGTGTTTACAATACAGCTAGGAGCCATGAAATATTAATTATAAGTGCTCTGCTGTGTTGTTGAAGGAGACATTAAAGAGACTTCTGATCTAAAACCTCACAAACGTGACTGACATTCTTTTTTATATGAAAGGAATTGATGATTACGTTATTGATTTTGCTGCCAAACTCTTACAGTTGATTATGTACAAATTGTATTCCTACTATGAACACAACTGTACCTGTCTGGCCACAACATGAACATCCAGCAGAGGCCAGTGGTATCCAAACACAGTTAGAGCATGTTTCACCAACATCTGAGAACAGTGCTTGTTGGGCTCTGATTCTGGTTCCCATTGGACCTGCAGTAAACATACACACACACAGTGGTATACAGACATAGAAACACACTGATAGAGACACACACAAATTCTTAATCCTTCCAAAATAAGTATATTCTGTGCCATCTCAGATTAAAGTACCATTTAATACATATTTAGCTCTAATATCAGTTAAGAAAAAATATAAATTTTATCTAATGTGTCTAAAATACCAAATGATACAAATAAGTGGCATCCCTGAAACTTAAAGGATTGTAAAAGCATCATCACGTTTTAGTGTTTCATATTTTACCTTCCAGTCATGTCGCAAAAACCTCCAGGTTTTGCTGTTGGTGTAGCGCAGGTCTACTCCACTGACAAAGCCTGGGGTGTGCAGGTGAGCGAGGTGAGCGATGTCTGCTGCATTTTCAGGTATCTCCTTTGGGGAAGAAAAGAACACCATGACCAATCATTCTTGTGATTGTGTAAAAATGTGGTAACAAAAATATCTTTTCAGCTTTGGAGAGTTTGTTACTGTAAAATGTGGATCTTCTGAGGATTGAAAGTAAAGTATTGGAGGAAAATAGTGATAAAGAAACATTTATCTTTACACTAAAGAACTATATACCGTTTATTTATATGAATTACAGTAATTTTCATCTTCAAACAAACTAAAACATTCACACATATATGCTCTTACCTCTATGTGAGAATTAATAAAATGTTCAGTTCTCCCTCTATAGACCCACTCGCCCTTTGCAATCTCCTGCTGCTCTGGGACGGTCCACTGAGGATCTTCTCCATCACAGTGAAACCAAATCAAGATCAGGCCGTTGACCTCGCAGCTGGGCCAGCAGCGCACCTTGGCAAACTCTGGCACTGAAGCAAAATTAAAATCCAAATTTGAGTCATTGCCTCTATAGTAAACAATGCATACATAAAGGGAGATCAGTAATATTTTATTTTGTCAGTCCACTATTCATATTTATCTAGCATTGCTTCTGAATGCATCTTCTGTGGTGTTCCCCCCTTTTGAAGATACACTGGCGTCTGTGCACTGACTCTGTATTAACTGTAAGATTTTGTTTTACGCACTCTTTTATAAGTATCCAGTTATCTATGTTGTGACAACTTCCTTACAGTAGATTTTGAGTCTGTCGTCATCTGACCAACAACATAATGTTGGTCTGTTTTGTTTAGTAAGACAACTTTGACTAATACAGTGAACAAATAATAGAATAATGACAAAATAGCATACAACATAATATATAGGCATATAATATATAGTATATTTGCACATTCAATTAAATATTTTATGACTAAATTTAGTCAGTCTGTCAGGTTTCCCTTTGGTGCCACACTCTGGGGTGGCCAGAGTTTTACAGAATGTATTGTAAATATGCATGTTCCCCATGTTATGAATCGTAGTATTTTAGCTGATCCCTCAACCTTTAATCAAACCAGTGTTGTTTTATATATGCGTCTATATAGAAACAAGTTCAGACTGAAATCACAAGATATCTTGCAGCACCACCTTCAGGACAAACTTGTATTTTACTGGTGACGTTCTACAAATGATAAGCTTCATATATGAATACCCTATTTGTTCCTTTCAAGTTTTCCCTCAGTGGATTTTTATTAAGGTTATTTCTAATACTGATACTAATTAATATATATTGTAAGTGTTTTTTAGTTGTTGATGCAACATGCTTTATAGTTGAAGAAAATTACCATTCATTGGTCATCACCTTCCATTCATACCTTTTTCTGCATACGGTATCTTCACACATTTCCCATCATTTCCCTGAAACTGCCATCCATGAAATGGGCACTCAATGCAGTTTCCCACCACCCGTCCTCCCACAGCCAAGTTAGCACCCAGATGAGGGCAGTAAGTATCCAACACATAGGCCTTCCCATCCTGGTCTCGAAACACTGCCACCTGCTCACCTACAAGGATTAATTACAGTAAAGATATGGCTTTTAGAACATATAATTAAATGGGTAACTGTTATTAATATAATAGGTAACAGTAATGTAATTAAAGAAATATGAACAACCAAAATGTTTGATTCATTTTACAGTTCATATATTTCTACCAAAAACAACCCAAAGTCATTATACATCATTTCATAGATTAAAGTGTACAAAATAAGTCAATTACAGTGAAAACCAGTACAGTCTATGTGTAAGAATCTGTTTATACTTAGTTTCAAACTGCATTAAGTTAAAGTTTACATTTAAATTAAATAAAACACCAAGACACATTGTGATCTGATCACTCAAACCTTTGTCATGTAAATGCTACAGGAAAACCCATCATCAGTGCAGGACATGGTGGTTGTTTTTGTGAGAGGAGTGAGGTCTGGACCCCCCCCCCATTCTTGGTCCGTTGGCAGGCTAGGTGCACCTGGCCTGCCTTATGTTAGTGGATGTGATGCAGCGGTAATTAAATCTGAACACAAATGGTCTGCTGGACTCCTTGGAGATGCATGAACTGTATGTGGATAAGCGTAAATGGAGTATTTCCGTTGAGCGCTTCTGATCCGACTGCATTTTAAAGCCAAGTGTCAATAGGGTCTATGTTTGTCTACCATATTGTCTCTTAATACTACCACTTACTGGTCACCAAAATCTGAAATGATCAAATCCTACATATTGGTTTTAGATGGCCACTTATGTTGCTTGTTTTTTGAATAGGCTACACTTGGTGTAATCTGATTAGGATTAGGGAAAGTAACCTGGTTCAGGTAGTAACCTAAATAGGCACTGCAGACTGAATCTGTCTAGACCCCTTAACCCTACCTAAAATATCTACCTTATTTGGCTTTGACTTTTGGGTGACCTACAGTTCTTAGATTGCTCCCAGATTAATGCAGCCTGGGTCACCGCAGTGAGAAGCAGCCGCTGTGACAGCTCTAGCAGTGCCTAGTCAAGTTACGCCGCAGTAAAATTCTCAGAAATCCAAAATAAGGCTCATCCAAATGAGGGGTGACACAGCACTGCATGGCTGCACGGCTGTCCCCATACTGTTGTGGAGCATAACGAATCCGCAGTAAAGACAGCACATGGGAAAGTACTCACTAGGCAGAATTTAATATATGATGTAAGTGGATGACTGCAGAGAAAAGTTAGGAGTGAGACACTGCAGTCATTCACAGCAGGATGCAGACCTGGAATCCAAGTTTTGAATTGGGTCAACAGAATTTGGGACACTAATATGAAGCGCTGGAGGGAGGCCTTGTGCTGAAGGGGACTAGCTGTACAGAAAGGAGACCAGAGGGAAAACTTGAAACCTTGTGGAAATTGGATATTTTTTAGAGCTTTAAACATATTTTATAGATCAGAGGGTCATTTAATTGAAGAAATACTGATTAATTAGTGATTATCACTGGGTCCAAACACAAGCTGAACCATTTGCAAGAGCAGGTGTGTCTTTGTACTGATGGATATCTTTTTCAAATATAAACCTTTCATATACTGTTTGCTTATTTATGGCGGGTAATATGACAGAAACATGAAAGCGCTACATGCACTTTGAAAGCTTTTTGAACTCAAACTCAAAGAAATCCTGGACATATCAAACAGTCCCACAGTACGCCAACACGGGAATGACGAATCAAAAATGTGAAACACGTTACTCTAATATATCATGTGCCTCAGTGTAATTATACCGTAGTAAATCACAAATCAGCATGAAATACATTTAAACTTTGTAAAAGAGCTGCTACATATCAAACTGCACAAAGACACAAATGTGGCACATTAAAACCTGGAAAGCATGAGTGAGGGGTTGTCATACCGCTGATCAGAGAGAAACCTGAGGCAGGACTGGCTGTCAGATCCTAATAAACACTACATCAAAAGGACAGCTGAGAGCTCTTATATCAGTTTGTCAATCAAATTTGTCCAGACAAAACCAGGAATCCGTTAAAAGATTCATCAGGAATCAGAAGATTAATTGATAATGAAAATCACTGTTAGTTGCAGCTTCATTAATATTATGTGACAATTAATTAAATATTAGTAACAACATCAGTATCCCGACACCTGTAAAACAAACAGTTTAAAGCTTGATTGGCCTGAAACAAAGAGGCTTTGTTCAAAACTAATTTCAACTCTAGCGTTACTAAGCATCATAAAACTGTAAACCCCTCCAACAAAGGCAGTAGGCCATTGTGAATTTTGATACCAAAAACTTTGAGCTTGTCTCTCTTATCCTGGCAACTTATCCTCACTACACTGCTGCCTGAGACAACAGAGACCATGTGTTTTCTTGAAAGGCCAGCAGTGGTAACTCAAACCTAAACAAATGTGAATGTGCTGGATTTTTTTTTTTTGATAAGACAATAACTAGAAGTAAACAGACTGAGAAACAGCACATATGCCAGGGCCGTTGCATTAACAAATGACTCTTTTGTGCAATAATCTTTACTACCGTGCAATACTTTGTGGACTAATCACTGTTTTAAGAAACTTAACTGTTACCTCTGTGCAATACTTCTGGGAATTAATCACTGTGAAACACAAACTTAACTTGCAATTCTCAAAACATACTATTTTATTATATTTTATTTTATTTTTTTATTTATTTATCTACTTTTTTTAATTCCTGTTTTACTTGCACTGAACGGGTTTTTGCACATAATTTCGTTGTTCTTAAAAGCACAATGACAATAAAGATTTCTATTCTATTCTATTCTAAATCATCTGAAGCTACAACAATCTAAATCTAAAATGCTTGTTTTTCATTGACATTACTTGTAATTTACAGAATTACACTGTTTTGTTTATGGTCAGTTTTTCATGTTTACTTTTTTTACCTGACCACTTTTCAGCTCAACTCTGGAGGTTGAGGTTGTCATAGCTCAGAGCAGTTCACACTGAGCGACTCTGACCAGCTTCCTCACACCCCTCAGGAACACTGATGGTTATTTACAGTCCACAGTAAAATCATGATGTAATCAAGTTAAACTTTAACAGCAAATTCAATCAAATAACAAAGTGTGCCTTCTGCTATCTTTGAACCAGGAAATGTCATGGGTTCATGTGCAGGAAAACAATGTCTTTTGTCTCTCACCACTCCACGTCCCATTTACACAGTCTGCTGTTTGGGGAATTACCTTTAGGGGGACTGACACCCATGAGTGGTTATTGCTTGTCTGTTTTTCAGAATAAAAGACAATTTCGTATTCACGTGGTCATATTTTTTATAGTTTGTACTTATTATATTGATCGCGCTGCAACAATGTGTGTTAATTTACGCGATCCCCTAGTTTAAGTACTGGAGGTGCAAACTAGTCCTACCTAGAGCAGAGACATTTTTGACCTCGCCTCTGTTCAGCATGTATGAGTCCAGCACTCGGTACCAGCCGTTTGGATAGACCGGGGGTAAGTCCCCGGTCTTTCTTCTGCGCCGGACCTCATTTGCTGCCTGGGCTCTGGAGCGACCGTTCTCGGCGATGTAGCCCACGTCTTCGGGCGCCCTGAGCAACTCCAGGGGACAGAAGAGGAGCCTGTACAGCCAGCCCGCGGCGAGGAGGGAAGCTCCGGCGATGATGCACACCACAGCCCGCTCTGACCCACCGAACAACTCCGTTTCTCTCCACGTCGAGTACCCGAACTCTGCTGAGTCCAGGAGCTCTCCGCCTATAAAGAGCAGCATTGCGCCTACTCCTAGCCCAGTAACAGCAGCTACCTTCCTAGTGGACATGCTCAGATTGTCCAGCTCCATTGAGGACTGGTGGCTCTAGTGTCCCTGTCTGTGTCTGCAGTGAGACGCAGTACAGTTTACAGTGAGCACCGGGTGTGGCACGCTTGACGCGGACGCCTTGGAAACGACTTTACTAGATTGCAGTAGATCATATTATCTCAGGTGCAGATGTTTTTTGCTTTTTTTTTTTTTCTCAAAATAAAAGCACTCATTATCTAGTCCTGTGGCGTTCCTCCAAGACTGTTCGTCTCTCGTTGAACAGAAACATGCTTTATTATGTCATACTATTAAGATAAATGTTCTGACGCAGCCTGGAGAAAAGCTGTGTTTAAACTGTGCTTGTTTCCTGCACTTTATCTCCTCCGTGGCTTAAATTTCTTCATTGCCCTGAAGAGTTTTGTCTAGTTCTGGCAACATTTCACAGCCTGTTATATTCAGTTGTCATATTATTTACTTTACTCTGTACATAATAAGTTATGCGGACTCCTGTAGGAGTTTGGAGACATTCTCATAACTACATGTGCTCTAAAGCAAAAGATTTGACGCATATTAGCAAGCCTATGGATCTGTAACCTGCCTGGACCTGGAATCAGAGGCTGCATGCACCCTCTTGTGGTCTGTTATCAGTAATGCTCTGTAAATTCTTAGATTATTATTTTTATAAATTTAATTAAAACACCTACAATGCAGTAATTATTCTATTCTATTCTATTATCTATTTTTAATCAGCCAATTATCATGTGATGAATTTATCTATGTGTCACCTGCAGATACAGGTGCAGGTGACACGCTGACACATTATTCTGAGATGTTTGAGTTTGGACAGGATGCTCGTACAGAAATTCACATAATGCAGCCTCATCTGCTGTCTTCAGTGTGATCAGCTCCCAGTAAAGTAGAGTAAAGTCTGCTGGTGCCAGCCTAGGTAAAAAAAACAAACAAACGATCAAATTGCATGATCGTCAACAGAAAGATCAGCTTTTAAGTTTAAAAAATTAAGATTTCCATCAAAACTGGGCAAAATTTGTTGATGAAGATCATTTGATCAAATGCTACAATCTAGATATAAGTTATCCTCATATCTCCATTGTATCTGCTTCAGCTAAAGTACTGACCACACTCGCTTGTTAACTTCATCATAGAGCCCGGTCTGCGTGTGACTTCAAGCTTAATTAATTAAACTTTGGCCATTTGAATTTCTAAATTAACATCAACAGGAAGAAAACAGACTCTGCTAAGTTTCACATTTTACAAATGTAACAGTTACAGGTGAGTTTCATGTCTTCAGATGATAATTAGCACAATGTCCACCTTTAGCCTGAGCAAATCACAACTGTGTGTGTGTGTGTATGCAGGAATTTAAACATCTGTTATCTATTTCAAAGCTTCTAGAATCCCACAAAGGTTTATTTCCTTCATTTTCACCTGTGAGACTGGGAAGTGTGTGAGGCCTGTCTGATTGACTTTTTGATTTGAAAGTCTGCGGTTCTGAAGGCTTTGTGCATGTGACAAAAATCTTTCTGGTAGTAAACAAGACATAGCAAATCCAAATACTTTCAAAAGGCAATATGCTAAGACATATTTGTTAAATAAGTCTGTTTACCTGTCCCAGCCTCAAGTCACCTCCCCTAATCCACTCAATTAGACACACCCCTAAGTTATAAAACTCCTCCCTTCGGGCCTGAAAATCCCTTTTCCCTCCAGACCAGTGTGTGAGAACAAAGAAAGCAAACATCGATTTATCAGCCTTTAACTTGATCATTTTCTTGTATGTTATTGGTTTGGATAGACTGAATGTTTGCTCTGCATTACACAGTTAGATTCTTGTTTAGTGAACCTGAAGACGACCTATACCAAGATTGTGGATGCATTAAAGAGGTCATTCATATGTTATATTGTCTCTTTGTTGAATTCTGTTTGATATTACTGTGATATCCTCTGTTTGTATAGATAAAATCATCCACTCATCCATTCAACTATTCATCTGTTCATCCATCCTCTATTTGACTGCATGAAATAAATTGTTGGAACAGCCTTCTTGGATGCTGTGTTTAAATGTGCACTCCACATAGATGTTCTAGGAGACAGCACTGTCATTAAGTGTAATAAGGACATATAATTTTTATTCTTCATCAGTTTATTATTTGTCAACCAGTCCCAGTATCTGGTACCACTGAGTTTAAATCTGCAGGTCTGCCGTACAGGTGCACAGGTGAATCCACATGCTCTTTATTCTGAGATGACTGTGGGGAGACTGGGCAGAACACTGGCCCAGAAATGCACATAACGCAGCCTCATCTTCTGTCCCACATAGCTCTTGTTCATATCAGAATTGATCTCTAAGAACTGTTCACCATTGGTGAATGTGGGCCAGGTAACAGGCACGCTATTCTCTCCAACGTTGGGATCTCTGTGAACATGAAACAAAAGATAGAGGGATGAGATTGAGGCAGTATTGACTCAATAACAGTGTTATTGATTCAGGTTTGATTTCTATGATGCCCTTATGTCATGTGTCTGCAGAATTATACCCAGTTCTGGCAAAGTTGGTCCAGTAGGACATCATGTAGCGGGAGACCTTACGATGGCGAGGCCAGTATCCCAGTGGTGTCGTGAAAGGTTTTCCAAACACATACTGCAGGTCATCTGCGTGGTCAGCTCCCATCCAGCTGGGGTAAGGTCTGCCAATGCCGCCCATACGGTTGGGCTGAGAGAAGACGTATGAGTACGTGCGGGCAGTTCTTTGGTGAGACAAAGAAGATACAGGCATGAGACTACACCAAAAAGTGGAAGTAAACAAAGCAAACTGAAAGCAAAATTCTCCATGCAGAGTTTTAGTTTTTATCAGACTGTGGTCTCATAACAATTGCAGACATCTAGTATCACAATTTATTTTATATTGTCATACAGTTCAGTGTGTTAGATATAGATTTCATGGACATTCATTGTAGATAAATATAATATGTTACCAACTTGTTTTGGACAAATACTAATACCAATAATTCTGAATCAGTTGGATCAGGCACAAAAAATAATTGAGACACCCCTAATAAAAACATCTTTTTATGCCTTTCTTTAAATTCATTCAGACTTAATATGTCTTTAAAGACAGGAAGTCATTGTGCCCCACTACAGATCAAATAAGTACCTTCGTATTCACAAAATGTGACAACAATTTACCTGTAATGAAGGCGTCCCAAAGAAGTTTCAAAACTGCAAAATGACTGACTAAACTTACCGAAATGTTACACCTTGCTTTTATTCCCTAGCTTCTAAAGAAATGTGAGGAACAACAGAACATAACAAAAACTGACAATAGCATGTAAATTGCGAGATGTTGTTTTCACCTGGCGTTGGAAGCATGCAGGTAGAGGGCAGTCTGTGTAGGAATCAAGAAGATGTAGTCTGTCCCAATCTCCACAATGGTTTTCTTGATGGTCTCCTGACTGGGATTTGATCCCCATGTTGCAGTGTATGTAGAGTAGGCATTGTCAAGTCCAGCCTTGCCCTTTTCCTTGGTGTAAGAAGCCAGGAGCCTCTTCACATCTTCACTATATTCAGAAAGAGACGTTTAAGAGAAGTTACTCTATAGGTCTGATAAAACACCTTTCTGCCAACAAAGATGTTAACAGCTCCACAGTTCTCACAAAAGTGTGATTTGTTGCTTTGACACAGAACTGATCAAAAGGCCTGAACTCACACTGGGGTGGACAGTAGTGGGGAATTGATTGAAGGAACATCTAAAGCAGTGAAGAGGTGTCCGTCCATGTCGTTGACTCCAGCAATGTAGTCGATGTCAGCAGCGTTGTGGAACAAGTTATAAGGCTCATCTGGCAGGAAGTCACCATCAATCGCAGCAGAAAGGAGCAGGTTATCTACTAGTGGGTCTAATGAAGAAAAATAAAATAAGAAACATTATAAATATGTTACACATAACTGTGATACTAATATGCCATTTGCAAGAGTGGCTGTTGGCTTGTGAAATCCAAGGTGGAAGAATTTTACCCCGCACACCATCTGGGTGTCCACAGACTTTTTCAAGCTCATTCAAGCTTTGCACTCTGTACCTGTATAGTATGTACAATTTGGTACTTTAGCTATATAAAAAGTCATTTTAAAGTATTTAAGGTTAAAGCTGACTTGTAGCAAACAGTGTTGGAGACTGTAAACTGTGAGGAGTGCTGTTCTTACGATCAGCTGAACTGGACAGACTGAGAGTGCCGGCCATCGTTAGGGCCACAGGATCAGTCATCTTCAAACAGGCAGCCATATTGTCATCAGTGGGACAGCTGACCTTTATAGCAACCTGGGGAAAATGATCAGATCATCTTCACTTCCCGCCCTGACGTATGTGATTCTTTAAGTATTCCAAAAACAGTGATTAGAGGAAGTAAAAAATGGAGGGGGAACTGCTGTGTACCTCCTCAGCAAACTTGCGGGGGTTCCTGTTGACTGCCCATGGGCACATGGCTACCCCACTCTGGGAGATGGCTCTTTTGATTAGTCCTTTGTTGTGAGGAGTGATCGTCTGTGGGAAGACAAAAAAATCATATTTTAGTACTTTCTTTAAACAATTTAGAGTCAGTTATGAATTTGATCTATTTCATATCTGTTTCAATGCTTCTTTCAGCCTCTCAGGTCTCACAGCCTTAATCCAACAATGCATACAATGACCTAAAAAAAAGAAATCATCTCACCTGGAAACTGACACTAGCTCCTCCTGCAGACTCTCCGAAGACAGTGATGTTGTTAGGGTCTCCTCCAAATGCACGGATGTTCCTGTGCACCCAGGCAATGGCGGCCTGCTGGTCCCACAATCCATAATTTCCTGATAAACAAAAGGAAGTCATACTTAATCAGCCGAGCCAGCATCTACGAGACTCTGGACAACTGAACTGAAAGTTAATAAACTGCTACCTACCTGGCATACCAGAGTCCCCAGTACTCAGGAAGCCTAAGGTTCCCACACGGTATCCTATTGTCACCACAATAACATTTCCTCTGTCTGCAATCTCCTGCCCATCATACAGATAGTTGTCCAGGAAGTTAGCACCCATTGAACCTCCAACTAGTAAACCTCCTCCAAAGATCCAGACCATGACCGGCAAACCACTGGACACTAGAGAACAAAGAGACCTGGAACCAGTTATAGAGCAGATAACATGGATGACCCTTTGTAGGCTTGTCTAAATCTTCACCTGAGCGTCCGTGAGGAACCCAGACATTAAGGTACAGACAGTCCTCACTGCCTCTGGTGTCAGTCATGATAAGATTCAGCTGAAGGCATCTCTTCGCATACTCAGTGGTCTTCAGAACACCTGAGGAAAGACAAAAACAGAGAAAGACTTGAAAATCACCACAATAAATTGTGTACTGTTATTTTCATGACACTACACATTACATCATACAGTTAGGCCAGATGCTGAGCTGATGCTCTGCAGCTAAAACATTTGTACTTGCAAGATAAAGTGTTACAATAAACAAATGTTTAAAAAAAACATCTCCATCAGGATATTTTTTTTTACCAAAATAACTTTTGCATCTTTATTTCATCAAAGCATCATTATCATTTTAATTGTCTATCTATATCCAGTAAGTGAGTAAATCAGTCTACCGACCGTCCCAGCCGGGGTGAGGTTTTGGTTTCTCAAACCTTCCAGGGGGAGCAGCAAAGGGAACTCCCCTGAAGATGTCCATGTGACGGCCGATCCCAAGACGAATGTTCTTGCCCTGCACCATCCCGCCCTCTGTATTAACCACCCCGAGCTGTAGAAATTAAACACAAGTGAATACGTGGTGTGGTAAAAATTAATATTTGGGCCAATTCATAATGTTTAAAGAAAGCTCTACTAAAAACACCTTTTAAATATATTGTTACATATAGACCTTTTTCCCCGAAACAATACTTACAATATTGCTCAAAATAGATCTAATCACATTTTCTTAATTACAATCAGTATTTTATCTGCAGGAAGTCTGTGGGTGAATAGTTTTGTGTGGCACTTACGGTGGTCCCAGAGACCGTCTCCAGAAACACAGCAACAGCAACCAGAATCTCCAGTTTTGCCATCATGACCACACTGTGCACCAGGATCATTGTCAACTAGACTTTTATAAAGGAAACCCCTCCCCACAACAACATCTGATCAGTGTGCAAACCCTGCACTGGCATTTCTCACTGTTATGTAACGCACACAATAATATGAGTGCAGCACCTTCTTCAATATTTTCTGTGGATTATGTTAAAATACTTTAAAATCTCTTTGGCTGGAACAATATAACATTTTTTTATATAATTAGGACATTATGGGTTTTCTCTGGACATTGATGGTTGAAGTCAGCAGTGACCAAGTTAGAATAGTGACTGCTGTGTGGTAGAGAGAGGTAGGTCTTATCAGTACTGAGCCATTTTCTGCCAAAGACGTGTCATGAAGAGTGAAACGTCCATTTGATAATGTTGCTCTGGTTGTCCTCAGACTTTCAACAAAATAAGTTTATATGACTCATTTGCTGATCGGTCACCACAATCATTACACTTTCAGGTCATCATGTGCAATAAAAGAAACGGTGAAAGTCATTTAATCTGAAAATGTAGTAGTTAAAGACAATTCTAGAGACAGTTCAGCTGTCATACAGTCACTTCCTGACTTTAGTGTATAAGTGTAATTTGAAACTTTATTCTATTATGTTTTTTGGCATCATGCAAACAGATTGACTGAGTCATCTTCTGTAAGGATAGTTATGGTAACAACAGAGAGGATGAATAAAAACGTGTTTTCCACTATCCCTTTATATTTTCTGTGGACGTTTACTGTGTCACTGCACAGTTTGGTGGAATTTTTTTTTACTGATTAAAGACTAGAGTTTAGTGTTGGGTTTTTATTTGGAGACATTTAACCAGCTAAATAGGTCAGACAGATATGCCTACATGAAGAACGTCTATTTGACTACACAGTACAAAGTTATTTTCTCACTTCAATGCCAAGTTGACACAGCTGTCCAACTGGACTCAAAGTCACACTGCACTAGCTAATTCACAACTTAATTCATGCTTTTGTGTAAACCCTTTCTTAACACTGCAAATGTACTGTACATCATAAATACTTTCATTCCATGTCTGCATAAGAACTTAAGTTTTATTGAAATTGCACATTAGCATCTCTGCAAAATATTATGTATATAATTGAGTTTTGCCACTAACTGTACATAGATCTTCCAGGTAACCTGCACATTTAACTTTTGACAAGGAGAACAAGAAGAAAACTACTTTGAATATGAATCTTTGAATAGATTCAGCAATTAAAATCAATTATATCTCAATTTTATAAAAAAAAGTTAGGTAACTTTAAGAAATGGGACAAAATACAACTTCTAGGTCACCCCCCTCCCTCTTCTCTGAGTTTCATCCCTGCCACAAGGCCCCTCCCAACAGCACAGCATGTGCATCAGCAGTGACAGCAGGGATTGGTTTAACACAGCGTCCTCACTCTGATTGGTTGTACAAAGCAGCGGTGTAATCTGGTATGAAGTTGCAATAGTGCAAATTTGATTGACATTTGTTTTAAGGTTGTGTGTGAAAACAGAATTTGTATTTGTATCTGAGTGTTTGTTCAAAAAACTATTAAACAGTAAAATTTGAACATTTTTGCGCACAGGGTCACTCACTCCATTTGTGAATTTTAAACTGTGCATTTATTGATGATGTCACGTCACTACAAATCTTCCACATCTTTTTTTGCTTTGCTTTCTTGTGAATAGGACCATTCATCCATTTGACCATTCAATATAAGCTATTTGGAGCTAAGCAGGGCCTCAGTGGACACCTTTGGTACAGTACTGAAATATTCATCCCACCTATTAGGTAGTGTTTTCCTCCTTCTACCCCATGTGTAGGCTTTGAAGTAGGATGAAGGCTAAAGTTGTCCTTCTGCTAATGGGATGCTTCTGAGGCTTCGCTGGCCTCAGTAAGTTTAGTTTTCACTGAGCAAAATTTAAATTTGTTGTCTTACTGCTTCTTATTGGCTGAACACACCTGAACCAGGCAATCAGAGGTGAATAGGGTAGGTATTATTGGAAAACACGAAGGACAGCGGCCCTCGAGGACCAGAGTTGGCCACCACTGCACTATATTAACTCCATAAATGATAACCAACATTTTTCTCACAGTATCTGCTTTGTACTATTGCAAATATGACAAAAGCGATTTTTATAAATACAGTAGTACATAGCCCAGCTTTAATCAGAAGTTAACTAATTAAGTTACACAGTTTGCCAAAACTAGCCAATTAGCCATGGCCCTGTCATCTCAGCAATAAACAGATTTTATTTCATATTCTCAGTTTTCTCAATTGTCATGGCAGTCATTTTACAGCTGCCACAGACATCCCGTCAAAGATGAGAGGAGACATTTTAAGTTTTTGTAATCCTTTACTTGCAAACTGAACTCTGAGTGGTCGAGTGCGGTGTTGTATAATATATTTACCAAGCAGCCACACTACATTCTGGATTTAGCTACACCTAAACACTTGCTGAGTCACGAAATCTAATAGCCAACACAGGAAACCCATCAGAAAACTGCTGATACTCTCTTAAAAGGCCATATACCTAAAATCTCTTATGGCACTGAACTGTGGTAATAATTTCAGAAAGCCTTGTCTAGTTGTTTTGTATCCAGTTACAAGAAAACAGTTGTTACATCTTTATAATGACAAGTTGTGTATTTATTGGGCAAACTGCTTTGAACAATGTCAACTGATATTATTTGTTAACTTCCTACATTAGGCTAACTATGCTAGCTGAAGCAGATGGAAAAATATCACATTTTTTTAAGTGACAATTTTCTTGATTTTATGTTACGAGAGTAACATGCACTTGTGTTTGTATGTTAAATACACTAAATACCAAGGATTAAATTATTATGACAGTAGGTAATAGAAGTTGAATGTGCAAAATTTATTCATGTAGCACTATAGGTATGTTATACTGTAAAGTTAATGATGCTCAACACAAAGAAATGTCATTTGAATTTATGAGTTTATTTTTCATGAACCAGGACCAATGCAAGACTTTAAATCTGCAGGTCTGCTGTGCAAGTGCACAGGTGACATGCACATGCTCTTTATTCTGAGATGACTGTGGGGAGACTGGGCAGAACACTGGCCCAGAAATTCACATAACGCAGCCTCATCTTCTGTCCCACATAGTTCTGGTTCATATTAGAATTTATATCCAGGAACTGTTCACCATTAGTGAATGTGGGCCAGGTAACAGGCACGCTGCTACCTCCGGTGTTGGGGTCTCTGCGAACATGAATCAAAAAACAGAGCGATGAGATTGAGGCAGTTCTGAATCAGTAATGGAATCAGTGTTATTTATTTATGCCCTTATGTCATGTGTCTGCAGAGTTATACCCAGTTCTGGCAAAGTTGGTCCAGTAGGCCATCATGTAGCGGGAAACATCACGGTGCCAAGGCCAGTATCCCAGTGGTGTCGTGAAAGGTTTTCCAAACACATACTGCAGGTCATCGGCATGGTCAGCTCCCACCCAGCTGGGGTAAGGTTTGCCAATGCCGCCCATACGGTTAGGCTCAGAGAAGACGTATGAGTAGGTACGGCCAGATCTTTGGTGAGAGAAAAGAAAGAAAATACAGGGATGTGACTACACCAAAAAGTGGGATAAATAAATAAATTACGAAAGGATTTGGGTCAAAAAGACATGACTGAGACATCCCTAATTAAGGCTTCATTTCAAGCCTTTTATTTAATTTCATTCAGACTTCAAAGACAAGTCATTGTGCCGCATTACAGATCTGACAATAGCATCTAAATTGCGAGATGTTGTTTTCACCTGGCATTGGAAGCATGCAGGTAGAGGGCAGTCTGTGAAGGAACCAGGAAGAGGTAGTCTGTCCCAATCTCCACAATGGTTTTCTTGATGGTCTCCTGACTGGGATTTGATCCCCATGTTGCAGTGTATGTAGAGTAGGCACTGTCAAGTCCAGCCTTGCCCTTTTCCCTAGTGTAAGAAGCCAGGAGCCTCTTCACATCTTCACTATATTCAGAAAGAGACATTTAAGAGAAGTTACTCTATAGGTCTGATAAAACACCTTTCTGCCAACAAAGATGTTAACAACAAAGATGCTCCACAGTTTGCACTAATTTGTTGCACTACGTGAAGCTGCTGCAGAACTTTCAGTGTCTCACGCTGATCACATGACTTGGCCTCACATTGGGGTGTGCAGCAGTGGGGAATTGATTGAAGGAACATCAAAAGATGTGAAGATGTGTCCGTCCATGTCGTTGACGCCAACAATGTAATCGACGTCGGCAGCGTTGTGGTACAAGTTATAAGGCTCATCTGGCAGGAAGTCACCGTCAATCACAGGAGACAGGAGCAGGTTTTCTATAAGTGGGTCTAATGAAGAAAAATAAAATCAGAGTTGATACACAATATACAGTACTAATTATGTTACATAACTCTTACACAAGTTGCTAAATTGGCTGTTGGCTTGTGAAGACCAAACTAGATGACCGATTTTGCACATGCATTTTTTCTATTATTAATGCTTTACACACTATACATACAGTATATGTATAAAACTAAACTCGTAACATGAAAAAAGGAAGCACTAATCAATGTCTGGAATTAATATTACCACTGAAATATATGTAGGATTTAAAATTTGGCTTTGTGGCAAACAGCAACATCTACCAGATGAATACAGGGACAAGTTATTTTTTTCTTTTCCACTTAGGTTTTTTTTTGTGAAAATGGAAAAGGGGATAGATGGAAAGAAGATAGTCAAATCTGTGATACAATCTGGTCAGGACAAACAGAGAAACGGAGTAGGTAGGTTTAAGGTTAAAGCTGACATGTGTTGCTCTGGTTGGAAACAGTGTTGGAAAATAAGACTTACGATCGGCTGAACTGGACATACTGAGAGTGCCGGCCATCGTTAGGGTCACAGGATCAGTCATCTTCAAACAGGTCGCCATATTGTGATCAGTGGGGCAGTTTACCTTTACAGCAACCTGGAGAAAGGGATCAGATTATCTTTATTTACCAGCTCTAAAGTTCTAGATACTTTACAATAACTTTAAATATTCCAAAAATTAGTTGTCAAAGTTGCACAAGAAGCTAAAAATGTAAGTGAAACTGCTGTGTACCTGCTCAGCAAACTTGCGGGGGTTCCTGTTGACTGCCCATGGGCACATGGCTACCCCACTCTGGGAGATGGCTCTTTTGATTAGTCCTTTGTTGTGAGGAGTGATCGTCTGTGGGAAGACAAAATGTTTTAGTATGTTCTTTAAACTGAACTCATATTTACAAATTCCAAATTTTATTTAATATAAATAAAAATCTGTTTCAATGCTTCATTCAGCCTCTCAGGTCTTCCAAAAAAATACATCATCCAAAAAAATCATCTCACCTGGAAACTGACACTAGCTCCTCCTGCAGACTCTCCAAAGAGAGTGATGTTGTTAGGGTCTCCTCCAAATGCACGGATGTTCCTGTGCACCCAGGCAATGGCGGCCTGCTGGTCCCACAATCCATAATTTCCTGATAAACAAAAGGAAGTCATACTTAATCAGCCGAGCCAGCATCTACGAGACTCTGGACAACTGAACTGAAAGTTAATAAACTGCTACCTACCTGGCATACCAGAGTCCCCAGTACTCAGGAAGCCTAAGGTTCCCACACGGTATCCTATTGTCACCACAATAACATTTCCTCTGTCTGCAATCTCCTGCCCATCATACAGATAGTTGTCCAGGAAGTTAGCACCCATTGAACCTCCAGCCAGGAAACCTCCTCCAAAGTGCCAGACCATGACCGGCAGACCACTGGACACTAGAGAACAAAGAGACCTGGAACCAGTTATAGAGCAGATAACATGGACGACACTTCGTGGGTTTGTCTTATTCTTTACCAGAGTTGCCTTGAGGAACCCAGACATTAAGGTACAGACAGTCCTCACTGCCTCTGGTCTCAGTCATGATAACATTCACCTGAACACATCTGTTTCTGTAGTCAGTGGCCTTCAGAACACCTGATGAAAGACAAGAACAGAGTAAGACTTGAAAATTTCCACAATAAATTAAGCACTTGTTATCATTGCATAATGCACGATACAGTTTAGACCAGATGCTTCACATCTTCAGCCAGACACTTCAACTAAACTGTGCTCACAATGAACAATAATGTTCAGTTTTGTTTAGTTAATTCAGTCACTAAGCATGACACAGGTATGTGAGATAAAGTAACATACAGTAACAAAAACATTTAGAAGCAAAGCTTTAGCAGAAATGACTGCTGAATGTATGCCTTTTATTAACTAAATAACTTAAATCTCTTAGCGTGAATTCTTCAGCAACAAAACCTCATTAGCATTTAATTACTGATCTAGAAGAAGAAGTCAGTCTACCGACCGTCCCAGCCAGGGTGACGTTGTGGTTTCTCAAATCTTCCAGGGCGAGCAGCATAAGGAATCCCCCTGAAGATGTCCATGTAACGGCCGGTCCCGAGACGAATGTTCTGTCCCTGCACCATCCCTCCCTCTGTATTAACCACCCCAAGCTATAAAAATGAAACAATCAAATCTCTGGAGCAAAATTCCAAGGAAGCACTAGTAACAATAATTTTGAAATATGTTGTGATGTATTGTTTCTATACAGTGTATCTATAAAAGCGATTTATTGCTCAAAAATAAGAATAGTAACTTATTTACAGGTCTATGGGTGAAAAACATAGACAGGATGAAGAAATAAGTCATGTAGTTGTTTGGATATATTGGGATAAATTGTTTTGTGTGGCACTTACGGAGCTCCCATAGACCGTCTCCAGAAACACGGCAACAGCAATAAAAATCCCCAGTTTTGCCATGATGACCCAACTGTGATACAGTTTAATTGGTGATTAGACTTTTATAAAGGCAACCCCTCCCCAAAACAACTGGTCAGTGTGGTGTTCCTCTGTTGGCTTTCTCACTGTTACATAACACAAAACGTGAGGCTCCTTCTTCAGTACTTACTGTGGGTTACATTAAAAACACATGAACACATCTTCGGGTTAAACAAAACAAATAAAGCGCATTTTTAGAACCTGATAAATCAGCACTGACTAAGTTAAAATGCTGACTGTGGCGCTACATGCATGAAAGAGGCAAGTCTTATCAGCCGAGTGACTTTCGCTGGATGTCACAAATGTCATGAGACGTGAAATGTTTGATAAAAACCTCAAAGTTTGTCCTTCGACATTCACCAAAACGGGTTTATTTGAACCATGTAGCCATTTGCTATTACACCCACATCACATTTGCTCCATGTGAAATAGAAAAGGTGATATCTGGAATTGTATTTAACATACCACATAGTTAATTCTTGAATGTAAAATCTGAAATTTGATTTGTTGCACACAGGTGTGATAGATTTACTCATATAGTTGAAACAGTTCACACAGACATGCCAAATGCAGAACAGTTATTTGATTGTCCTTAATTTTCCAACTTCAATGCCAAGTTGACACAGCTGTCCAACTGGACTCAAAGTGACTCCACTGAATTGAAAGTTACTCCTTGCTTATCAAGAGCACTTTATCCAAAACTGCAATCCTTGACTATAAATACCTTTATCGTGGCCTTCAGTAAGTTTAGTTTGTTAAATTGGACATTAGCGTCTCTACACACTGTGCTTTGGGAAGTAATAATACACAAATCTTCCAAGTAAGCTGGACATTCATCATTTGACAACAAAAACATAAAGAAAAACTACTGCAAATATGAATCTCTTAATATAATCAGCAGTAAAAAGCTGCACAAATGCTCCCTTTCCTTTCCATATATACAATTCAGGATGAAAATGTTGAGACACTTGTTTTTCTGTGTTGTTCTGGGTCTGGGCTTCAGCACATTCAATTACAAACAGAATAATTAATAGTTTCATGGGTCTCAGTGTTTGTTTATATACCACCTTTTCTTTTTCTACACCTTTTAGTCATTTGAGAAACAAGAACTGTTGCAGACAGATCTGGACTTCAGACAGGCCAGTCAAGCACTCACACTCTGTCTCCATGAAGCCGTGCTTTTGCAGCATGTGCAGAATGAGGACTGGCATTGTCCTGCTGAAATACCCATTGACTTTCCAGGAAGAGATGTTGCCCTGATGACAGCACACATCTCGAAAATTTACGCCTTTGCGTCCATTTTACATGAACTCTGACCCAGAGAATTAGGTGGATTTTCTGCATTGTAAAGGCTCCTGCATTACTGGATGCAGCTGCAGACTGTGTTAAGTGACAATGGTTTTCTAAAGCACTTCAGAGCTCAAGTGGATAAATTTATCATGTTACAGTTACCGTCAAATTTGCCAGGAGTCCCTGGATCATTTCACATTATTATGTAGATGGTGAACAACCTAAACTCTTTACAATACTGTATTGAGAAATCTTGCTTTATAAGTGACAATGCTCTAACAAGTGGGGAGCTGCAACCTTCAACCTTCAACCTACAATCTTTGCTTGCAAAGCAAAGCAGAAAAAATGGAAAGCAGAGTGAGGTTTGATGCCATTCATATAAAAGTACTCCCCAAACTAGAACCACGGGAAGTTAAACAGAGGTTAAGTTGTCCTAACGTTTTATAGTATACCTGAATGGTATCCCTGACACATTCTGGTCATACTGAATTAGGCTTAATTTTTGGACCATACAGTTCTTACACAAACCATTAGAAATACATTTTATTTATATTTAATAAATCACACATCACATTTTACAGAAACACAAACACAAAATATTAACAGTTGGAGCTTTTGTTACATGTAATCCAGAATTTCTGTCTCCATCTCATTTTCGCTTCCCTCCGACGGCTGAAATTCAACTTCCTCATCTTCCTCGTTCTCGTCGTCGTCCTCCTCCTCGTCCTCTGTGTCTCTCCATGAGGATTTTAAACTGAGGCCTTTGCGTCTGTGTCTCTTGGGGATTTCTGGCATTGCTGATGGAAAGAAAAAACATTACGTAACAGGACAGCAGGCCTATGTAACATGTTATTACATCAATGTTCTTCATTCTTCTCTCACAACATTGATGATTCTACGTATGTTCACCTTTTTCGAGCATCTAAACTATCCTGAGAAGAAACAAGGAAACAGCTGTAGTCAGGTTTTATAATAATACTGTATGTTCCTTACCTGGCTTCTGGTCTCGGATGATCTTCTTGATCATGCCTGAGATGATGTCCCTCAGTTTGTCGGTGGTGCCAACAACACACCAACCGTCCCGCTCATCACATTTCTGCTCATCACCGCTGTTCTGCTCGATCACCTGCTGGATACTGGAGACACACAGATGTCTCTAGTACAGACCAACCACAGCAAGAGGGACAAACCATTTTATTACAGTATACCATTTACTACTTGATATTTGCTTTATTGCTTAATTATCATGATTTTGGAGTAAAACTACTGCCAACTATCTACTTAGTTTACGCTGAATGTTCCTTCTGTCCTATATTTACAAAATAAATCATCTGACATTAAAAAGTAAAATTGTCTGACATTTTCTCCTAAGTTAGAATCATATTTCATGTGAAATCTGTAAATCAATGATACAACAGCATCAACTCCAGTGTAAATCATATTTATCTGTGCATGTGTATCCTCAACTCAAGGTTATGTCCATATCATCATACTAAATGGTTTAAACGTATAGTATATGCTGCATACAACACACCTTAGAGGCTGTAGTGTGCTTGTGTGAGACTATACTCATTAATAATGCTGATGACAACACACAAAAAAAGTTAAATAAAGTAAAATTTGAAATAATTTAAAAAGATTTTAATACATTATAACTGTCAGAGGAGGTCTTGTCTTGGACAACAAAATATTTAGAAACAACTAAGACCTTATATTTAATTATATGCAGGACAATTTACTGAAGGTCTTTATATATTTTCTTTGTTTTTGGAACTCTTCAGGCACTTGCAGGAACCGTGACATCACCTTAAAAGAAGTGACAGCACTGTACCTTTCCACATCCAAATCACACAGCTGGTAAAACATCTGTCTGTGAGGAGGCAGCATGCCCTCTCTGAAAATGTAGGAGGACTCCTGCAGAGGCAAAACAATTTATTGTGTTAATAAACTTCTGTCTGATGGCCGATCAAGCCTCCTTCAATGTCAATTTGTCAGAATAGATAAGACGACCCTTATTATCCTCAATAATTTATTTATATATTTTCCTCGATTTCAACATTTAGGATTATGGAAATCCTAGGAGGTCAAAACTTAAATAAAATATAGATGCTATACTTAAAAATGAAATACATGACAATAACTTTGTTAGGTGGTTTGATTTTTCCAATTCATGTCACTATACAGGCTTGAAACCAATTAGCATGTTAGCACCATGCTGCAGTAATGCTTTCACATACAGTAACATAACACTGACCTTCAGCTGATGTGTGACTGGCACTGAATCTCGACTGGCGCTTGGACCCTCCTGAGCTGGAAGATCCATCACACTAGCTGGCTGGGGACCTGGAAAAGAAAACACACAGTTTTTCCCAACATGTGGTCAGTTTACCTTGGCAACAGCAGCGAGGCGCAGGAGATTAGAGAGGACTTGTTACTGGTGGTTCATTTAGTGAGATCCAAAGTGACGTTGAGCACATGTTGCTCATGTTGGTGCTGCTTTCTTGGCCAGGTCTCTCTTAAACGATAGTTTAAAGCTCAGTTTAAGACATTCTGACATGGTACAGTAGGAAATGCACAGCTATAAAATGAACACAGCTGAATTCCATTTTGCTTTTGTTTCAGTTTTGTTCACACAGACTCAGTGATACTAAGACACATAAATACATCTACATAAACTCACCTGTTTTGTTGACTGTGTTAGGCAGACTGTAGTTAAGGGAACTCCTCTTAGCTTTTACTGGCATGTCCGATAGTGAATATCCTAAAGGTGGGAAAAAGACGTGTCAGGCAGAGTGGTCTCGACTTTTCATCAACACTGCCCTGTCCCGTTTCGGGCTCTTACCATGCTTGCCGCTGCAGCGGATCCTGAAGTCCAACATCTGGTATTTCTTGGACTCTGTGCTCTGTCGGGGGTCATAGCCCAGCCTCACCCACAGACTCCTCCACGGTCCTGTCACCTACCACAGTGAGACTGATGTAAATTTGGGCAAAAGGAAATGTTGATTCTCCCGTTAAATATTTTAAAATTTCTTCAATAAAAGACTCAGCAACACTGCTCTATATTTTGGTGGGTGCCTGTGTTGGATTATGTTATTTTGAGATGCGAGCACTGCAGTACAAAAGAATATTCACAAGGCAATAAAATGAGAGATATTCTACTTTCTGTCCATTTTAAGACAGTTCTGTTCAGCTGCCACAGAGCAACACTTCATTAATCACTGATTAAGTACAGAAAATGTGAAGTTACATCACGCTGTGGCGCCATCTTGTGAGGTATGTGGTCTGTTGTGCCTGCTACGGTGGTTACCACGGGTTACCTGTGTACCTTTTTGTTTTGTTCTGTTTTGCTAAACGTTTTTAAAGTTGTTCAAATCTGATGGAGAAACCAAGAGGTGGATTTCCGTGCCCATGTTTCTCCCTAAACCATGATGTGACCTACTATGACAGTTCTTAATGCAGCAGCACTGACCCACGTCGATGAACAGAAATTCAAAGCACAACCTTCAATTCACCATCAGAAAAGCAGCGTGATCCTCGCAACATGGCGCATGAAAACACAAATTCAAGACAACGTGGCGTCAACTTAACATTTTCGACTCCTAATGCATCATTTTCTATTGAGTTTCACTGTTTTCAAAATATATCTGAAAAGACAGCAGCAGAGGTTCAAACTCACTCCCTTCACCAGGCACATTTCGTGCCCTCAGCTCACCATGTAGTAGGCGAAGACGGGCAGCAGCAGTTTCAGTTTATCAGGGTGGATGTTGATGTTGGCCTTGACTGCGTTCCGTGACCAGATGGGCCGGCTCTCAAACATCTAGCCACAAAAAGTTTGGTGTCAGATAAGATAAAAACTGATGGCAAGTCGTACCTGTGTAAGATTATATAACATTGTTTTCCGACTTCAAGCACATGTCATTTCTGGAGTGACTCACTGCACAATATGATCCAAAATGTGCAATAAAATACAGACTTTCAAATTCCAACACCTACAATGATGCATATTCTCCCGTTTTAAGCCAGTGCCACAGGAGAGGATGTGTTGTGCTTCCAGTAAATACTGACCATGACTCCAGCAGCACACATACCTTTTTCAATTGTTCTTCAGCCTCTTTGTCAGAATTCTTCAGGCAGACTCGTGCCCAGTTGAGCTTAGCTGCCTCAAGGCACTCGGTGGGCGCAGTGGCTTCATTGAAGCTGACAAAAATGGCATTATGGGGCCGGCGAGCACGAGTCAAACTGATAAAGTTCGTCTTGTTTATGGAGCTCTGACTATAAACAGAAAGATACATTATTGCCATTGGGAAACAGGCAGAGAACATCTATTCAAATTTTAGCATAATCAAGCAAGGAAGTAGACTTAGATTAGGTTGAAGTAAATTATGCTTCTCTCACCCAGCTGTTCCAGACTTCTGATGGACGTCAGGCCGGTAGAAATAATCCACGGGACTGTCAAGGCGTGAGAAGATGGCTGGGGGAAGAAAGTAAGGCATCGGCTGCTCAAAGAACTCTTGATTTTCTGGTTTGCGGAGGATGATTTTGTCATATAAAGTCGCGTCTTTTCCATTCTCTGAATGCACGGCCAGGCACTGAAAGTCTGCCAGCCCTGCAAATAACAAACATGTAATGGGAACAGTTAATCTCATCAGCTGTTTATATTCTCACATGTTCTACAATAATGATCACATAATCGTATTCTGTGGTTCTGAAATGTTCAAAAACTACTTTTAATTAACCTTGGAATTTGTATGTTGTTCCTATAACTCCGAGTATATCCATGTGGATCTCAGCATCCATGGGATTATTCTTTCGCACCCGCCGCCGCACTCTAAGGAGGAGGTTGCTGGAGGAGAAGCGGTTTCCACACAGAGAGTGACAGAAAGGGTCCTGAGGTCGAAAACGCAGCTCCAGACGACGGTTGCGGTGAGCAAAGGTCTGTGGATGAATAGGAAATACCGACAGGTGTCAGATTAATGCAGTGTAATGACTGACACGACAGTCAGGACATATGTAACTGGAGCAATGACACCGACGTTAGTTTCAGTGTTTGTGATTTCCTCTAATAAAGCAGGAACCACCTGGAGGCCTGTAACATCTCAAATGACGCTGTACTGCAGGAACATTATTCTGATAGCTGTACTGTACTGTACGATACTTACTTTGGACACTGTTTGTTCACCCCCGAGAGTGTCCAGCATTTTGTCCACACTCTGGACCACCGCCGGATACTCCACACACACCAGTTTTCTGTCCCGCAGCTCCACGGTGGACGAGCCGCCGCGCACATCTTCAGTGAGACCGGAGAAACTCAGCTCTTTCAGCGTGAAATCCAGCTTCAGCTCCACGGAATCCGCCATCTTGCCTCTTTTAGCAGTGATAATATTACGGGTACATGGCACAAATTATAAGTTACATTCAAGAAAACCCGCACTAAACACTCGGAGTTTTTGTCATAGTTCGCGCAGCTACAGCAGCAGCGTGAACGTGTGTCCAGGGACAAAATAACGCCGTGCGGAAACGCTTGTACACACATGAAGTTCCGGAAGGTGTCGTAAAATAGTTTTACTCTTCTACTGCTGTTTTGTTATCACTCACAACTAACGACGCAAAATAAAACCACAAAGCGCATCATCATTTTCGTTTCGTTTTATTCATTTTATATACTGTATGATAAGTATGTCATTTTCCTCCAATTCTTTCATTTAATCACATTACTTGATTAAATAATGTACTTATAATATGTAAATACATTTTTATCGCCCTCTGTTCCTCTTATACTGTGTTCTTTTCTATTTGTAATGTACATTTTAAAATAATTCGTCTGTTGCTACGCCGGTTGTGGCCACATGGTGGCGGTGTGCAGTGCTGCAAAACTAAGTGCCTTAAGGAAATCTTTTGGCTGTGGGAATATATATACATACATACATATTGCCTCCTTTAAAGTAAACAATTAAAAATTAGTGAATATAAATAACTGAATACTCCTAAAGGCTCTTTCAAGAGACTACATTAATAATCTGTCTATGTATTATTATTATTTTATATTGGGGACTGAATATTTTATCAACTGGCAAGTATTTTTGTATTGTCAAAAGGAGACAGTCACTGTTGTCACAGCGACCTTAGTAAAGAGGATTTGTGGGCTGTCCCTACCAGAAACTGTCAACAGACTGTCATCCCCTGAGACAAGAAATAGGACTCTGAAGAAGCAGTTACGTCTGTGTATTTACTAAGTTATTTAAGATGCTGTTAAATAGGCAATTACAGTCTTATGTGACACTGTTTGCTTTGATTCTAGTTTGTCTTCTTTTCCTCTGCCTTTACAGGACAAGGTTTAACACTAGATTTAAACCTGTAGTCATTTTATTTTTACTTTTAAATCAAATTCTTTTGAGGTGATTTGTTAGGAATTTTCTAGTGGTCTTTTGTTTTTATAAATTTGTGTGAATGGTAATGGAACTGAAAGTATAATGATCTTAATTGGAAGTCAGCCAGTGATGCTGCTTTGCATCTGACTCTAAAGTGCTGCATGTTTGTCATCAAATAATAAATTATCGACCTGTTGCATCCCTGTGCTTCCAGTAAGTTGACATGTCGTTGACGTGTTCACATTAGCTTAGAAGGAAGTAACTTAAACTCCAACTGTAAACACACACAGATATAATAATATTAGGCAACATGTAAATCAAGTGTTTTAAGTGTTTCTTGATCACAGTGACCAGTAACCAAAAGGATAGTTCTATCGTCAGTGATGTTGCCAGTTTTGAGTGCTATAATGCTGTAACATGTAATGTTGCAACATAAAAATTAAGTGTGACAGCTTTAGAGTTCTTGGAAAGTGTATTATTTGTTTGTTTTTGACTTTGCCATGTCAACGGTTTCCTTTTGCTTGTAGCCATTGGACTATAGGCAAAGCAGTTCCGGGATGAATCTCTGTACTGGACAGAGATGAAACTGATTATGACTATCTCATCTGTTTCTGGGTATCACAATAGAGCATTTTGAAAGCAAACATTAGAGAGTAACTTGTCAAAACAACTAAAGCACAGGTGTAACTACTCACACCTGAGGAGTAGGCTTACTGCCTCATGCTGGAAATAAAAATGTTCCCACAGCAAAAGAAACATCAACATCGAATGAAGTAAAATTATTTGTCAGAATCAGATTTTCAGATGTGAGGATTTTAAGACTAAAGTTATTAAAGAATCACCATAGACTGGAAGTTTGTTTTCTTACGTTGCTCACTTTTCACATTCACAGTTGCAAGTTGAACTTTCTTGGCTTTCTGCATAAATTGGTCATTAAATTGATTTGATTTTCACCAAAGTCACAAATATTAACAAACACAATATTTCTAAGCTTACAAAACACAGTCACAGTCTTTCATGACTTTAAACTACAGGTGGAAAAACGAATAGTGACGGTGTTTTAAAATCTGGTTGAACCACCTTTGACAGCAATAACCTCGAGCGAACACTTCCTGTAGTTGTAGATTAGACCAGTGCAACATTCGGAGGGAACTTTGGACCGTTCTTCCTGACAGAACTCCTTCATCTCAGGTCAATCCACTGCACCTCTGTTGAGCTGAGTTTAGGGCAGATTTTGTGTCTCTGAAGCCATTTAGTAGTTGATGTACTTTTAGCTTATCCTGTTGGCAAGCTGTCTCGGTCCAGAGGCAGCAAAGCAGCCCAGATGAGATGATGCAAAAGGGTATGACATGCAGCAAAGGTCCCCTGACAGACTCATACCCAGAATCTGGACTTAAACCCAACTAAGATGCTGCAGCATGACCTTAAACAGGACAATTCTGCAAAGAAGAGTTCCTCCACGGTGATGTGAAAGACTAATTGCCAGTTATCACAAATGTTTGATTCCATTTTTTTTTTGCCACCAATGGTGGCACAGCCAGTTGTTAGGTTTAGGGGGCAATTACTTTTTTTGCACAGGGTCAGGCAGGTTTGGACATTTTCTTTTCCCTTTCATTTGATGATCTGAATCATTTAAGTTTGACAAATATGCAAACAAAACAAACAAAAAAAATAATCAAGAAAGGATGCAAACACTTTTTCACAGCACTGTATGCAGAAGAAAAATATAATTGCAATTGCCATGCATTATCTGTGACTGCATACAGTATGTGCTCTTGTGAATTACAAATGTTGTGCCTACTTCCTCTTAGGTAACATTGGAGCAAGTGTTCCAACTTAGTGAATATTATCTGATCTTCAATAAAAACATAAATATTGACTTTCAGCCTGCGGGTCTATCACAATGTGATGAGGCTCAGTGTTTTGTGGAAGAGATATAAGGAGGTGGGGACGTAAGGCGCTGACTGGCAATCTGTTGTGTGCTGTGGTTAAGTGAAGATTTTGATGATGTGTCTGTCTTTTCTCTCTTTCTCCAGGGGGCCCTCCTACATTTAATATTCATCCAGCACTTGGTGATATCTCAGTAGAAGGTTTGTCCACTCCTCCCTGCGTCCCTGCTTGTTCCAGCCGTTAGAGTGTGGGGAGGCCGTGATAAGGTTATCAGGCATCCTCCACCGTCTGGCTCACTGTAGAAGAGCATGCTGCCCTCAGATTTCACCCCCCCCTGCTTCCACTCACTTCAACTTCTCACGTAGTATATCCCCTCTCTGCTGTCATCCAGTCTCTCAGCTTCTGCAGCACCAATCTTTGGACATGCAGCTGGTTGTTTGTCAGTTGAAAAAGCATTTTTTATATATGGCCATATTTAGATGGGTGATGTAGACATTTAGCCACACCCACAAGCCTATCCACTTTCAGTAGGCAAAACAAACTTTATTGTGCAAGTAGTTGAAACTCGCACAATTGCACAAGCTTTGAATTTTGAATTACAAGTGCAGCTGGGGATTCCAACCCTTTTGGTTTGTGACCCCTAAAACGAAGCCACCAGTTAAACCATTACGATACTGCTAATGATGATAAATGATGCTGTTTTATCACAACAAACGACAAAAAAGAATTGATAAAAAGAAACTTAGAAAACTTTCAGAAGTCAAAAAAATTTAAGTACTAGTTAATCAACGAACAACACTAAGTTTAGAGTCTACAGCCATGCTAGGGGCCCATGAGGATGCACTTATTGATGCTTGCTTTGAGCTAATGCTAATTTGTGGATGATAATGTGAAACATTTTGATGGGACTAATCGTTAGCATATTCCTAATGTTAGTTTAGCATGTTTACCAGATCAATTACTCAAGGCTGTTGCAGCAAATCAATGAAGTGTAGTAAATTAAACAAGAGCCCAATTATTTGCTTAGCATTTACAGTTTTTCTTTAAACATCTTAGCATGCTAACATTTGCAAATGACAGCTGAGGCTGAAGGGAAAGTCAGTACTTTTAAATACTTGCTGATTTGATATTTTGACGTGATGATTTTTCACCAGCGTATTGGAATCACATTTTGAGAAAATTCAGTCTGTAGTTGTCAAGTTGTGAAAATGCCAATCTGCTAACATGCTAGAGCAAAGGTCAGATTAGATCCTCTACAGACCATGAGTATTTGTACAAAATTTGATGTCAATACATCCAATAGTTGTTGAGATATTTCTAGACTGAAATGGTGACCAGTCAACACACAGACACTGCCAGTATCAGCCCCTACCACTACTGTTTACACCACATCCATGGTTGCGGCATATGCTGCGGCATATTTTATTTGCACACAATATTCTGCCAGTTTGAGTCATGTAGATAAATGAATCAATGGCAGCAAAATAAAAAAGTTTGGGGTAATGATAGTGAATTTCCATGATGGCCGTGCTACAAGAGTTGACCAAGACTTCATCAGCCATTAAATGAAAGGACAAAACTGAGAAGACGTATTAATAGGTCCTAGAAAAAGCAAACCACAGGAAATGTTGACCCTCCCTCCCCTCTCTCTCTTTATGACATTTAGTGGGCGTGGCCTCTTGAACGCATCATCACTACACTTATCTATAGGAGGCCAGGAGGACAACACAGTGCCACTGGCAATCAAACAGTATCACACCCCAGTGTCAGCATCTCACTGTGTCCTGAGGAAATCTGCTGACAGCTTAGTTTTTTGTTTGGTTCATTCTGTCAGTTAAAAAAAAAAAAAAAGTGACGGGCCTGTGCCATGTCATTTGTCAATGACTTTACAAAGATGACACTTAATCTTCCCAGTATTTCTACTTTTACTTGTAGACTTTAGGGTCTACTTTTGCTTTTCCCTGCTTTTTTAATTGATAGAATTCGCAGCAACAAAAATTTGTTCTTAAAGGGACCTGTATCTACATTTGTATTCTTCATAAATTATGTTATGCAGCGTGATCATTTTATATGAAAGTGTTTTAGCTTATCTTTAAAATGCAGCCTTTCAGGGCTTATCAGGATATGTTAGTCTACAAATTTTTTTCTCGTTTTGAAAAAGTTACACCTCTTTACAAATTTGTAGACAAGTGTAGTTGATCTTCTCCTTCTGCTGTTAATTGATAAACACTTAATTGCTCCCCCTTAAATAAGGAATTTTCATGTATAGTTTTATAATTTCATCCATAATAAACACCTGAAATCCTCTGAATTAGAAATAGAAATATGTTTCAGAACTTATCTTAATGTGGAGAGGTGTTGTTGAAGCCTCCTGTGTGACTCATCGAACAGCACTGACAGCAGAGTAAAGATACTCATTTCTTAAAATACTGAGTGAAGCTTGTCCTTTAAACCAGTCACAGAATAGCAGGCATTTCTGCCTGATTATTAATTTTTGGATCATTCTTATTTATTGTAACTGTCATAATGATGAATCACTGGGCAGAGCGTGGTAAACAGAGCAGGGAGAGGGAGGGCTAGGTGGAGCAGAGTGGACTGATTTGGAATTAGTTTAAGTTGCAAAGGCTATTGTTGCTTTAACCTCATGAACCAGTTCCTACTCTTGGTTTCAAATCTGATCATTTGACAGGTTTTGCCAATATTCTGTAGAAACTCTAAAGAGCTGAAGGCAAAGAATGGTTTCCGTTTTAATGCTTGTGTGAACGTTATATTATCTTGCCCGATGACAGCTGGGAGAGCACTCCCACAACCCTTAAGAGGAAAAGCGGTTAGGATAATGGATGGATGGATGGATGGATGGATGGATGAATGTTGCAATAAACACTGAGAAACATGAAAGACAAAGCATTTCAGTTCTGAACTGCTTAATCAGCCAACATGCAAAACCAAAACACAGCCAGTTGGAGACACAAGGTCAGTTTAGTGACAGGTATGTAAGAGTAATTGATAACTCACACTCCTGTGATATTACTTTGATCTCACAGGGAGAGAGCAGCCTTTCTCAGGAATCTCCCTCTCTTGTCTTCAGTGAATGTTTCATTATTGCCTCTGGCGTGTTCGTCCATCCCTCCATCCTGCAGTGTTTCCACAGTACCGGCTTTAGGGTTCATTTGCATATAACCAATTTGCAAAGCAAATTTTAAGCCCTGTCTTTCCTTCACCTTGTGTGTGTGTGTTTGTGTGTGTGGCTGAGGCAGAGAAAGACGGAGTTGCACTTGGGTTGACGTGTATTTGCTTTGAGACACAGTGATGTTTGATTCTTGATTATTTTTTTTTTATTTGTTGGTTGTAACTCTTTTAAAAATGTATTCATATATTTCACTCTTCTCGTTGTTGGATTTCTTCACACTTTTACATGCAGTTTGTGAAAAAACATGTTACAGTATTTCTGATTGTTCCTGGATTAAGCCTAGTAAAAGCTGAACAGTCAGAACAAGTATTAAACTTTTAGGATGTCACTGACTCTGTGTTAAAACATATAAATCTGAACAAAGCTTTTCATTTTTATTCACCTGTTCACCAGTCAAGAAATGCTTCACGTGCATACAGCCCATTTTCTCCAGTTTTCCCCCAGGCTAACCCCACAGCACTACCCCTCCCCTTTCAGGACCTATGTCCTGTTTGTTTAGTCCCACCCAGGATGATCCTCTACCTGTCTTTTCTTTTACCTGTGCAGGATTTTGATTTGCTCTGTGTCCTCTCACCAGGATGCAGCAGCAGCTCTAACTGTTGTGCAGGATCACAACGGACCCTGTTGCCCTGGTAATATAAACACATTTTGCATACAGCCCTCAGATTTGTTTGCCAGACAGTAAGGATTCACGTCTTTTCCCTTCACCATACAGACACTGATTTCTATAGCACTGACCCCTTCCGACATTGGTGAATACACTTTTGCACTTGAAACTGTGATCCCATCTTTAATCTGAAGATGACCTATGTATGTGCACATGAAGCTAAAATTATTCTCTCAGGATTATGATCATCTAGGGGAGCAGATTTTTCCTTAAATGGCTCGATGAAAATATGACAAATGCTGGTGTGTTGAGGATCAAAAACTGGATTGGCTAAGTAAGGATGCTCTGAAGTTAAAACTTAAATTGGTCTTTCACTGTTGTTTGGTAATGTACAGGCAGTGTTGGTCCTGGCTTGGATTAATTAAGGTCCCTTGTTGTTCCCTTAATGCGTTGTTATAGGGATTTCACCACTAAAAACATTCTAACTGTATATCCCAGTTAGAATGTTTTTAGATGAAAACTGTGTTATCATCATCATGATATTGCATCATCTAGGTTTTGTCTAAATTATCATCACAGGATATTTTTTTACAATTTCTGCTGTTGCTTCACTCAGTCCCTGTCAGATTTAAAAAGCTGGAGATGATCTGATTTCCCTCCTTAATGTCCTAACAGGTTTGGTGTTTGAGGAAGGTGGTGAGTCTTCGTTAGAGCTGCCATTTGTTTGTTGAAGTAAATTCAACAGGCTGACTGGGTGTGGTGACAGTTGACTAAGCAATCAATCCCTTTTTCACAGCCTCTTATTAATCCCTGTATCCCATTAAGCTATAAAGACCAAGAAGCTGCACTGGATGTATTCAAAGGTGTGTGGCCAAGATTCGTCTACCGGTCAGTTTGTGCGATTCTGATTTTTTTCACTGATATTAAAAAGCTGTTTTGTCACTATAGCAAGAACAAGGAAGCTACTAAGCTTCCAACAGAAAGTTCATCCCTTCATCCGCTTTCTAGTTGTTTCTCTGCAATGAATAGCTGTCTGGTTTCAGATTTGCATGGTGTTCCAGGTGTGCTGTTTGAATGCAGGATCACTCCATTACACCCTATGTCTGGTCCTCCTAGAGATTTCCACCCGAGGCCACAGTCGCGTAGTTACTCTACATCCTGCTCTGACTGGAAAGTGACTCAGGAACCTGCACAGAAAGACGCGAACAGGGAGAAAAAGTATGTTTGCAGTGCTCATCATGTCCTCTTAGACAAACACTGCGAGTGTATTTTACCTTTTAGCTATGTGTGATTGCATATTGTATTTCACTCTGCATGTCTTTACTCTAACAGCAACACCAAAGACTGTCCTCCTCAGTTTACCCTTTATTTTTACAAGAAAAGCACTTAACGCACATACACACTAACGGATATTTTACACTGCCCAAACATATTTTAAATAAAGTCCATGAAACCAAACGTGACATCCTTTTTGTGCTATCAAAAGCCAAACAGATACTTGGAATATGAATGACATCTCCCATTCAACCACATAAACACATTTGATAACTTCTAATATATTAACTACATACATTTTAAGCAACATTTTCTTCTTCATATATTTTACAAGTTAAGTCGCCTTCAAATTGAATTCACAGCTTTCTCATTTAACTGCAAAGACCATCCGAAATATACCAGATATTTAGATTAGATCAATATGAGCTTATTGTTCGAATAGAAATCGACTGTACATGTATAAACACTTGCAGCTGTTAAGTTTAACGTCAGGTTTTGTCTTCACTTCATGCCATGCTGGCTCTCGTGGTGCCTGCGGAGATCCACCTTTCGTTGGAAGCCCTTGGAACAAATGTCACATCCAAACGGCTTGAAGCCGGTGTGTTTTCTGCTGTGGGTGATCAGGTTGGAGCTCTGGCTGAACGCTTTACCACACACTTGGCATTTGTGGGGCTTTTCACCTACAAAATAAAACACACATGCACAGACGAAACACAATCAAATCTTGGATCATTTTCAAATAATTTGTGTAATGGAGGTGCACAAAGAGTTGCAAAGGTGTCAAATGTTTTTTTTAATTAAAAAGATAACGTTTGCATTAATATACATGAGTGAAGAACCATGCCATTGTTCAGATTTGTCAAACATTTATTGGCAACAAATGTGGACTGCATAGTGTTCCTTTCACAGAGCTTTGCATGAAGCAGGAAAACCAGATATGCAAATCAACAGGACATTTGTTTAAGTTTCTTTTTCTGATTTATCAGCAGTTATATTACTCCTGGAAACAATTCCTGCATGCTGCACCTGGGAAGCAGATGATTACAGCAACACGAGCCACAGATGGTTTTAGTTTTTTACTAGTCCCATAAAAATATGAACACCCAGTATAAAATCATCAGACTTATTTACCTGTGTGAATGTATGTGTGTTTCTTCATGTCGGACTTCTGGTGGAACCTCTTGCCGCAGTACTGGCAGGGGTAGGGTCTCGTGTCTGAGTGGATGAGCAGGTGTGTGGAGAGAGTGGAGGAGCGCTTGAATGACTTGCCACACATCTTGCACTCAAAGCTTTTCTCCTGATCAAAGACAAAAGCAGAAAAGGTCTTACACAATCATCAACTTAGTAAAATGTATTATTGTCCTTTAAGCAGATGGACCACAAGGTCCGTTTAGTAGCTGTCCTCAAGCTTTTGAAGATATGACATGATCTTCACTGGCAAAGGCAAGTTGCACAGTACAGTACACTATAAAGCTTAACAAACCAGAATCTTGTGGCTCAAACTTGAAATAATGAGTATTCATTAGACAAGTTCAAAAGTTTTAATGAAGAGAGTTGCATTATAGGAAAGGAATTTAATGCATACTACACATTAATGCATACTACACATTAACCATTATTGTTTGACTGTCTCCTGCTAAACATCATCAGTGTAGATTTCTAAATCACTGGAGTGCCCCCTATTAACAAAGATAATAATATTTTGGATTCATCATTATACCTGAGAGTGGACGTTCATGTGTTGCTCCAAACTGACCGCGTGACCAAAGGTTTTCCTACAGATGCTGCAGCCAAAAGGCCTCGTTCCACTGTGTGACCTCCTGACGTGAACCTCCAGTCCATGGGGTGTTGAGAACACCTGAAATAGATAATGATAATAATAATTTGACTACCAAACAAAGGCTGCTAACAGTGCAAAACCCATCTAATTTACCGAGCTGATGAACTCGTGGCATGCAACAGATGTTGCATAACAAACACTAACATCATAAAAATGATTATTATGATTATTCTGCACATAGACTACATGTTGTATGTGCAGGTGTTTGGGCAAACATGTGGTGCACACCTTGTCACAGGTGATACAGTGGTAGGTGTTGGAGGTCGGGGAGTAGTGCGTGCTGCAGTCCAGCGGCTGCTGAGGCTGTGGGCTGCGGCTGATGTGCCTGCCATACAGACTGGTTGCATGCTGCAGCACCGTGGGGCTGAAACCCATCTGGCGGAGCTCGTAGGAGGAAGGTGCTGGCTCCCATGCATATGCTGGCTTGTAGTAAGGAGGGAATTCTGCCATGTGAGGCTCTGAGGGAGCACACAGATACAAACATGTTTACGTCTCTGATTAAAAATGATACTTATACCTAGCAAAGAAAAAAAATGCAGATGAATGTAAATGCACTGGTAGTTTACCACTTAGGTAGTACGGCTGTGTGGGAGCCACAGAAGGTCTGGTTGGCTCTGGGTGAACAGGTAAGGGACATGCCTCGTCCTTTTCAAACGAGCAGTGGTCAGGAGGGAGAGACTGACACTCTGACTGTGACTTGTCTGAGGAGTCTGCTTCTTGAACACGCGGTGGGATTTCTGCAAATCCACAACAAATAAAAATGTGATTGATTCAAGCAAAAGAAGCGCTCTGTGTGATCAAACAGAAAGTAAATAGCTTATAAAAACAAAACGCTGCAATTAGTCATAGAGGACATTTTGTTTAAATAGGAAACACACCTTATGTTCGGTGCTTTGAATTCAGAACTGGAGACTGATATGTGAGTTAATTAACAGCATATGCACGATTAGTGCGTGTCATTTAAAAATATATATATGTCTAAAAATTCATAGACACACACATAACACAACAATAAGGCTATAAAAATCAGCAGGAGTAATTTAATAGTCCTAACCATTATTCAACAGGTATATATATATATATATATATATATATATCTTTTTTCCAGTCTTACCTGTACATATGGAGGCCTTCGGCTCGTCTTCATTTGATCGGTGAACTTTGTAGGACGTGCACCTTTTGTTTTTCACCAGAAATGACCGCGGCATGTTGATCCTATGGGCCAAACCAGTAAAATTCAGTCAGCGACAACACAACGCTTAAAACGCGTTTTGGAATAAAACGTGGATGTCAAAATAAAAGCTGACCACGCACGTTTTGTAGAAACGGTTAAGCGCGTAAAGCGAAACGATTCTGCGTAATTTTAGTGTTTATAATTTGCATATTTTCAGTCTTTAACTTCAGGTGCGTTACTCTGTTATAGTTATAATATCATAATGTAAAATAAAGGCCCACACCAATCGAAATTAGGCGTGTTATAAAATTCAAATACTTTTACATTACAAATAAAAAGTTTAAAAGTTTAATTTGGCATCATTTGGAATTTCTTTTTACAGTTTTTGTCATGTAGCAGCTAAAACTCGGATAGATTTTCACTCTAGCTTGATGTATGCTTTTATTTTCTAGTTACTCACCGTTAAGTGCGCGGCCTCCTTTCCAGATTAAAAGTCAGGTTAAAATAATTATTTTTTAAAAATCCTTCTTCTGTGGATGGGAATCGGTTCTGCGGACAGAACAAAACGCGTCTCAAAATCCTTTCCTAAAAGTCAGAAAAGCAAAGCAGTGTAAAACCATCACACTTGTTGCTCTTTCTTCTCTCCCCTCCCTGATTTTCAATCAGATAATTTGGCAAGGGGAATCTGACTGTGGTTTCAGCCAATGAAAAGGCCAACCTGCAGATGGAAATTTGCGTAAAAAAACACAGGGCCTTGCTGTCCCTGGAACAGTTATACAAAACACCCAGTGCTCTTAAAGATATTAGGTTTAAAGTCTAAAAAGTGATGTTAACAGACACACGCTTCCAGTTACTTATACTTAATGAACCGAATATTTGCGCCGATCATAGAAAGAAATATCATTTAAAAACAAACATAGGCTCTTTAAATCAAATTTAAAAATACTTTAAAAAGCACAAAGACAAAGAAGAATTTCAACAACAACAACAACAGAAAATCCGACCAAATATTTCCATCTCACTGTGTTTGACTTACAGGATTTACTCGAAGTAATGCAATGTAGGTTTTGTGTGTAAGATTTAAATGGCCAAAAGATGATATAAGACTGTAGCACCTCCAAAGATACACACACCAAACCAGTCCGGGAGATTAGCGCTGTTGACTCTGTCTGTATTCATTAAAGCATGGATATTCTGTCGTGACAGATTTTTACACGATATTTTAGTGAAACAAAGATCGTATCATACCAAACAGCAGGACACAGTCCCGCAGTTATTTGACATAAATGCTGTCAAATGTGACAAAATGATGTCAAATAACTGCTAGATTAAAAAGTTTAAATTGTTTAGGCCTGTTTATGTCAACTTGTAACATCATTTAGAGGCGAACAAGTGCATGGACATTTGAGAAGAAGTGAAATTGCGACACCTTGTGGACAGCAAGCGTATCTTCAATCTTGACTTTTAAATAATAGAAATTAGATTTTTAAATTTGAATTGGTTTGTTGTTGTTTGATTTGTTTCTGCAAGAATATATATATATATATATATATATATATATATAATTCACTTAAATAGGGGCTGTTAATATTCTGTAAAATTTAAGATAAAATATAGCTGATTGTAAGACGGGCAAGTTTATGATTAATGTGAAGCTTTGGCTCAATAATTCTCAATGTAATTTTTAAAAAAGGTTTCAGAAAGACCCAGGCGTGACTGGGTCTTTATTATCCACCAGATGTTTTTTGCAGTTATACAGTTAACTCCATAGGCTATATTATACATATAGCTAGCTTATTTCAAAAGCAGCTGTAACAAGACTCATAAAATACTGTGTTGCTGTCCATCAAATTCAATTATCTTTGCAGTGATAACAGTGAGCAATGTTTCTTCTACTATCTACAGCAATACAGGTGTCAATAGACACTTGTTTGTGGTAATATTTTAAAAACAGGGTGCACTCATTTGTGTTGTGTAGCCTACTCTATGAGTTAAAAAGAAACCACACAAACACACACAACTGCAGCTTTTATTTACTTGTCTGTTATTGTGAGGGTCTAAAACAGTTGCTGCTGTTACTTTTGCTGTCCATAAGGAGCATGACATACTCCTACTGGACTTGAGCTGCAGTTACATGAATAGGGATGAAAAAACACAGATCCTGCATCCTGCCCCACTGGCCAAACCAGACTGAGCTGATATTCTTATATAATTCTGGTTTATATTGGTAGTTGCACATTACTGGTTCAGTGACGCTTAAATTGAATATAATCTAAAACCTTTATTTCTTTATGCTTCATTAGTTGAAATTGTGAGAAAGTGTTTCAGTCAGAAATTTTCTTCATTATCTGACAAGAGAATGAAAAATATGCTTAGTGCCTCATAATTTTAAATTGGTTAGGGATTATTTTTGTTTTGACAAGTACAAATTGTGAGTTTAAGTAGCCTAAATGACAATGTTGGTCTAGTATCTCATTGACCTACTTCTGATCTTTATTTTCACGGTGTCTGACTTTTAATTTGTTTGTAGACGTTATTTTCTCTATTTTCTCGTCATCAATCTCTCAACTATCTTGTAATAAACCTAATTTGCGCGTGCGCTCTTCACATGTGGGTCACGCGAAACCGCATTACACACTTCATCCTTCCACCAATGAGGAGACGGGAAAAACAATCTTAGCTTTGCATTAGAGAGAAGAATTTGGTGGAGTACAGATTGAAGTGCTATGTCTGCCTTATCAGGAGTGATTTAGTCAGGTGTTGTTCCGGTAAATTGCTTGGAAACATTGCGGTTGCGAGTTGCGCGGAGCTAAGTTGTGGGATTAGTTTGCATGCAGCCCGTCAGCGGAGGCTCACTGCGGTGGGATGGGCTGTGAGGTGTTCAAGATGGCGGCGCCCTGTGGAGTGCAGCTACTCTAACAGGTAAACAGGCTCGATTATTTACACCAAATGTGTTTTTCTTACAGTCAATCTTAACGCATATGACTTAGTTTGCAAAACACGAGCTGTCGGGCTCGGTTCTCCGCCGACTGAACGAGGCTGACAGGCGAGATGAATCCCGGACCGAGTCTGAGTCGCTGCTCCCAGCTAACGTTAGCTCACGGCGGTGGGACTGACTTGTTTTTGGAAAGACCCAGGGATGGATTTAGTGGATGTCGATACTTAAAACACGTCATCGTAATATTATCTGCCTTTTCTTTGAACTTTGAATGGTGTGCTCGTAGTGCCAGAGGAAGGATCCCTGGATATTTTGTATAATCGGATGAAGTAGGTTCAGCGAACCCTGCCCATTGTTCTCTGCGAGTTGTTTACGACAGACAGCAGACAGTGGTCAGTCCCCACACAACAGCAGCTCTGCTGCTCTCCAGCCTCACACCTCAGTCTGTCCATACTGTGCACTGCTTCCAGTATACATGGTGGTAAACTACACTGCCTTTGTGAGTTTTATGTGTTTACCTGATGTTTTATTGTGCATCTCAGTAAAAGCTCTCATGCAGATTTCTGCATCATGCTTCCTTGCTTGTCTCTGTTAGCTGCAATCAAACTTGAATTCAGCTTCACATTTTTTTTTAACCCTACATTAATAATTAATTTCCCGTTGTTAGTCTGTATTCATTTGGCCTGTCACCTCTCAGGCTTTGCTGCCACTATGGAGACAAAATGGATCATTAGATTCACAGTTTGACCTGCTCGGTCACATTGTACTGGACTCGGCTCCCTCGCTGTCACCAGGTCTTTTTGTTACAACATTGTCTAATCTATAAAAATGCTAACTTCTGCACATCATGGCTGTAGTCAGGATTTTACAGATACCTTCCTAACGCACAGTGTGATCAGATACTGAGAAGTATACGCAGGTGTTGTTAGCAATAGTCATATTTTATTTATTCAACTATGCAGTGCAGAGTTTAAAGGCCCCCTCAGGAATAGACGTTTGGAAACACATAATCTTTTATTAGCTGTCCTGAATTTGTCAGATTAAAAACATTCTCTGGACAAAAACATTTTAATCAGCATAAAATATCCACTATGTGTCTCTTTGGTACCTGGTGTCCTGACACTAATGTTAGTATGATACCAAAGTTTATGTTTTTCACTGCCCTACCCATGCATTTATTTAATGTAACATAATATGTCAAGTGTCTTAGTACATCAGTATTTAATGTGGCCTTTTGACTTTTGCCAAAATAAAAAGCAGCTGGGTATATTCTGATCTAAGTTAAGGGTCTTGAGGTGGTGACACAGCTCCAGTCAGTTGTTGGGGTGAAGGGAGGTCAGTGAGGTTTCCAGGGAAGTGACAGGTGTCAGATTAATGCAGTTTACAACAAGCTCCCAGAGCCCAAATATATCCATACTAGTTGTTTTGTTTTTATTAGCACTGAGAAACTGAAAGCAATTCACAGCCCCTACTGTTAAGAGGTAATTATTTTGGTATTGGTAGTTTTTTCACTTTTCTCCTTTTTAATTTCATTTTGTTGACATTTTTACTTTACTTTACTTTACTTTACTTGGCAGATGCCTTTATCCAAAGCGACTTACAAGGAGAAGACACCAGCAATTCCCATTCGGTTTCCATAAATTGTTGTTAGAAAGCAGTTACTAAATTTCTGAAACACTACAGAAGGTTTAACTTCCCACTATCATGTCGGCCTCTTGAGATAAACTAATATAAAATGTAAAATGGCAGAAATATTAATTTATTATGATATATTTCTATAATATAAAGATGGCCAGTGTTGTATCAAAACTGGTATGCAGATCTTTGACATTGCTATTTCTGTGTAATTTATTTGTTGAGTAGGTTTAAGATTGGTCATCGTGTGTATTAATTAAATTGTTTATCGTTATAAGATGCTTTGAAACCTAAAATATGTGTGTAGGGCCATAGCGTGTTACAGTTAAAATGATTAGATCAATGGTTGGATTGACAAAAATGTTTTGCTAATGATGTTTGATCTCTCTTCAAATCACATAATTATTTTTGTGTTTTTATTAAGAAGCAAAAATGCAAAACAAATGCAAGTTTTTCACATGTGAAGGTGAACTGCCTTCCTTTTTCTAGAGCTTTGTAAGTTGATTAGGTTTGGGTTTTGGAATGATTGTTGGCTAAAACTAGTTTTAGTCTGCCTGTAAGCCACATGAATATTCCTTTCCCCACTTGTCTTCTGAAACAAGTCTGTGTCTACCATCAGGACTGGGTAGTTGGATTAATGACAGTCATTTCTTGAAATGAGCTGAGCAGACTGTTGTTCCCTTGTTGTGAAACTGCTTTAAAATATTCACCTATGAGTAAAGGAGGCTGCTGGTAAAAGCTCGTAAACAGCCAAATGTAATTTCCACCGTGTACATGCTGTGCTCAGGCTGCATAAAGCGTCTTTGTGTCCTCCTGAACGTTCCCAGTCCGCCTGAGATCACACTGAGTGTGTCTCATGTTTGTGCCTGACCTGTCCACACAAGAAGAGGGTCAAAAACAGCCTCACTTGAATCCACTGTCGACTTCCCACGATTGAGCAGTTAATTGATAACAGGGAGACAATAGCGCTGTGACTTCCTATGTGAATCCACCAACAGGAACATATTTGAGCATTTATCATCTTGTGATTTGTTATCGATGCAAGAAGCTCAGGGAAACTAATACTGTAATGTTTCTTTCCAGAGGGCAGTGTTTTTATCGGACACATGACTTTAGTGGGAATCAGATAATATATAAATGTTGAAAAATGTTGTACAGTAATTATATAGTTTGTAGCAAAAAAACAAAAACCCGGTAACTATATTAGATTCTGAACATCTTCTGGTGTGTTGATTGTTGTTGTTGTGCAGACATCCTTATGACAACAACCTGCCCATCAGGATTATTTATGCCTGTTTTTCAGATGGAGATTTGCACTGCTCCATCATTTTCTTTAATAACTGACTCAGCGTCTCTTCTAAATGTATCATACACAACATAAATAGACTAATAACCTGAAGTGGTAAACACATTAGCATTCTGTTTTTGTTTGTAAGCCTGTGTGCAGCCGAGTTATAATGATCTCAACTTCTGAAATAAGCTGTAGTTTAGATATAACAGTTATGTGATGTTATTTACAACCCATGTGGTGACGTCATAGCATTTGTCAGCATCATTAAACATCATGGCTTTGTCGAGTTTCACGCTCAAGAATTAGCCGTAGTTTTCGTACAACACTTACACAATAACATCTTAGAAAGTTGCTTTGTCAAATGTCTTTTTTACACATCCAGCAGATTAAAAGCAGCATCGTTTGGAGTCGCATTTGTTTCCACTTCTCTGCTGCTCTTTTTAGCTCTGTTTTAGGTCACTACCAACCTCTGAAGGAAGTATTTGGCTCTTGAGCCTGCTGAATGCTCCGCTGTGTTCATTGGCTAGTTGCTAACTGTCTGCCGTTTGTTCGGGGGTTCTGCTTACTCGCAGTGATAAATCATTTAGGTATGTCGTTTCAATTAGCAAGCCAGTGATGACAGAGTGCAGTTGCTCTTTGCTACTTGTGTCAGTTAAACTCATGATGCCAAACATCCAGCTTGCAGTTGCCTCTGAGTGGCTCTGAGCAGTGTTTTTAACCTTGATTTATCCAGCAATGTTCTCGTTTTTTTTTTTTTGTTTTTTTTTAAACTCTCCATTTATGCATCCAACTGCAAACCTGAAAGCTGCCACAATCCTACCTGAGCAGATCCACTGAAGCAGCTGTTGTACAAGGGCACCTTATTGGTGGTAGGGCGAAGAAGTAGAAGTATAACGTTAAAAAGCTGTAATATTGTCAATTGATGGAAACAGTCCTAGGCGTGTTAGTTAATGACTAACACCATTATCAACAGTAACTGTCCTTGAGACAGAACAGTGTATGAACTATGAAAACCAAAGATGAACACGCAGAGCAAATATAATGGAAATTATAAACGCTGTTAAAGTTATGTTAGGTTTAGTATGACGCTTTTTGGGGTCATTTTATGCAGTACAATGTATAATAGGTTCTTTGTGTCTGTGATATTACACATAGTTTTCTGATGAAATGATGGGAACTGAAGTAACTTTTCTCTGAATGAATGACATGCCAAAGCCATTAAATCACCCGCAAATGTAGTTCAGTTTGTTCTTGAGAGGTATTATTATTATTTGAGTTCCCTCATTAAGCGGAATATTTCTTTTTATATAAGCTTTAAAGAATGTCTTTTCCACAAACCCTGCTCACCAGTACAGAGTTGAGATTGCCATGTGACCACTAATCCTAGATCAGATCTCTGACTAATTCTGGGAAATGTTTATGAATTGGTCTTGGTGTGAACCTAGAGGTGCCTGGAGACTGTATTGGTGGGTGGCCCCAGGAGTCCTCCAGGCAGCCAGGGACAGACACAGTGAGAGCTACTCTGCCTCCCCCTCCAGCACTGCCACCACCATGGCCAGGGAGCAGCCCAACATGGGGGACCTCCTTCCGCACCTAGAGACCTCTGACCTCCAGCAGCTAGAAGAGATCAGAGGCCTTATCAATGAACAGCTCAGCACTGGTAGGACTTAGCTTGTTTAACATCAGTATGATTTTATCTCTTTCTTTTTTTTACCACCTGTACGAATGATTATGATCTTACGAAACTATCCTCATTTGACAAAGCTCTCTTTGTGGGATTTTCCCAGTTTAAATATGATTGCATCTCTTTCTTTCAAAAAACAAACCTATTCAAACTGTTGTTCCTGTTTTCCTTGAAGAGCGAGGGTCCATGCTGCTCAATGGGCTGGTGGACTACTTTTTGGAAACAAACTCTGCCCAGGCCATGCATATCCTGTCCTCAGTCAGAGAGCCACATGATAAGGTAAGAAAAGCTGAACAGTCCTGTCCAAACTTTACAGCAACAGTGCTGCTAAAAGGTCCAAAATAGAGGACGCTTTAATAGCTTATTAGCTGTGTTTGTGTTTGTGTTAATATCACATCACGTATATACTGTAACTTCAGCCTTTTCTCAACAGTCTTCGTTTTAAAGATCTCCTGTGTCTCCCTCTCACACAGCACCTTCTGGACAAGATGAATGAGTGTATGACCAAACAGGGCTGCCGACTGCCCACCCTCACCTTGCTTGGCCACGTAGTCCGCAAGCAGCCGTCCTGGATCCATAAGATCGCTCGCTACCCTCTGCTGCTCTCGCTGCTCAAATGCCTAAAGGTAACAGCCACGTTAAGACTCGGTGAACACAGAAACCTCCTTGTCACAATGCTGACAGGTGTGTGGATGGATGAGGATTTAGAGGATTTCATCCCGCTGAATTTGTAGTTTAACAGATTTTCAGTGACTCTTGCTTAAAGATCACGTGTTGTTGCCATCCTGCAAGGTTTTGGCGGCACATTAAGCAGTAAGCACATCACTTAACAGATACTTAAGTGAATATTTGTTTGGATTTATATAATCTGTGCTGATCCTTGGTAGCTCTCTTTCAAGCCTCTCTGTAAAGCTGTAGTAGATATAGTGTTTACAGACTAAAGATTTAATACTGCTAAACTTGTGTTGTTGACCTGGAACAAGCAGTTTCTTACAGGTTTGATCCGGTATGTTATTGATTAGCTTTGTCAGTCAGTGCTTCTCAGAGAAACACATCTGTTTGTCTGCTCGAACCAGACAGAGGGGAACTTTACAGTGTTCTGAAACTGCTCAATTATTCGTTGATGAAATCCTTGATTTGATAAAGTTGTCAGTGGCTTCAAATTTAATCAAGTTTCGCCAGTGCTGCTCTGTTGATTCACTTGCCTTTCCCAAACTGAAAACACTGAATTGATTTTTCCCAATACTTTGCGTTTGACCACAACCCTGCAGAACTCAAATTCCCTTTAAGACAGTCTTCTGTATTACAGGCTACTTAGCAAAACACGTAATAAGATGTTGATGAAGCTAAAGAGGAACCAAGAGGTCAATTGTACAGAGAGAGAGGAAACAAAGGACAAATACTGTATATGAACAAAAAAATGGAGCATAAACTTAGCATATATAAGAAATATGAGTGTGGATCTGTTGCATCTGCCCCTCAGTGCCAATGTACAGTATGACATGTAATATAACAGTGTACAAGATAGTATCAATTGAATTAAACTCATAATTTATCTGTTTATTTAATAATCATATTTTAAAATGTTATTTAGAAACATTTAAAAAAGTTAGATGGGTGTGAGTGTCTTCAGTATAAATTAGAAGATTTCCATTTGAACATTTTAATTTTCCTTTTTATCTTTTTATGTTCATCATAAACCTGAATACTTTTGTCTTCATGCGCTGGCAGACGGATACGGATGTAGTGGTGCTGATAACTGGAGTGCTGGTGCTGATCACCCTGCTACCCATGATCCCTCAAGCTGGGAAACAACACCTTTGGGAATATTTTGACATTTTTGGCCGTTTGGCGTCCTGGAACCTTAAGAATCCCGGTAGGAACTCTCTGTCATGTCAGTTCAACACGTGTGTACATTTACGTGTAAAAGTAAAGGCTTTCTGTTCATTTTGATCGGGTCAGTTCAACTTTACTGACATAGACTCAATATGATGTGTTTAAGATGCAAACTGTAGAGACATGGACATTGCATGTGACTTCGTGTGCACTTTTGCATCAGGAAGCATTGTCAGTGTAATATTGTATTTGCTGTATAATATATTGATTAAAGAGTCATCATACATAGTCTTCTGGTAGGTCTAGGAGAGTGATCTAGAACTTTCAACTTTACTGTGAAAATCCAAGTTTGAAAGGAAAGTAGGAAGTAGGTCAGAATTATCTTGCTGTATAGGTTGAATATTGTTAGGCTGGAATTCATGTTTGTATTTTCTTTAATATTTTTTACACCTTCAGGGCACGTTTCAGAGGTTTACCTTATCCACCTGCACGCCAGCGTTTATTCACTCTTTCACCGTCTCTACGGCATGTACCCGTGCAACTTTGTGTCCTACCTGCGATCCCACTACAGCATGAAGGAGAACATGGAAACCTTTGAGGAGGTAGTGAAGGTGAGGATATTGTTGCCGCTGCTGTGTGTTTTTGCTCTGCATTAGTTTTTGTAGCAGAATAGTTACTAATTCGATTTTGGCTCCAACCTTCAGCCGATGCTTGAACATGTGCGTATCCACCCAGAACTGGTGACAGGAACAAAGGACCATGAACTTGACCCCACTAGGTAAGCATTGCACCATTCTGCCCAGCAAAGAAACTCTACTGTATCACTTTGACTCACAATGCTCTGCTTTGCTGTAGGTGGAAAAAGTATGAAATCCACGATATCGTGATCGAATGTGCCAAAGTGTCTCTAGACCCCAAGGAGGCCTCTTGTGAGGAGGGGTACGCCACCATGCCTGAGAACTTTTACCCCCAAATCCACCTACGACCACAAGACTGCACTTCCAGCCCCTACACAGACCTCCACAGCAGCTATGGTCAGCAGACATCATAAATGAATATAAGATATATATCATACATATGAAACATAATAACTTAATTTTTTTTTGCATAATCTTGAAGTTTGAGATAAAACCTGCTACAGTTAACTACCCTAGACATGTCTTTGGTGCACATCAGTACGGTATACAGAGATAAACCTTACTGCCCAGTGCTAGAAAACCAGAGAATTGTATGTGGTTAGAAATAAGAGGTTGTTATATTTTTATCAGTTTATTCCAAAACATGATAAAGAAGGTACAACAGGAAATTACAGCAATTACAGCATGTGCTGTTGTGACAGGAAGTTGCAGACAGTAAAACAACATCAGTTTGCAGTCATGAGGATGAATTAAAGAGGATGAATTTTGGCTTCTTATTTCATGTTGTACAAAGGTGTGTTAATATACAGCTAGTTAATGTCACCTAGTAAGTAGAGTAGAAGCAGCTGATGTGGATATAAACTTATATGTAGAATATGTTATTTTATATTTCAATACTGATATATAATGATATTGAACATTTTCTAGAAAATATATAAGAAAGTGTTTATGGATCGTGGGAAGCTCTGTTTTTAACTAATGCAAAATGTGACAGTTGCAATACAACACAGCACTTTTATCACATTGTCAAATGTTGCAGTATTGAATTAGCTGTGGTTTGAAATTGGTTTAACCACCTTCATGCTCCTCTTTGTGTTGTTGTTAGCTTAGTCTGTCACAAAGGCTCAGTTACTCTATTCAATTTATTTCTAAGTCTTGATGGACGTTGTTTTACTTCAGCACAGGAGCTGACGTCATGAAGGTAACATTAGTGCCTTTGGATATAAACTGTGTGCATTTTGTGCTGGGATGATCAAGTTATTTTTAAATTAGTTAATGAATCAAATGAACACACTGACAAGTCAGTTAATCATTTAAATTCCTTCTTTGTTTCTGATTTTTATCAGATATTATTTGGGTTTGGACAACATCACCTTCGATTACGGGAACTTCAAAAGGGAATTTTCCACAATTTTCTGACATTTTTAGATGAACCATTAATCTATTAAGGAAAGCAACATCAGTGAGCAGCAATAAAAATATTTCTCATGTTAAAAATTGTGCTTTCCAACTAGTCCAAAGGAGAAACAACAATGGTGTCAAAGAATAGAGAAAGACCACACGTTGTAAGGTGCATCTGTTTGAAGATTAATCAGACTGTTTGTCTTCTTGACAACAGGAAGCTCTTCTTCGACCCCATTCTCAACTCCACGGCAGCCGCTACCCCCGCCCCTGTCCTTGCCCCCCTTCTCAGGGACACAGTCCTCTTACCGCAGCCCACAGACCTCCAGACGTCAGGTAAGATCATCCATAATACAGTCAAAATCTGTCAGAATCTTGGTTTTAATACACAATAACTGATGATCAGAGGGTAATGCCAGAGCACTGTGTCGTTAAGCTTCAGTTTGCTGCTACCTGTTATTTTCCAGGGTCATGTTTACATGCCATACATCACCTGTCAAATGTAGTGTGTTGATATTTTTCTCCAGTACCCCCTCAATGCCCTTAGTCCGAGGACGGCTGCCTGATATGTTTTTTTTTAAGAAGCAGAGCAGAAATGGTGAATGGACAGTCAGTGAATCTTCAGGAATTACAGCACACGTCCCTGTCCTCGCCCTCGTGCTGTCACTTCTCTGTAGAGGACTGTGAGGGCTGGTTGCCTTGGAGATGCTGTCTCTCTCTTTCTATTACTGGGTGGGCAACGCAAGGGAGGGGTTTGGGGTGTTTTTCTGCCCCCTGGGGTCTGTCTGAGCATTTGTGTCTATGTTACACCCCTTCCTAGTTCCAGACAGATGGAAAATTTGGAAAACATGGGAGACCTGCCATTTTAGAGAAAACACATTTCAATTGGCTCAAGTTTGTGCTGTTGACTTAGTTCAGACAAAGTAAAGACAGAAACTCATTCAGCTGTTCTCCTGACCCAGCAGCAAAGCAGAAGATGCAGGTGAATAAAAATGCTTCCACCTACTCCTCACTAAGTAAATTAATCTCATGTGTATCAGTAAAGTTACAGTGTGTAAACAAACACTTAAAGCCCAACAACCAACAAGAGGGTGAACAAAAATGTTGGGTGCAGCAGAGTGAGGTTAGAGATCAGGTACAGTAGCATATTGCTGGAATTGAAAAAGGTGGATGGTGGATCTCTGGTTGAATGGCAGACTCCTGCTAAGTCAGGGTGTCTCTCTAGAAAGAATTTGGCCTAAATGTCAGCTACACTCATTAAATATATATGATCTGGTCTAAACACTGATGTTTCATATGTGTTCTCATTTGTGTTATGTCAGTAGAGGTGGATTTGGGGTTTCTATGGCAAAATCAAACAACACAAAACAGGTTTGTAATTTGCTGTCTGGTCTTTCTTTTTTTTTTTTTGCAGAACTCCACCTGTGAACTCAACTCTTCCTGCGGGGGGAAGGACCCTCTGTGGAGCCCCTCCTCATTGTGTGGAATGGCCACGCCCCCTTCCTCTAGGGGCATGTCGCCCAACTTGGAGCTCTCCCACAGTGCCTCACACCTTCCCAGCCGCTTCCCCTGCACATCAGGTCAGCATATACATCTTCAGCTCGGCTGTCAGTGTGCGGCAGTGTTTGCTACTTTCTACCCGAGTGACAATGTGGAATTTTCTTCTCTGCTTATTGTTTTTATTTGAGCAGGAGGGAAAGGAACGCCTGCCTCCAGCACTCCAGCCACCTCTTCCCCACCTCCCACCCTATCAGACGACTTCCCCATAATTTCCTTACCAGCCAGCACAGTCCAGTCCAGTCCACCAAGAAAGGTATGCCCTATTCTTTTTTGTGAAATGTGTCCTAAGAGTTTATGATGGGCAGGTATCCATTTGTGGAATTAATGTAGACCGTTTTTATCCCTTAACTATTTTATTTTGTGAGGATGATAGCATTGCAAATTACCAGTGGATGAATTGTGATTGCTCATCACTTAGCATGCTGTTTTTCTGAATGCCACAATAGCTTAACTGTTCAGGATCCTGTTCCTCCTGAGTTACTTAGGCATTTCAAACAAGCAGGTTAGGATTTCTTTTGATCAACAAGCGTCCATAATCCTGATCATGTCTTTAAATTGTGAAAGAAAATACTGACTTTTTATCTGCAAAGAATTCATAATACAGCTGAGTCCAAATAAAACTCTGTGACTTTTCAGGATCGTCGACAAGGAGAGAGCGGTAAGCCTACACTGGTGAGACAGGACCCAGTGAAAGATACAGAGAAGAGTGCAGAAGTAACGACAAACAGAGGTTAGTCATGATGAGGGCACGTCACACAACCGATAATGTGTTCACTCTGGGTCACTTGGGTGATTTAGATACATTCAGTGCATTTACATGCACTCAAGTATCCGGGTTACATTTGGCTTTCTCGATTAAGCTGATTTCTGTCATGTAAACTGAAAACCTGGTTATCATAATCAGGGTATGGGATTAGAGAAATCCGAAATCCTCAGCTAGATTTCTCCCAGAGAACTCCGATCAGTCTGCCATATATATGCGTAACTGTGTTTCTAATCAGCTTTTTACATGACAGTGGCTGCTGACACTCGCTGCTCTGCTACTTTCAACAGAGAAGTGTGACTGGATGAAAGGGGGAGATCATTACATGCAGCGATGCTGCCTTGTTTTTAAGTCGAGTCCACCCAAAATCGGACTAAAACTGAAACTGACACAAAGTGCCCTCTATACGTCACTTTTTACCGTGGACTTCTTTAATTCAGACAGTTTGTTCTTTGTCAGTTCTGTCACTGTTTGTCTCTCTCACAGTGCTGTCAGTCACCTCACCTGACATGAGTATCAAAAAATATAAAGAAAGGTCGGGAAGTGATCTTTTCTGTCACTATATAGTTACAACGTGTGAATCATGCTTCCAAAATAAGCCTAAGGAAGAGGAGAGAGGCACAGCATTACAAAGGGACCCTACCAACCAGTTTAGATTAAAAATAATTTGGAATTGGGTTTGGTCTTGTATAGTAGCAACTGAGTGGAACTGTGAAGACATCTATTTGTGATACCAGATGATGAATTATTGGTTCATCAATCCTAATAGCATGTAGCCTCGTAACCAGAGTCCAAAAAATACAGCGATGTGAATTTGTACTTGCATGTGCTTTTGGAGACACGTTGCTGATATAATTGCCGCAGCAGTGATGCACATCTTTCCTCATTAGATGCAGGAGCTGCTGAGAACACGTCCATGACTTTGACAGAACTGTCCGTCTTCATGAAGAAACAGGAGCTGGAGCTTCAGCTGCGAACAGAGAAAGAGCGGGAAGAGGGTGAGTGTAGACTTTACTTTACTTTACTTTATGTGAGTGTAGACTTTACTTTAGACTTTGTCAGGTCGTAGAATTGGATCCAGTTGGGATGTGGAAAACAGACTGTGAGTGGGAATAAAACCCACCAAGACCAAATCTTACAGCACAAGACAGTCACCTAAAGACAAATGGTCTAGAATGATATTTAGATTTCTCTTTTAGCAGCCCGGGAGTCAGGGAAAATCAGCTGGCCAATAATTTTATTAAATGCTTGATTGCTTTTTATACTTATAAATATGTCCTTAAGTCTTTATGTGAGTTCTCCCTGAGCCTGTAAGTGAGAAAATAAGTGCAGTGTTTTCTTTTGACTGAACCAAAAGTTTTGAATTGGAATTTGTTCTCCTGTAAAATGAGCCTAAGCTCTTGGACTTTGACTAAATATCCAGGATGCTAACACATCCTTGTTTATAGCCCTGTGTATTATCTATCTCTGCATCAATATTGGTTTAAATCCCACATGAGCCATTTGTACTAAAAATAAATACACCTACAGTGCTGTGAGCCACTTTGGATAAAAGCATCTGTCAAATGGTACAAGCTCTGTTGCTAAAACTAGCTGCTTAGACTAAAATGCTTTCCTTCTGTAGGGGGACAACTTTGTGTGTGTTTTTTTTCTGTGTGAGACACCAGGTACTTGGTATTTATGCTGACTCCAGACATATTTAAGCACACACCCTGACATTCAGAACATACAAACAGGTTTAACTCTGTCACAATCCTCCATATGCTGTTTCTGCTGCAGCTGCCATCACAGAGGAGCTGCTGAAGATCACTGAAGATAAGCAGGAGCTGTCTGCTGTGAGGGGCTTCGACTCCCCTTTTTATCGCACCACGGAGACTCTGACTGGCAGTCGAGCACAAGACAAGGCCCTCTCCAGCACGCAGCCTGGAGGGCCCCTTCGGGACACGCACGATGTTGTGTCAACACCAGACAAAGCTGAGATCACTGCAAGCACTAGTGGTGTCGACAGTGAAAGAGGAGCGGGAGGAGCAGGAGGAGACAGCAGGAGTTCAGCCCACAGCCTCGAGCAGTCCTGGTCCTTCCAGTCAGGTTTCACCCCCATTGATCACCACCTGCACCGGAGCCCCTCCGCTCCGGACGACGAGATGGGAAAGTTTGGGATGTTCTCTCCGAGCCCGTGCAGCAAGACTCCGGCCCCGGTGCCATATGAGTCATTTTTCGACCTGGCTCTGCCCAGAGCGGCCTCGCTCTTCGTGGGGCAGAAGACATTGGAAGCGGTGCGCAAGGCAGCGATGGAGAGGCTGTCTCAGCGGGAGGAGGGCTTGGAGGATGGAGAGGAAGAAGGGGTAGTGGCTGCTTCACCACTGGAGGTGCTGGATCGCCTTGTTCAGCAGGGGAGCGATGCCCACGATAAAGTTCTCAAGAGGTGAGGGGTCTGACATTGATTTAGCTCCGGCTTTATGTTTGATTTTCTTTCTTTCTTTTTTTTTTTAATTACAACCTTGACCGTCATTTTGTATTTCAGAGATTTTTTTATTTTTGTCTACAGAGATACATATGTGGCAATAATTACTGTATAACAACAATTAATTAATTAAGATGTCAGAATTAATTTGCTTAATCCATACTAAAACCCAAGTAAAAAAACGACTGGCTGTGGTTTCATGGGGAGGAATCGGTAAGCTTTAGAGTTGGTAGGCAGGTTTAGTTTGCTAGTTGCTCCTTCTTCTTCTTCTTTCTTTCTTCTTCCAGTCTTTGCATGAAACTCGGCTAACAGGTTGCCAGCAGCAGCTTCGTATTTCTTTACTGCTTGCATTACTTTCACATGAGAGTTGTTGTCAAGAAAGCGAAGTGTGTTTCCTAAAATGTTACATTGCCATGACTTTGCTGATGATTTTGGAATGCAGTTCTAGAAGACAATCATGACAATGATATCCTACAACTAGAAAGTTCCTGGGGAAACTTTGAAGGTGCCTGCCTCCTCGCGCCGCTTAAAGCCGTGTCGGTGGCAAAAAAGCAGGATTTACAGAGCAGTCTATCCTGTGAGCTCATCCTGTGTTGTATTTTTCCGTTACCATGGTAACTCAAAATTTCAACCAATCATAACAGGGCCCATCACCTGACTGAGCTGATCGTTTTAATATATAACATGTGTGGTAGGAGTCCACAGTCTGTCCTGTGGAGCATGTCGTCTGTGATTGTTGGCGATTTCCGTTGCCATGGTAACTCTACATGCCAAGTAATCATAACAGGGGCCATCACCTGACCGAGCTGATCGTTTTGATGTATAACATGTCTGAAAGGAATCCACAGTCTGTCCTGTGGCT